>CALSBV010010288.1:5363993-5397459 GCA_943590825.1 Bovichtus diacanthus
TTTTTTTTTTCTGAGGGTTTGACCAGACCCCAAAAGAAAAAAGGCCCCTTCTCCGTCCTTTTTCTCTCTTGTCACGTTAATTTGTATTTCTCCTCACATCGGGAAGCAAAGGCGGTCGGTTTTTGGCAGTTGGATGTCCTTGAATATAACGCGATATCCAGCTGATATTCGTGGGGAAATCCTCCGTTATTTCCCCGTTTGGCGCAGGTACAGCCCGCTGTCAAGTCTCTCAGCTTTTTGTATTCCCTTTGAATCCGTATGGCAGATTATGGTTACATGTGCATGATACATGAACATACCGCGGTGTTTTCAATCACTGGTCCAACGGCGAGGCGTTTATCTTTTACCAGCGAGAGGCCGCGTCGGCTCCGGTGAACCGGCCGGGGAAAGGAGAATCGTTTCTTTGCGGTGTTACTCTGAATTATTTTTGCCCCCTTTTCTCTCTGAGGATTGAACATTGAGATAGATAGCGTTGAAGAGGTGGGGTGGGGCAAACGGCTCTCACGGAACCCTGGGAACGAAGAACCGTGGTCAAGCTCACGCGACCAGAATTTCAACTTCCGCTCGGAGCTTTCACAATAAAGCCCTCGTGGAGCGATCCAAAACGAAGGTGAAACGTCTGAGTTTTTTTTTCGTTCAGACATTTTAGAGTCCATTCCAACATATTTCTTTGCAGATTTTTTTGTTTTGTTTTAAGGATGCTTTCTTTGGTGTGTTTGACTCATTATAAGCATTTTTGATAACATTTTTTTTTTTTACTGGCTAAATACCACATCCACAAATGCAACTTAAATGGTTCCATACATTTCATTAATATATATATTTGAAATAACTCAATGAATATGTGGATGCCAGAATATATTCAAAGGACTCTAAAGATATGTTATTATACATAACCTGTGTGACCTCACAGGACTGATTTTGGAGCATCTTTGACTGAAGTTGGTGCGATGATATAGACTTTTGAATGAAGAGCCCCGTTGTCCTTTGGTTATTTTCATCCCTCTTTGTGTTGTTGATGTTTGTATTTTGTGTGCCTTTGTCTGTCCTATATGTATCATATATTATATTGTCTTTAATAAAGTGCAAATAAATATATATAGCCTATTTCTATGAAAAATGACACTCAGAGATCAATTATAATGGACAATGTATTCCTGTCATACTGATCATCATCAACCCCGATATGCATAAAATATTCAGAGTCCGAATAGGGTTTGGTGCCAAGTATTTTCCCTTACAAGGAATTTGCCTTGGTGTTTGATACATACAATAAACATGTTAACAGGAAATAAAAATACAGTCAAGGTGCAGCAAAAGTGAAGAATTGGTTTAATTGGAAAAAGTCTTTATTAAATACAAACAAAAGTCACTTTTTTTGGTGGAAGAACTAGCCTATTTTCTAATATGATCATGTGTTTTTTAATATAAAATCTTAATCTGGAAAGGAACTAGTAACTACAACTGTCAAGAAAATGTAGTACAGAAAAAAATATTCCTGCTGAAATGTAGTGGAATTGCCTACCTCAAAAAAGTACTTAAGTAAAGCACTTGAGTAAATATTAGTTACTTTCTACACTGCTTCTTGAAAACACAACCCAATGGAGGATTCCCCAACACAAGAAATGCATTTGATTTGAAGTACAAATAATTGTATGAATAAATTGAGCACCATCAATAAGTTGTATTATTCATAAAATTGTATTTTGAATATTTATTGTTGGTAATAATATGAATTAATTCCCATTTTAGATTAATTACAATTTGGCACATATCATTGAACAAAAACTTTACAGCAACCTCACATTACAATACCAAATAGTATAGGTCTGAATACAAATAGAAACATCATAAAACATTATAATTAAACTCATGCGATAGTAATGTTTTGTGAGTTGCCTACTCCTAAGTAGCACACAGTATATTTTGTCATGGAGCTGTGGTTAAAGATAAAAACAATTATTATTGCATTATACTTTTTTTCCTTATAATTTCCCTGCATATAACACTTTTAATGTAACATAAATCAATCAATATTGTTAAAACTTCAAAGCAACAAATAAATGAATAGAGAAACCCACAAACAATCAAACATGTCCACCCTTTTCTCATCAAGGCGAAAGTAACTCATGCTTTTAGTTTGAAGTTAAGATTAAAGTACTTCCTGTTTCCTCCTTGCTGCCGCTTGACGCTTCTGAATGAAGCAGGTCGGATCACATGACTGCCCGGAGCGTCATGAAGCAGAGGTACAGAAGGGGAGAGGCGCCCTCTTTGAAGCAAAATGATAATCAACCTTTACATCCAAAAGGTATTAATCAATACCACTGAAAGCCTTTAAATCAAGCTGTAAAAATGTTTACAAAAACAGTTAATTCCATCATATACATTGAGTTGCAATAATAGAAATACTAATGATAATAAAAAGTGAAGGATACGTTCAAACAGAGTGACAGTTAGTATAGTAAATTTACAGATATAATGGAGGCTTTTTCATTTTTTTTTTTTTTTTTTTTTACTACCTTCAAAAAACTTTTAGAAAAAGCAAAATGATCAGGTGTGTATATTACTCTGATGACTGGTGTTAGAGTTCGAGCAGCTGATCAAATCTTAATCTCGTTTTTGAATCACTTATTGAATCAATTTGTCTCCATCTTTTTTTTTTAATTTTAAAATAATATTGGAGATCTGGACTGCAACATTATCTTTGGTTGGATAGTGATAGTGACAATACTCTGGTTTACTCTGACATTAATACTGCATTCATTTATACTGTACATTTTGACTAAGCTTCTTATTTATACTATTCTGCCATTTTAACGCAACTAATCTATAGATCCAATTTTAGCATTATTTCTATTATTTTTTTTTTTTTTTACACATTTCTTATTTATATTTTTACATATTTATTGTTGTTATATATTGTAGAGTAATGCACATATTTTTACATACTTATTTCTTATTTCAGTTTTTCTTATAATTTCTCTGTTTATATATATTTCTATTTTAGAATGGGAGCAACTGTAACGTAACCCAAATTTCCCCTGAAACGTATTTCTGATTCTGATTCTGACTCACGGACATCTCAGTCCTACTAATCTTTGCCATTATAGTACAATATTTGGGTTGAAATGACTGGAACATTTCCGTGAACTCCTTTTAAACCCCAGGGCAAGTTATTCAAACCAGTCGCAGCATTATTCAAACTGATCGATACGGTTTGAGAAATGTTTACAATAAAATCCAGATGTTTCTGTCAGCCAAACATGCTCTCGCATGCATGCAAACGATGTGCATTATAAATCATACACCCACAGGCACTTCATATGGAGCGCACACATACAAAAACAGCACCCGCCACAAATACGTCAAAGGCAAGGGAAAGAAGCTCGGGGCAAAACACATAAAGGTCATCAATGACAACTAAATGCTACTGTGACTCTCTAATGAACCCCAGCAGACAACTGAAGAAGTACAAGAAGTAATGACTTAAATCTTAAAGGTAATCTTCTCCTGCATCTACTATGGAGTTCAACAAACGTTGTTTACTCGGACCAGGAAGTTAGTCTTCTTTTTCTAAATGCCACACTATGTGATAAATACACAAACAGTATCACTACCTGTGAACACTGAACCTCTGTGCACATGTTTCCTGACTGTCAAAGAGGGTTGGTAGAGGAAAATATTATTAACCAGAGCAACAAACGACAAGCATTTAAGTATATGTGGCATTTCTGTCTGTGTGAGTAATAGAGAAGCAGAATTAGAAACAGGTTTTTAAAAGTAGGTTTTCCCATACAAGGAATTTGCTTCTTTTTTTTTTTTTTTGGTCCACAATGGTTGCAGTGCTCAAGTCATGTCAGTTTATTTAGGCTATATAGCACGTTAAAAAAACAACAGGAGTTGATCCAAAGTGCTTTCCAGAGTATTCACACACACACACACACACACTCACACACACACACACACACACACACACACACACACACACAGAGAGAAGGAACATATGAAGCAAAAACATATATCCACTAGTCTAGTTTCCAAAAAATATCTATCAATTCAGTTTGTGGATCCCAGTCCAAATAAACTATTCTTTAAAATAATCTACCAACAATATAAAACAACTTTTATTATTGTCTGATGTCAACAGATAAATATTCAACGTTGGCAAAGTAAACTTGTGCTTTATACTGTGACATGTCAAAAATCTATATTTTTTGAAATACAGCTATTTGTAAAGACGTAAGAACAACATTGCTGCTTCAGAATTTGTCCTCAGCTTCAATTGTCCTGGTTCATTTGTATTGTTATTACTTGATATTAAATATAACAATTTGAGCCACATGCTGAAGCATTTATTTGAATATCAGACTATTCTTATCAGTCCCTTTATTCTCATGTTAGAGCTAAAAGACGGTAGAGAAAAATGGCTTTAAATAAATGAAAATGCCAAACTTAAAATGAATTAAAATAAATGACTATAAATCAACTTGTCTACATACAGTACAATTACTGCTCCAGTTCTGTCATGTTATGCCTGTGATAGTCCTGTAGATGGTAGCATCTCTCATACATAATCTCCCAACTGCTGCACATCTTACTCCATTATTATTACACCTAAGCAGATTTGGTAGCTGAATTTGTAAAACTGATATATTTTCTAACATCTGGGTCCTTTGGTGAAGGAGAAAGGGGGTTGCAGTATCAACATTCTGCTGTGGGAAGGCAGCAAATTGTCATATTACAATATAATAAAAAAAAGAAAGAAAAATCCGCTTTTTTAAATTTTAAACTACTCTTTCCTGTCAGATATGGTAACAACATGTTTGGTGTTTGTGTCCGTGTACCAGAGATATGTGTATACAGTACAATAATATTAATGTAGTTTATCAAATGGGTGTTATCTGACGCTGGCCAGACTAACACTGCCATTCATCTTCTCTTCACGTCCTTCCTGTTTTCGGTCGCTGGCAGAGCTCATAGATGTGTTTTGGCCACAGTGTTGTTTCGTCATGCATTATTGCACCAACTCTATTCTCCTGCAACGGTGGATAATTCATTCATTTATGATAGATTCACAAAAGAGATGTGATGAAGTTCTTTCACCAGGTTTGCACAATTTCACCACATTCCTTTACCTGCATTAACAATTCCTCTTTAATGCAATTGAATCATTTTACTTTTTAGTCATTTATTGTTTCATTCACATGCGATACAGTATACAGACAAAATGAAACATATAACATGCATACAATAAAACATAAAGCAGCATATTAGCAGACATAATATCCTTACCTTAAGTACCTAAAGAGTATAAAAGTATGGCAGATGCACTCAAATAAAACAATCTATGCCTGTTTATTACTATTTTGCTAAGAGTCTTCATAGCGCATTAAGGCCCCTCATATACGTACATCATTGGCTGGGGTGTCTCCCTGTGACATCATTGCTGGTGCTGTATAAAAGACTGGAAAGAGGACTGAAGCCTATCAGAGACCCTCAGCTGCTCTGTGTACTGTAGCCCGATCATCATGCGTGAAATTGTACATCTGCAAATTGGACAATGTGGCAACCAGATCGGCTCAAAGGTAAAAAAAAATAAAAATTATTCCTTCTCCACTGTTAATGTCATAATGTGTATTATTAAAAGTCACTGTTTGAAAGGAAACCTGTGTTTTGTCATGCTAGCTGAGATAAAATGAGGGAAAGTTTTAACATAAATATTTAAGATTAGACTTTATAAATATCTAAAGAAAAATATATACACTTATTTTATTTAACCTTTTTTATTTTTTAAATGATGTCACTGTTCCTTTGCCTGGTGCCATCAAACAGTTGTGAGTGACACAGGGTGTATCCTGTCAGGCATTCAGGGAAAAGATAAGGGCAAAAGCGAACCTGGCATGGGTGGGACGAGAGAGGAACTGCAAGATAATAAAGTAACACATTTAACAGAGAACATTTTTAAGCAGTAATTATTCTGTTAAGTATTATTTCATCTTGTGCAGCAGAGATTCTTAATCTGATCACAACATCATGAGTTGCCACAGATTAATAAGAAGGGATACATTTTAACATTTACTCATAAACAGGGTTGGGTAATAATAGTTACATGTAATCGGGATAAAGTAATAACATTACAAAAATTAATTACTATAGTCATGCCAGATTAAAAAAAAAAAAGTACAATTAGATTATAGTTACATTGTCAAGGACTAATTACATACATTTATTAGATACTGTAGTAGTTTGTGCCAGTACTGTTTTTGTAAGAGTCATTTAATTTGACCAACTATAAATGCTGAATATTCAAAATGCATTTTATTTACATTGAACATTTTTTTTGAGAAAAAAAATAATATTTAGCTTTTTTTTTTTTGTTTGATCAATGTTTGTTTCTGAAGCAATCCAAAAGTAATCTAAAAGTATTCAGATTAGATTAAAAACAAATTAAAATCCAACTGATTGTGCTACTAATTACAAGGTTGCCACGTCATTTGTACTCAGAAACTAACATCATTTCAAAGTAATCTGACCCGGCCGGTCACACACTGACTGAAGAGGCACACGCAGATAAAACAATTATAATTATGCCCAACTGCATATAAAATCTCCATATAAGCAACCAGACCTAGAGCTGTAAAACTAACATGTCTTTCAGTTGAGACTTTAAATCCGTTCATGTTGTAAATTTCTCTCTTTGCCGTTTCTTTCTAGTTCTGGGAAGTGATCAGTGAAGAACATGGGCTCAATGCAACAGGCATCTATGAGGGAGACAGCGACCTCCAACTGGAGAGGGTCAACGTCTACTTCAATGAGGCACATGGTAATAGAGAGGTTATATACTCTTCGTTTAACAGCCGACACTAGTTCAGGTTATTTACCAATCACTTACCAATAGCTCTTTTTAAATATTACTGTACTACTACTGTACTTTGACACAAAGTAATGATATATATAAGTTCAGGATGCTCATTTCTGGCTATATTAGTAATTCATTTCCATTGTTTGCAGGTGGTAAATACGTCCCCAGGGCCCTGCTTGTTGACCTGGAGCCCGGTACGATGGACAGCGTAAGAGGAAGTCGCATCGGAGCCCTTTTTAGGCCAGACAACTTCATCCACGGTGAGACAGATAACAACAGTCATACAGGGGAATGCCTGCTACGACTGTCTTTTTTATATGGGGCTATATAAAGGCACTTTATTTATAATGTGGAAACGGAACGACACAACTAAACTATAAACTAAACTATACTACAAAGCACCAGATACAGCTGTATCAAATACCTCTCAACTGGTGTATGAATAAGTCCTGCAAATCCACCATCTAGTTCTTTATCTAATGCGATTGAAAATGTTTCATATATCTCAAAGAGTTGAGGATAATTTCAACAAGTAAGGGGACATTAAAAATGTCAAATTAAACATTAAAAAAAAAATCACCTAAATAGGAGCTGCAAGTATTTAACCAAAGAAAAGTGGAAACATAGAGTTGAGAGTCTAAAAAGAAGGGGCACAACTTTTGGATTTAAAGGAATACCTCACCCACAAAATGATCATTTGTATATCAATGACTCACCCTGTGTTTCCCTCCACTAATTCTATTGACTAGTTATGGAATTTTATTTATTTTGCTGTTACAGGGAACTCAGGAGCTGGGAATAACTGGGCCAAGGGCCACTACACAGAGGGAGCGGAGCTGGTGGAGCAGGTGATTGACAGAGTGAGGAACGAGAGTGAAAGCTGCGACTGCCTGCAGGGCTTCCAGCTGGTTCACTCACTGGGCGGTGGCACCGGCTCTGGCATGGGAACCCTCATCATCAACAAGATCCGAGAGGAGTACCCCGACCGCATCATAAACAGCTTCAGCGTCATGCCCTCCCCTAAAGTCTCCGACACGGTGGTGGAGCCCTACAACGCCACCCTGTCCATCCACCAGCTCCTGGAGAACACAGACGAGACCTTCTGCATCGACAACGAGGCCCTCTACGACATATGCTTCCGCACGCTGAAACTGACCACGCCGACTTACGGGGACCTCAACCACTTGGTCTGCATGACCATGAGCGGGGTCACGACCTCTCTGAGATTCCCCGGGCAGCTCAACGCAGACCTGAGGAAGCTGGCTGTCAACATGGTGCCTTTCCCTCGCCTGCACTTCTTCATGTCAAGCTTTGCCCCCCTGACGGCCCGCGGCAGCCAGCAGTACAGAGCCCTCACGGTGCCTGAGCTCACCCAGCAGATGTTTGATGCCCGCAACATGATGACGGCTTGCGACCCAAGGAGGGGGCGCTACCTCACTGTAGCTGGCATCTTCCGAGGGCGGATGTCCACCAAAGAGGTAGACGAACAGATGCTCGCAATCCAGCAGAAAAACAGCAACTATTTTGTGGACTGGATCCCTCATAACTGCAAGGTTGCCGTGTGTGACATCCCACCCAGAGGCCTCAAAATGGCCTCCACCTTCATCGGCAACAACACGGCCATTCAGGAGATTTTCCGCCGCGTGGGCGAGCAGTTCTCCATGATGTTCAGACGGAAGGCTTTTCTCCACTGGTACACTGGGGAAGGTATGGATGAGATGGAGTTTACTGAGGCGGAGAGCAACCTCCATGACCTGGTGTCGGAGTACCAGCAGTACCAAGACGCCACCATTGATCTAGATTATGAACCAGAGGACGAAGAAGAGGAGGGACCCTCACCAACAGCGACAGAAAATGTTCAGTCACGGGTGGAAGTTCAACTGGAAACAATGACTGGAACGAGAAAAGACACTGTGGATGAGTAGAAGACGTATAGTGGGGTGTGAAGGTTTGACGCCTTGTTGGAAGGAGGTGGAAAATATTTGTGGGATTGTTGGTCTAAAAAGGAATTTATATTTTGTAGTTTAATTTATGCCTATGGTGGATTTAAATAGACTTTAGTTGATTAAAGATGCGGTGGCATATTTAACAATAATGCTTATTGTCTCTTATATATTCTTCAAATGATTTATATGCTTGTTTTCTCTTGAGAAGTTCTTTCTTTTATAGTAAAATAAAATTTCCCCAAAAAAATCATGAAAATGTTTGTATGTATATAGGAACTACAGTATGGAAATATGTATGTTATGCCATCTTTATGTAATCCATAGCCATAAACATTTAATTGTGATGTTAACACTGTTTTTTCTAGACCTACAGTAAATGTTCCATTTAGTATGTTGTCTCCAAAAATTCCGTTTTTCAAAACAGTAACACCGAAGAGTGATTTCTTATTGAGAGTACATTCATTACAATACCAAACAAAATACCAAATAACTTTCCCTTGTAATTCAGCTTTATAATTTGAAGTTAAACTCGACGTGACTAAACTCAGCTGCAGTGATGGACAGTGCTCTGACAGCACAGGGACACTATTCAAGGCTGTCACACAGCTTCCTCCAACTGTAGCGAGGCTGGGACATAGAGATTACACATAATTTGGCCAGAGTGTCTGCACTTTGAGATAAGCACACATGACGTGGAGCTGCCTGCACTACTACACCGAAGTCAACTACTACACTCACACATAGACAGGGATAAAGGGTATGGTGCAGGATTGGCTCACAGAGGCCAATCTACTTAAAATAACAAGGTAGCAATGAGGTCAAGACGGAAAAAAGCTCTTAATTTTACTACTGCGTAGTTTGGGTAAATATGCAACAAAGTGTGTCCAAAAAAATTGCTATCACTTTTGTCGACTCACTGACAGGCAACATTTATAATGGTGTATCAAATGTAATGGATATCCATACATTGTTATATAGGATATACCATTCTCAGGTCAGAGAAAACACCTGTTGGTACCTGGTTAACAGCTTTCTTAGAAATAAATATAGAAATAATTCACTCAACAGACCAGCAGGTTCCAAACCTTCTTGACTAATCAACCCTTGAAATTAAGAAATGTCCACTTTGACCCTTCGTCACAGCAGGTTGCACATATTTTGTATCGATTGTGACCACTTTACCAAAGAGGGAGTTGTTCCTCTTTTTTTTTCATTAAAAAAAAAATGTGGAGTCCCAAAAGAGTAAAAATGATCATTTTGATTAAGTCATTCACAAGAACAAAGCTAAGATTATAAGAAACTTCTAAACTTTCTTCAGCAGATGCATGATTTCTCTGCTTTTTCTACCCTGTTAACCATCTCAACACCTCTCACTTTCAACAAACAGCCCATTAAATATGGCATCTAAAGAGCCCAATGAGACCTACTTCAGAGCAATACCGATGAGACTCGCTTCGTTTTGCATCAAGATTTGATCCACTGATTTGATGTTGCAACAGCTGGCTGACTCATTCATTCAAGGTTGCAGAGAACTTTCAACCTTCCCTCTTGCTGAATTGTGTAACATCAGATTTTAAATCAGATATCCCAAAACTGTAAGTTACCGGATATGAAATATACTGCATGCTGCAGGTTCAGGTGAAGAAGCGATATTCATGCTTTTCTATCGTTAATGAATTGTCGAGGTTAAATTTAAAACATATTTCATGTAAGCTGTCCCCAGTGTGAGTGGACTCATGCGGCATATAAGTAGCGGAAGTGCGTCACTAATTCGTCTCACGTGAGCGCTGTGCAGTGGGAGGGGACCCGCAGTTGGCTTTGAACGTGGTCCTGATTTCAGCCAGTGTGCGTCTACCTACCGGCTTTTCCGCGCCTCCACCAGCATCTGTCAGCTAGTTCGACCATGAAGATCTGGGCATCAGAGCACATATTCAAGTAAGTGGTCCGGTTAGCGGAGTAACTGGTTTGATATTCCGGGGATGTGTGTCGAGATAGTCCGGCTGTCAGCGGCTCACTGTCTGTCGTGTTAAATCCGGATAAGAGAGCACGCGCATGATGGTTTATGACGGACAACTTCAACCAGAAAACGATGCTGACCATAGACGTGAAACAAACGCTAACTATAACGTTAGCTTTACGAGCTCGTGTGCTAGTAGAAGCTAACTAGTAGCCTGAGGTTACATAGCCAGATTTTCGCCGGTGTAACGGCAGTGTCAGTTGTTGGCTTTGCCTTTAAACGGAACATCGTATGAGACACGCTCAAACACCAATGACGTTTGTATTTATAAATAAACGTAAAACTGTATGACATGTGAATACACGACTGTCTGTTTTTTAGTACAAATCTATCGTATTGCGTAATAATCAGCCGGTCAGCATCAAGCGCGCGACCTTTCCCCTACATTTCTTTTTTGTCGTGCTTGCCTCACTGGGTTACATTGGCGCGTGCACGTGTCTCCGTGGCAACCTTCCATCACTACGTTCGATGCGTCTTTGCTTTACAGCGCTATTTTATTTATTTATTTTTTCTCATTTCTTTTTTCAATTTTGTGTTTTTCCCATAGTAAGCAATAGTTTTTCAAATTGTTTCAATATTGTTATTTTTTTTAAACAAGCGTACAAATAAATGTGTTGTAGCATCATAAAATGCTTTAATGTAAAATATAATAAATATTTTTATAAAATTATCATATATATTTTGCTTGTAAAAGTTTAACTACAGCTCTCAGATGTAATGGAGCAAAATGTACAATCATTCCCTTGAAATGTAGTGGAGAAGAAGTTCAAAGTACTATAAAATTAAAAGACTCTAGTGAAGGACAAGTTTCTCAAAATCCTACTTGCGTACTTCAGTAGATGTGCGTAGTTATATACCACCACTGTACATAAGAAAGTTGTTTAAACATTTAGGGTATCATAATATCATAAAAATGCAGAATTGTTTATTTGGATAACACAGTTATTTTAATCTTAAAGACATGTTTCTATCAGATGGTCTGTTCATCAGTGTGTGCATTTGTATGAACTGTTATTGATGCTTCAATTGAATTTTTTTAATTATGTTTTTTTTTTTACTTTTCTTCAACAGCCATCCTTGGGAGACGGTGATCAAGGCTGCCATGCAGAAGTATCCCAACCCCATGAACCCCAGTGTGATCGGAGTGGATGTTTTGAACAGAGGCATCGACAAACAGGGACGCCTCCACAGTAAAAGACTGCTCAGCACAGAGTGGGGTCTTCCATCCATAGTGAAATCTGTGAGTTTCAAAACTGATCTGCCGTCCAGCACCAATATGAAATATGTTGCTGCTGCAACCTTTAACTGCTTTGGTCACACTTAACATGTACGCATGTCACTCAAAATGAACAAACATATGACCTGATGTGCATGTTTGTGCTTGTGCATGTCTTTGACGTTGTAATCAATGCAAGACACTTGATTAGAAAAGATTGCTACATAGCTGACAAAACACGTTATCTTCTCATATTGTGGAGATAACATTACTTAAAAAGTCAGACCATAAAACACGACACAATAATCCAGTTATAGCCTGAGTCTGTTATATACCGGAGATGGGTTAATTCTTTCCAGCCTGTAAGTGTGACCTTAACCCACGAGGCTATTTCTGTCCAGAGGCAGCAGCAGACCTGGTTGCTGACTGGAGCCCAGAGACTAGCTCATGGCTATGTGCCATGGCTCGTGTGGTACGGGACACCGTAGTGCCATTTCTAACATTGCTGAGATGTAACCCATGATGGCATTAGATGTTACTTTCCAGCTCTGTTAAAACTAGAGGTCACTTGAATGAAAAGTAGTGACCAAGGCCTGCAACATGTTATTTGATCTTTTCCCTTGTGTCTTTTTACTTTTTCTAATTCACTACTGATAAGGCTGGAAACGGCTGCTGCCCTAGCATTGACCTATGCTTACATGTCGGTGTATGGGGTTGTAGTCAGTGACAACATCTATGAATAATCCCTTTTTAATTCCAAGGACAGTCTGTGACACAGATTGATGGCATATTAACGTAACCCTTAATCAGATTGTCTCGAAGCAAATCACTCCTGAGCCTCAGTGTGTGACTGTGAACTGGACGTATCGCGAAGACGTCTTCTTGTGACGCCTAATGACCTCTGCAGTGTTTTAAAATAAAAAATAGAAATCACTCTTTTATCTAAAGCCTCTGTATTACACACAAGCTTGTCTATAAATGGGGTGGACCATCAGATTCATACAGATCTTAATCATTATTTTATATTTTCATAAAGCTGAAGATACTTAATGTGAATTGCACAAACTTGATATTTAAATTGAGCTAAAATGTAATGTAATTTAATTAAAATGTCACGGAAAAGGAAAGTAAATATAAAAAAGAGTGTGTGTAATTATTCAGCAAAGTAATGGTTCAATGTGGGCATGATTCAGATTTACTGCATATTATTTAACTGTTCTAATGAAAACACTTTTATCCAACATATGATTTGTGTATGAAATGTGAACTTAACAACTTTTTAGGGCAGCCCCACAATAGAAAATAAATAAGTAAATCAATAAATGATGGCACCATTTTAAAGGTATAAATGCTGCACAAATAAGAACATTGATTAAGAAGACAGTTTAACTTCAGTTTGTAGTAAAGCATGTTTCTCTCTTTTGTCTTCAGATTATTGGTAACGCACGAACATACACATATGTTCAGGAGCAGTCGGTTGTGGATCCCATAGAGAAGTCTTTCGAACTTCAGTCCTCAAATGTGAGTACCTACGACCTTCAGTGTGGGCTGTGATGCTGTACGAGACATTTCCTTCTCCATCTTAACATTAACTCATTTGTGTCTTGTGATATTTCCTCTGCAGATCACTTTCACAAACTTGGTGTCTGTGGATGAAAAGTTAACATACAAACCACACCCTGAGGATAAAGACAAGTACGTTTTTATATAGCTGGGATTTTTTAATTACACTGATGAATCTTGAATTTCTGATGTCATATGACCATGATTTTTAATTATTATTTTTTTTAACTCCAGAACAATACTGACTCAGGAGGCGATCATCTCTGTGAAAGGAGTCAGTCTCAGCAGTTACTTGGAAGGAGTTCTGGCCAACACCATCTCTGCTAACGCTGGGAAGGTAAGAGATCCCTGAGAACTGTCTTTCAGGTGGGAGCCAAAACAAGTGAGGCCCATTTCTGGTAGTTCCCAATATAACAAACTGTTAAACTAAACATCAAGACTGAATATTCTTCTGCGCTTAAAACAATTACATTACTTATCATATCCCTGCCCAATTGTCAAATGTGGCTTATTATGTGGCCTACTTTTTTCTACTAAAAATGATAAAACTGTGCTTTAGATTTCACTGGTTCCCAACCTTTTTATAGGTTGTGATCTCTTAAAATCAAGCAATACTTGTGTCCCTTTACTGTGGACATTTAAGTTTAGCCAAAGAATAACTTATGCTTTTCAGATTGATTCATTTGATGGATTTCAGGATGTCAGAAATTGACTTTTTAAACCACATTTTTACAACACGCTTTTTCGATCTTGTTTCCTCTTGTGATAATTTTTTTTTTTTTTACTGGATGAAGGATTTTAGTCATGGGACATCTGGATCTATTCGTTTAGAGATACAAGCTGAGCAAATGTTGGCTCGCAGCCCCCACAACATCGGAGAAACACACATTTTTAATGTGAAACTGCTTTATTCACTGTTTTTACCGGCTTTGATCACCTGCTCTGTCCAAACTCCCATGATCCCACGCTACTTCACAAAGTCACTAAACTCTGTCTTCTGTTATTGTTTTGATTGAGAGCAATAAATTGACATATTGTGCGTTTGAATCATCCTGTAACCCCTCAAATTTCTGTTTGTTGAAACATTGGGAAGCAGTGCTCTCGCTTTTTTTTTTTTTGTCAGCTTGATTTAATTCTCTTTATATTCCCTCCTATGGACTAATTCTTTATATTTGTTTTTGATCAGGGCCGTGAAGCCATGGAGTTGATAATCAGGCGACTGAATGCAGAGATCGAGGAGCTGGCAGCCACAGCACGAGGGACCATACGGACCCCGATGGCTGCTGCAGTCACTGAGAAATGACACCTGCAGAGTCAGAGAGAGACTTCACGCCAGTAAAACCAGCCTCCCTTTATGATGCTCTGGTGCTGTTTTGGTGCTCTGGAGTTTTTGTATTATTTTAGGGTACAATTTATCCATCTCATATATTTTTTTACTATCTACATTAGATATATTTTTAATAGCAGACTGCAACATAAAGGGATTCTGTGAAGTGTCTTCATGGGACGCTGCCTGGCAGGACCGCAGTGACGAGAGACTCGTGGACATGTTTAAACACCGCTGTTATCTGTGGGTTTGGAAACATGTAGCAAAGACGTATCCGAGGCACTGCATGAACTGAAAACGCGAGAAAGGTGCCAAAGAAGCAGACGCACCGCTGTTTGTCCAGCAACTTTGCCAGCTGTTTTTTATCAAGCAAAAGTCTCCTCTGGTATATTTTAACAGTGACAACAGTATAAGAAATAATGGTTATGGTGAGATGTGTAGAACTTCCTTTAAAGAATACTCCTGTCAAGACACAATGGCAGAGAACAATGCCTTGTTGAGGCAGGAGTCGAGTCCAATGCATGTCAAGGGTACATGGAAGTGGTTTCAGGTGTCAGAGAGGAAAGTTTGGCCATGCGACCATCGACCGTGTGACGTCAATGAAATGTTTCACAATCAGGTTTATTTCTGTTAGAGCGATCACCTCAAACGTTTTCTTACAGGACCTCATTATTAAGACACTGCACCAGGCGACATATGTAAGCCTGAATATAAACGGTATTTTGTTATTATGTGATGACTTATATTGTTATTAAGGTATTTAAGTGAAATGAAGGGATCAAAGTTTTGCCATATTTATGTTTTTGAAGTCATGCAGAAGACCTTTTCAAATGCTGCGTTAGTATAACTTTCGATAAGAATCAGTCCGACGTGTGGAGATTAAACAAAACCGTAGCAACTTTAGATTACAGTTTCACTGTACCTGAACATGTTCGCTAAACTAACGGTTTTATCAATATGCACAAGACTACTGTTCCTTAGTTATAACACTCAGCATGTCCTTTCAGTATTAAGGCTAAAACCTTTGTGTTGACTTGCAATTTACTTGCACATTTTATCAAAGAAAAGCTGCTACACATGCTGATAATCTGTGAATGGTATCACTGTTTGAGAGACAGTTTGCCTTTTGAGAAGGTCTTTCTTTATATAAAAGACAGCAGTGTGGTGATGGTGAAAGATTTAGTTTCTTTAATATATATATATATATAAATATATTTTTTTACCTGTAATAGGAATATTTATTTAGAGAAACAGTTGGTTTTCAAGTAGTGAGTTGCACTTTTGGTTGAACATTGAGAAATATGATATTGCATGCTTAGTTAGAAATTGTAATTTTCCGTAATGTGACTCCTTTGGTGAAAATAATTGAACCTGTTCAATAAAAGATCTTTGCCAGTAATTCTTCAAATGAGGTCCCTGAGCTTAGATGCTGCTAAAGTGAAAATTAATCGGATGTATTCAGAAAAATAAATGTTTTGTTTTTGAGTTAGAATTCAATATAAGTTATCCAACACTGAGTGTATTTGATTCATTTATCAAAATGTATTATTATTTTCAAGTCGCAATATGGCCTATGTAAAAAGATGTCCAGTGTACATGATTCTGCTAAACTAGCAGCTTAATTGCCTTTAGGAAGCTCAGTCAAGAGAAATCATTAAATGCATTCAAAAAGTAATTGTTGGCTAAAGGGTGTGAAGCACCAGTCTAAACACTGCAGTAGGTGTAGACCAGCACAACTGCATTCTTCTAACATTGGTCACTGGATATGATGCTTTGATGTAATAATAATACATTTTATTTATCAAGCGCTTTTAAAAGGTACTCATAGACGCTTTACAGATACATATTAAGATTCATAAATACATTGTAAAACAAGAAAACAACATTTTGCAAATGCATAAAAATAATTACACATTAAAAGCAGATCTAAATGTAGCTTGTTTGAAAGGGTCACATGCTGCCACACTGTGGCCAAATGCACAGTTTCATCTTGTGTAAAAAAAGATTTTATGTAATGTCATCTAGGAAAAAAGGTCAGGCCAAAGTCTTTAAGTTACTGGCTGGAAAATGGTGTAGACATGAATGGTTGCAAATAAAGTTCTTTAAATGTAGTAACTGTATGAACTGCCAGTACTTTTTATATTTATGTGTATTATACATGTCGGGGGTGGGGTGGGGGTTTAAAAAAGATAGAGAGTACTGAATGCTATAAATCAGTGGACCAGTAAGTCACCCGGACTAGAGCTGTCAAGTGGATTTAGCCATAATACGAGCAGTTGAGATTTGATAAACTAACTTGTTGATTTTTAAATGTTTATATAAATATATTTTATTATGCATATCTTATAAAAGTTTTTCCATCATGCAAGGTAGTGTAGTTTATATTCATTAATAGTGGAGATGCACATCACAAATTACAGCCCTCAATATCAAATGAACTCAACAGCACTTTCACAACAACTAAAAATCTGTATAATATAAGCATAACACATGTACAGTTTGTTGCAGGTGTCTTGTGTCTGATTGTGTTTGAATTGGAACCAACAATGACCATCTAATAAAACTGGCAATTCAGTATAATATGAATAATAATTCTGAGAATAGTTGACCTTCTCAACACTTTGATGTGCTTCTTGATAAAAAAATGTCAATATCTGCCCATGTTCATAAGATCTCTATCCTGAACTGCTGGTATGTTTCTGCTTTCTGAAACGTGAATATGAAATGTGCAACCCCAATTCTAAAACATATCTGAAAAACACAGTTAACCTCACATTAACCACAAATATTTATAATATACACTTAGAAGAGCTTGGCCCTGTCTACTGCTGCTGCCCTCTGCTGTTTAGAATAAGTCCCCTTTGACGTCACGCTACACCCTTCGTGTCAGCCAATGGTAAGCGAGCAGCGAGCATTCTCTCAGCCAATCGGAAGACGTGGTGTATTTAAAGGTTTTGAACAGAGGGACGTTTGAAATCAAACAAGCAGTGTTTGGGAGAAGTGGTGGCCAGCAGCCTCGAATGAAGTTGTATTCGCACGACTTTATAGTTTGATTCCTATTTGTCTGCGCTTACCACCTCACTGCATTGGCTTTTAAGAGGAGTTAGCGTTGAAAATCAATCTCGCGGGATATTTATGTAGATACAAACATCAGCTCTCAACTGGCCGACGAAGCTGCTAGCTAGCGAGGGTAACGTTAAAGCTAACGTTGAGAGCTAACGTTACTCAAGGTTGGATTCTGGATACGTTATCGGTCACTTGTGCTCGGTCATTGTGCAATAACATATTTAGGTAAGTAACGCTGTCTATAATAAGCATCGATAGTGTTGTTTGTGGGTGTCATGGTTATAAAAAAAGAGAAAGAAGCTAACGTTAGCTCAGAACCTAACGTTCACGTCGCACGGAAACGTTAGCCATGCGACGGAGAAGGCTAACGTTTAAATCTTCTTTTAAGACGGGCAGTGTGTTGTTTTTACAAATATTATCCTTTTTAACATTGATATATGTATTAGAAGTACAAGGGAGCACCAGTGATACGTACACTACTTTATGTATGTATGTTTTAAATGTATGTATTTTTTTTACATTTTTTTTTATAAAGCTCTTGCCCTATATTAACTGTTTCTGATTTGTTTGATTTAACGTTGTAACAACCTCCACTTTGCCTTTTCTTAGATTATGGACTCTTCTGCCAGACTCAAGCTGACAAAGGACATGAAACTTCAAAGGCCAGAAGTGAAGGTGCCATAAAACTACATTTAAAATCCCTGGTTTTTGTCTTTGTGTATTGTATTGGTGTTAAGCTTCCAACTTTTGACTTGTAGTGCACAGTCTCTGCACACTACAGGTTTAAAATGTAAACACCTGACAGGCATGCACATAATAAAGCAACATGTTTGTGATTTAAGAAAGTAAGAGTCAATACAACAACTATAACATAATTAGGGTAAGTAGTTGTCAAAGTAGAAATCGGTTGAGTGTTTACCCGGCAGCTAGTGAAAAGGCGAAGGGACTAAAGCACACGGTGAAAGGATGGAGCTTTCATGCTTCTGTCTTTTTATAATGACAGTTTATTGAGTGTTTGGTGATTTTCCTCTGATTGCAGACAAACGGTGATGGTCCAAAGCGTATTCCTGTGTTGCAACAGTCGCAAGCGGCTGTAGGTGCACAAACTCCCCATCAGCGAGTTCTAGGTGTGTCAAATGGACCTCAGCGCATTCAGCGTCCTATGAGCCACCAGAAATCAGCATCTCATGTCTCCGTTGCTGTCAAGTCCACACACCCCGCTGATCAGAATGTGAACCCAACTACTCAGAGTGGAAATCGTGCACTGCAGCCCAAACGTCCTTCTCAGCAAATCCAACCAAAGACAATTGTTCCAAAGGTGAACCCGGAGCCTGCCAAACCACCATCGGAACCGGCAAAGCTGGATAAGCCACAAAGTAAGCATGATACAATTCTAAACAAATTAATTAATGTGTGTAATGTGGGTCTTTTTTCTTTTTTTTTGCTAAAATGTATGCTAAAATGTATTTTTCTCTCTTTTTTTGTTAGACAAACCTACCAAGAATGATTCTGCAACATCCTCTGCATCAAAGTGGGTCTAAAAATCTTTATTTTTATTTTTTATTATACTTATTTTTTTCATGTAGTCTCTTGTAAGATTACAGATTGTTGTCTGTAACCTATGCACATTTCTGCTCACAGCAACCGGTGGAGCCTGGAGAATTTTGATATTGGGCGTCCCTTAGGAAAGGGTAAATTTGGCAATGTCTACCTGGCAAGAGAGCGACAAAGTAAGTTCATCTTGGCCCTGAAGGTGCTCTTCAAGAAGCAGCTGGAGAAGGCCGGGGTGGAGCACCAGCTGAGAAGGGAGGTGGAGATCCAGTCTCACCTCAGGTAATTTGTTGTTCAAATTATGTGATTTTTATAATGCCAAATATGAATCCTGTTGGTTGGTCTGAGACAGTTTGACACAGAGAGAGAAAGATTTCTGAATCACTGACTGGATAAACCTGCTTAACTTTGCTGGCCTTTACAAAGCAGATGTTCCATAGTTTGAATAGGACAGTAACACAAACTCAAATGACCAGTGGGTTTAAATATTATGAAGAGGAGAAAACAGAACGGTCTAGGAGTCCACTCACTTTGCCTCTCCGTCCTGCAGGCACCCGAATATCCTGCGCCTCTACGGTTACTTCCATGACTCATCTCGTGTGTATCTCATCCTGGAGTTTGCACCCAAGGGTGAACTGTACAGTGAGCTGCAGCGCTGTGGCTGTTTTCCTGAGGCCAGAAGTGCCACAGTAAGTGCCAATTAAGTGAGATGTCAACATGGAACTCATACACATGGACAATTTTATTAAGTGATAGTAATTATTAATGTCGACTTTAAGGTGTATACTAATTCCACAAACCTCTTGCCGTTCAGTATCTTTCATTGAGTTTATTGAGAACATTTTTTAAAGGATGGTGCCAAACAAAACGTGATGCATGTTGTGTTCACCATGCTTTATGTGCTATTCTAGTACATCATGGAGCTGGCAGACGCCCTCAACTACTGCCACTCCAAGAAGGTGATCCACAGGGACATCAAACCAGAGAACTTGTTACTGGGAGCCAACGGGGAGCTGAAGATTGCAGATTTTGGCTGGTCTGTTCACACACCCTCCTCCAGGTATCCACATATGTGTTTGTACAAACCACTTTTCTGTTTTTTTTTTTTTTTTACTTAAGTACCGAATCTGTAGAGCCTTTTTATTGTAATATTTTGCATTGCATTTGCAATTCTCTTGTTTGGTTTCGGTGTCTGTGCTCAAGAATTATTCCTTGTTTTTTCCTTGTGGAAGTTTTTGTATAAGGTGTGGGCTTTTTTTTTTTTTTGTTTACGTCACTGAGGGCTTACAAACTAACTTGTTAATCTTTCCTTTATCAGGAGATCCACGCTGTGTGGAACGCTGGACTACTTGCCTCCGGAGATGATTGAGGGGAAAACTCATGACGAAAAGGTGGACCTGTGGAGTCTGGGCGTCCTTTGCTACGAGTTCCTGGTTGGAAAACCCCCCTTTGAAACAAAAAGTCACGAGGAGACCTACCGCAAGATATCGAGGGTAACTCGCAGATAGCTAGACCACTGTCACCTTTTTCATCCCAATTGAGTTTACAGTTTAGTTCACAATTGCTGTTTACAGGGACGTACAAAGTCTTAGAAGTTTAGAAAATGCTTTATTACTTAGTTTTTAAGGTTCAGATATGCTTGAATTTGAATATACTCCATAATTGTGCATTTCATCTACACAATCATGTAAACCAAAAATATTTTTAAAGAAATAATCCTGACATTTATTTGTCTCCTGGCATATCACACTGGATGTGGACCAAAGCTAGCTAAGCATTAAATATTCATGATTAAAAACATGCAAAGTTAATATGAACAGCTGGTAAAACAAAGTGACACTATATACATTGATTGTTGTGGTTGTAAAGGAATTCTGTAAACTTTATTTGTTGGAATTTGCATTTATAGTAACAATTTTTAAATGTGATAAAGGCTTAGAGTCGCCAATTATTTTGGTTGGTACCTTGAAAGTTCTTGAGCTTTTCTCTTTTAAAAAGCTGTACGAACCCTGTGTTTTAATCTCTGTACTTTTCTGTTTTTGTCATCCAGGTGGAGTACACTTACCCCACACAGTCTAATATCAGTGCTGGAGCCAAAGACTTGGTTTCCAGGCTACTGAAGCACAACCCCATGCACAGACTTCCCATCCAGGGAGTCCTGACTCACCCCTGGGTGGTTGAAAGCGCCACCAAGAAACCCACAACTCTGAACAACGAAGAGCCCAGCCTGTGAGCCTCTTTGTATCCCTCCACCCAAACGCCTGAGGTTTGTTTGTGTGAGGGCGGAGCAGAACACATAGGTGTGACACATGAATGCCAGTGTGCAGCTGATTTATCAGAATCTGCTTGTGCTACTATATTGACTACAAAATCACTTCATGTGGATGTTTTTGTCTGTAGGCATCTTGAGCCACTTGGTTCTTTTTTTCTTTTTTAATCTTATCCTTTCCTTGTCTCGCGATTGCCATTCTGTTCCATGTAAATATTTTACTTGTGTAATTATGAAAAATTTATTACGCTTTTCTAAAATGCCATTACTTGAAATAAAAAGATAACTTATCTTTTGTGGAATATGTCACTTTGGAATATAGCTGTATATGTCTTGTCAGTGAAGATTTTATTTTTTGTCTTCTGTGCATTTCAAGCTCTCGGTTAATTGTCTTAAATACTGGGTCAACTAGACTTTGCACTGATCTCCAATAAGCTAGACGCTTCCATCAACCCACTTTTTATATATATATTTTTTATTGCGCTTCTCCAACGACAAGTGGCCAACAGAGGGCGCCAGCATATCACTAGTTTTGTTTGGGAGATTGTTACAGATCACTGTTAAAGTCGCTTCCACACAGTTCTTTGTATTTCAACATTTTTATTGTAGCAGAAATTAAGTTAGTATTTTGGCTTGTATCGTGTGTTTTTGTTTTTTTTGTTTTTTTTTGGCAATTTAAGAAATAAAAAGACTTTTATCCAGAAGATTTGCGTCACAAATAAGTGTGGAAACAGAAATTTGAGAAATACAAATTTAAGCCAGGGTTCATTTTTAATGTGTCGAAGGGGAAGTTTCCCTGTTGAGAAATGAACTAGAGGCAGTGACTAAAATCACTCTGTCAATATCAGATAAAGACATGAGAAATAAAAACAAAGGTTCCATAGAGGCCAGTAAAATGTGAAGTTATTTATAAAAAAAAAAAACTAGATGGTATCTTGTATGGCTGCAAGATGCAAAACGCTGAGAAGACTACTGCTGTACTTTCTCTGTTTTGAAGCACGGACTCGTCCACTAGGTGGCGCTCCAGGCATGATTAATACATCTGTCTGGGAGATGATCATAGGAGGACATTTGGTTAATTGTAATCTTAGCATTCCGTCATTTAGTTCATGATTTTACTTTTGTGTGAAGCTATTTTCTTTTTGTGCTTTAAGTTTATCCGTTTATGAATAACAAATGTTGCCTTTTTCTTGACTTGTTGATAGAAAATAGTGCCGGCGATGCGTATTCCTCGGCGGGTTTCAGATTGGCTTTATTTTGCATATTGAGCTAAAGCTAAAGTTTGGGCTATATTCTAATTATTGAATATGTTGATTTACTTTCAGTGGGATGTGTGTAAGAGGCATCAGTTTGTGCTTCTCAGCTGTTAATCGCGTTAGAAATGTTTCCTCACTTTTCCCTCGTTGCAAGTGAACTGGTCTTTTTTTAAGCTGCTATATTTGAGGTGGGCTACATGCGCGCGTTCGTATGCACCAGGTAGTTTGATGTTTCAACAGCTGGAGATTAACCCGCTCGGAGAACAAACTGTCCAGATGCGTTTTCATTTTTTTCTGCGCGGAAAAATCAACACGGTGGATGAACTGGCCGACCATAAGGCCGGATGCCTGCAGCAGAAAATCTGGCGAGATGCTTTTTATTTGAGCATGCAGTGATGCAAGGCCCGGTGGACAACGTGTCTGCATTTCTTTAGATTCGAGAATATATAGAAAACATATCTAGAACAGATATGGTAGGATTTGTAAAAGGGTTAGACAGACTAGGCCTGTATCGACCCCCTCTCACACAAACAAAATGTATGATTATGTTTCTCTAAGCCACCTTAACACCATCAAATAACCTCAGTTTCGATTTTAAAAAACAAAGAATATGAATGCAACTATTTTCTCCATTTTCTGGCTTTTATTATAGAGAAAAAAAAATACATGTTTCTGAACGTTTTTCGTTTTACATAAAACCACACACATTTTTACAATATAATTTCACTTATTTCTTTATTCTTTAATATTAATTTCACGATATATGATAACAACTTTGAGATATACATTCCATCTTTTTGAAACCACAATAACACACTACACACACGGTTTTATAACATTTCCACAGGACCCATTGGATTGCACAGAATGAAAAATGTCTGTATGCAGATTTTCCTCTAATGATCTCTTTTTCTTTTTTAGATTTTCAGACACTGAATTATCGAGACGGGAGTCTTTCAAATTATTTCCGAACAGGCCATGTGTTTTCAAATGGAATGGAAAAAAGCATTATGGTAAATTGAGTGTGCAGAATTTCAATTACGGGTCCCCATCTAGCTGAATTTTGGCAAGGGTGTGGGCTTTGAATGTATCTCAGGTCAGGTGAATTTAGTTATTGCCGATTTTAAAAGCTCAATACAATAAAATACTAATATTGGAGAAAGAAATATCAAAGCATCAACATTTTCACGCAGAAGAACCGAAATGTGTTGGATTGTTCATTTCCAACTTCCCAATTTCAATATGTTTTGTGTGTCTGAAATATCATACATTCAATGCATAGGTTGTATAGCTGCTGTGTACTTTGATATTTTGCATTTCCAGTATTTTAAACTGCTCGGGGAAAGGTCCAAGTTCCTCATCTCTAACGAAACTTCTGTTCTTTTTACATATATCTATATGCAATCATGTGTTACTGCTGGTTATTGCCATTGTGTTATTTCCCGTCTTGTGTGTCCACAGGCTTTTTCTGGATTAAACACCACATTCACTGCTCATAATCATATTGCAAATTACCTATAGAAGTAAGTGGCATTTCTTTAATGTTTTTTTTTTGTCTTCTTTTTAAATAAACGTATCTTAAATCACATTATGCTGTCGAAAGTCCGTCCATCACAAACTCTAGCGTTACATGAAGTGAAGTCTCATGTGGGGAAGCACCACAAGAGCGACGAAAAGACAAACTGCCCTTTTTGCAATTTTGTTTAAGGTCAATATTGTAAACGTTCACTCCACTGGAAAATATGTATATGTACGTGTGTACGCATATTTATACAACATGTATTGTCCATATAGTGTGTTGTGGATGCATTGGATTCCCTCTATTTCTGTGTGCGTGCGTGTGTGCGCGTTTTTTTCTGAATTGATGCAAGACTGTATGAAAATGTCCGCGTGTGTTGTACGCGCGCTTTTTACGCATGAATTAAGCGGAGGGGCTGCGCTCGCGGGGAACTCGTGTGTTTTTAATATTTTTTTTTTTCACTAAATGGGGATTTGCAGTTAACATCTAGTTCCAGCAATAGCTTGCATCTACTCTTGTATGTTATATTTGAAAGCCTCTATGAGCCCTTCCATTGAGTGGATAAAACCAGATATGCTGCATATACCTCCTATTACAAAGATGGCGACATCAAAGAAAACCTGGTGCCATAGCAGCTTTCTCCATAGAAGCCTGAGGTGGAAGAGACTGGGAAGCAGAAAGCACAGGCCTGCACCTGTCAGGCTGCCAGTGAGACCCATGAGGAGGGCGAAGTGTGGCACATAGATAGCCATGAGCAAGGTGAACACAACAAGGGTACATCTGAGAGTGAGTCCCCAGGACTTTATGCGTCCATCGACTCCGTAGCAATCTGGAAAGATCGCACGTCCTCCGTCTTGGAAAAACGACTTCTCTAATACCTCGACAGCAGCGAAAAACGGCAGCGGATACGACAGCAAAGCTTTGGCCACTAGAAAGAGATTGACGACAGCTCTGATGGTGGAGGGCAGGTTGTCTGTGATGACCTCCTTGGTTGCATCAGCCCAGGTCAAGTAGGCCACCAGGGCGAACAGGCCTTTGAGGATGCAGGCAGCGATGTGAGTCCAGTTCATCATGCAGTGGAACTCGCTCGGTTTCTGCATGTTCCCCTCCAGAGACGGCAAGAAGATCTGCGAGGTGTAGCTGAACACGATAATCCCAATGGAGATGGGGAACTTCTTGACATCGATGTAAAACTTGACCTTGTCCCAGGC
This sequence comes from Bovichtus diacanthus, assembly GCA_943590825.1. Taxonomy (NCBI): domain Eukaryota; kingdom Metazoa; phylum Chordata; class Actinopteri; order Perciformes; family Bovichtidae; genus Bovichtus; species Bovichtus diacanthus. Next base: position 5,389,797 of record CALSBV010010288.1, read on the forward strand.
CCAGTCTCTCGCTCTGGAGAGGCAGTAGGCTATCACCAGGACGTTGATGACAAAGTGGGCCATTGTGCACAGCAAGCTGAACTTGGACACGGCTTTCAGGCTCTTGAGGAAGGCGCAGGGGAGAAGAGCGGCGGTGGCGATGATGGCCCACGACTTCTGGGAAATTGGCATGTTGGGGAAGCTGTTGTACATGAGATTACCACTGACCACCACATACAGGATGCAAGTCATCACTAGCTCTATGATTTGGGCTACATTCACGATATGGCCACCCAAAGCCGGGAATCTGGGCGCGCAGCAGGCGTTGGCAATGTCCACATAGGAGTCCCTCACACGGACGAGCTGCCCGTCTTCGTCCTCCTCGTACAGGCAGGAAATGAGGATTTTCCCCGTGTAACAGCACACCACGGCGGCGAAAATAATGAGAAAGAGTCCGAGGTATCCTCCGTGCAGGATGGCGTAGGGCAACCCAAGAACGAACATCCCCTACAAACATAAAAAGAAGGGCAAAACACATTATGAATGGGTTACACTTTCTAGGGTTTAAGTATTCATCCTAAATGCTGATCTGAACATATCAGTTTTTAATTCAATTAGGCTCAACGCATCTTATTATAACGTGCGGCCTTGGCTCTGTTCTGCCTGACTCTTCAATGGATGTCATTGTCGGTTTCATGTTGTGGGTTTTCCACTTCGCTTTGAGCGCAATCCGCCCGCCTCTGACGTCACATCACCACGAGCTGGAGGAGACACAATGTGACGTCACGGTGACCGCCGTGACCACAGCGGTGATAAGGCATGAAAGAGATGGCGTCTAGGGATTTTTGTCGCATAGTCTACACACGCAGCACGCTTCTGTCTCTCAAGTAAATTCTTGCACTTGAACACACACACATCAAATAATCCCCGCACATTAAATAAAAACAAAATGATGCTACTTATTTATGTCTGCAAATGCTGCAAATGTTACTAAATACACTTTTATATGTTGCGTAAAAAGAGGAGGCCTGTATATGTCCAGACATCTTAACCCATTTAATCTTTGTGTTATAGTGGCAATAATTACGGTTCCTTTTAAATAGGCCAAAAATAATAAAAACAATTAAAATGGAACAAAATAGGCTTTAGATATCTCTACTCTCAAACTCTGTAAAACGATTGCGTTTTCCTTTTATATATTCATTTATTCAATGCCATGCGAAGTGGGCAGTTATCAGGGGCGTGCATCGGTGACAGTGGACATCACTATACAGACAAAGAATGTGTGTGTTAGAAGGAGGGGGGGGGGGGGGGGGGGGGGGGGGGGGGGCACAGGGCATCAACTACCTCCCTTTTTCAGCGCATCGTAACGCCTGAGCTGCTCTGAAATCTCTGCATTGCTCCAGTAATAATATATCTGAATAAAAATGAGTTGGGGGTTCAAGACATCACCCATTACTTAAGATAAGTAATCCAGGTGAATCTTATTTTTTTCTCAGTATTATTGAAAACGGCAACTTTATGAAGTTGCTTCAAAGGGACAGAACCTGGTGTTTTGAACATGAATATTTTGAATCAGCCAATTACAACCAAGCACCAGGACAGCCCGTTTATAATCCGTGAAGTGCGTCTTTACCTGGATTGCATTCGTGACGTTCCAGCCCGCCTCCCAAGCGGTGATTTTTGGTTTTTCTTCATTCAACTCGCTCGCCGGATCTCCGTCTTTTGAGGCTGAGCGCGCTGGCCCGGTGCCGTCCCTCTGGTAGTGGCTGTCCCCGTCCAGCCCGCCTCCTTCTCCGCTCCCCTCTCCTCCCATCTCATCGGTTGTCAAAATGTCCATCTGCATGCCTTGCCGGTGGTCGTAGTCCAGGTCATCGCACGCGGCGAAGCCCAGACCCTCCTCGTCGGTGGCGGCCTGGAACCCCATCCTGGCGAACATCCCGCTCACCTTCGCCTGGGATTTGTTGGAGACAGTGGTGGCTGCATTTGACAGTTTATTAGAAAGCTTGCTTCTGATTAACGTCGCCATGTTTAGCTCCTCTCGTGAATCGCAACCGTCTGCAGCTCAATTAGTGTTTTTCTCCTCCAGTCAGTAAAAATGTGAGGCTACTTTGGATGACAGCTCTTGATTCTCTGCATTAGATTAAGCCACGAGGAAAAGCGCACGTTGTTTCAAGACACCGACGGTTTTCAGTTGCTATCTCCACTTCTTGTTCAAGGTACTCCTGCTGCTCTTGATTATCCCCAGGTTCATGTCACCTTCAGACGTCGCTGCTCCGTTTCTGCATCTTGGCACTGCGCTCTGATGCTCGACGAGTAGCGCACCTATTCAGTCTCTGAGGCAGTTCGGCGGTGTGCGCAAAAGCTTTACGCACGAAGAAAGGCGAGCCACAGGTTTCTGTAGGGCCTATAATATCGTTTTCTTTTGGGCTATAAGGTGGCATGCAGCGTTTCCAGGAGTTGGTCGTCGGTTTTCAGGTGCTTTTACTGATGCCAATGCGGTACCGTGGAGCCCGGGGGGGAGGCAGGGAGGAGACACGTGTCCTCATCAGCCTGCCAATGCAAAGCACGTCTCCAGCCCTCCCAGTGCCCCACCAGGAGAAAACGGGAGAGATTTGCTGCATTTCTAGGGGAGGTGCTTGCGGTACCCCCACCATCCCTTCCCCATCCCATAATCTATAATACCTCATCCTGACATCCAATGACATTCCGGGGGCCTCAAATCCTGCATAACTTTACGCATATAAAAGGAGGCTGGAATTTGACGAAAACCCAAATTCTTTGGATAATATTTTATAACATACTAAACCATGATTTATTTTTTCAAAAGAAATCTAATTCTTTTTACATTTTTATTAATTACTATTTTTAACGAGAAATACGGACGCGGAGCATCAACATAGTAACCCAAGTTGTTTCTTGGATTACTGGATCGGGTTTAAAAACCGTGTTGCGTTTGTTGATGAGGAAAAAAACAATATTTTTTGTGCATTTTGTCTTTGCTAAATGATGGTAAGACATAGAACCTGAGACAGCACATGTTTGTTTGTTTTCTTTATCGCATTTGAAAGTTGTTACTATTCCTTTTTTTAATTTTATTAAATTGATCTACTTTTATTCCTTCTTTTTTTTCAGGCTGACGTCTCTCATTCAGGACGCTCATTCATTCATTCATTCATACATACACTCATTCATTCATTCATTTGGTGTCTGTGATGATGTGACATGGTGGTGTTTCCGTTTAGAATTTTTTTAAAAATATATATATACGCTACGAGATGTGTTCATTAAAAAACATGATGTCAATCAAAGCCTGTTCGACAGATAACATGCGCTAACTCTCATGAAACTACATTTATTTTGCATTTACTTTTATTCTTTGGAAGTCGATAGTACTTCAACCTTTTTCCAATCTAACGAATCTACTCTTAATAACCCACAGTAAGAATTTCCTGCTTCATGGAAGAAAGAAAAGAAAAAAAACCTTTCTAAAAATGGTTCCTGGCTGAGGAATAGAGGAATTCAACTCATTTCACAGTTTCATTTTATTTGTTTTTTTTGACACCTTCTAAAAAATCATAATTTTTTTTAATGGCTGTGATTTAGTTTTTCATTAATGTAGCCTAGATATTGTAACCGAGATCCAAAGTGCTGTAAACAGTTTGTTGACATTGTCCTGTCACAAGTACTTAGTGTCCGCCATGTTCAGTGTTTCCTCAGGCTGCAGTATCAGAGTTCATCACTATGATACAAAGCAGCGCCCTGAACTAACATACAGTAAGTATACAAATATACTATAACCCGGTCTGTTGCTGTTTGTACGTCCAGGCTATTTGCTTTACACTTGACAATAAATGATAATATGACCTATAAAAGGTCTGAACCTGGTGTCATTGAATAGACTGTAACCAGATACGAGCTGTGGTGCAGCGGAGTAAAAAAAGAGTAAACTCACATCTCCAACTGGTGACCATCATGTGACAACCAGGAACAAAAGTAGGCTATTATACAAACCAGTATGAGAGGCCTACTATGAATGTGTGTCAGAGATTTAAAGGAGGATAAAAGACCACAGATACACCTGTCTGTACTGTTGATGTAAAATATAATTATAATAAAAAAATCCTCTTAAAAGTAGAATATTAACCCCTTTGTTGTGAACTTATATTTGGTGCTGGCAAACGAGCAATCCATCCTTAAATGCATACAGAGAAGAAAGAAGAAAAAAGGCGACAAAAGAACAACGGTTGGCTTTATTGTTCGTTTTTATTTGTTTATTTAATACACTTAAATGAAATAACTTAAACTAAATCCAGGATGAAACAAAGCCTCGTGATATTTCACCCAGCTTCAGATGAGGGAGTGCAGGCCGAGCTGTATCAGGCCTGTGCATCTCTGCTAAACCTCGAGCGCGATTTAAACGACAGGGTTTGAATTGTAAAATACAAAATACGTCGCTCACTCTGTGTCGCTCCTGCTGCGTGCATTTTGTGTGCGTGCGTGTTTTTTTTTTTTTTTTTTTGCTGTCATTTTCAGTTGTGGGGAACGTAAATGGCTGCTTTCCTTCAGCCCTGAATGAAAGAGTTAATGACAGAGGCTGTTATCAGCGGGCTGCAGCCTCCTCTGATCTGCGCTGTCTGATGGAGTGTGCTGCAGGATAAAAAGAGCAGCCCTGACACACCAGCCAGCAGGTTACAGCAGCAAAGACCTTTTCACGACCTGCTGTACACACAAGCTAATAATAATAACAATCATTTAAAAAAAAAAAAAAAACTCAATGAGGCTATAATAATAGATTTTCTTTGTCATTAATATGCACGTCTTTTGGATTCAGTTTACAATAAGATTTATGCCTATTATAATCATATGATGAATCCCACACGTGCGTGCGCACTCATGCTCGTGCACGAGGACAACACGTCTCTTTTCGTGCTCTTTTGAGGCCTCTGTTGCCACGTCGAATGCAACTTTCGCCTTATATTATTGTGGGGGAAAAAGTGTCTCATAGTGATGGATTTCACATGTTTGGATGTTTCAGACTTTCCTCACACACACAAATGTGACAACAAGCTGCACTTTTGGATTCTTCCCAGGCCTGGTTGTAGCCTGAATCACTTCACACGTTTTATCACTTCATAAGCATCCACGCGCGGTGTCTCTGAGCTGCATGGCTATCCGTCTGCAAAGAGGAGGAAAGTGATTTTCTCAGTTTATCACCCATCCTTAAGAGTCATCAGAGGGTCAGGGTGCCACGTCCCAGGAGGCTCCTCGTCTCTGTCGATACAGATATGACAAATCAAAGCTCTTTATCGGTGTTTTCCCAGTCTGCGCTTCATTGTGTTTGACCCGCATGTTCGATATCCACCGGTGAGCCCCCCCCCCCCCCCGTTTATTTCTTGGCGATAGAAAGTGAAATCCAAAATGGCATTGTGATCTCACTGTGTCCTCAAATTCATTTCCTCTAGTGTACCCACCCCCCACGCACCCCCCTCCTCCTCCTCCTCAGTATTTCACCCCCGGCTCTCCCTTTTCACATTACACACATGGGTGAGCTGGCACAAGGTTCTCCGCCTTCATGTAACCCCTCCCTCCACCGACACCAACCCAACCCCCCATCTTTTCCTCGAATCACAAAAATAAAAGCCTCATTTTCACATTTCTGATAACATAGCCTGTAAATAATAGCAAACACATGGGACCTGCTTCTAGTGATTGTTATAAAGTAAACCAAATCATATCAAAGACATATTTCAGAAAATACCTGATCCACACGCACTGTATATCTTTTTGATGTGTTTTAAGATGCTGCAACGTGTATTATATTTATATTTCACTGCACCGAGGCAAACTGGAATTTGCGTTTCCATGGCGGTGACTGCGATTATGTAGGTCTACAATGATTTCCATTGTAGGTTATCATTACCTCATCCATTAAACGTTTTCAGTGAGACAAGGTAATGACGGTGTGTGTCTCTGTGTGTGCGTGTGTGTGTGTGTGTATGTGTGTGTGTGTGTCACATGAATCGTTTGACGCACGACCTAGATTGCGCCGAGATAGGAGAGTATGTGGGGGAGAGAAAGAGGTGTGAATGCTGCGATGCTGCAAAGTCATTTTGGTAAAGAATAGATAAAAATAATTCTGAAAACCAAAGCATCCATCCTATACGACATCACCCCTGTCATTTAACCCCTGATTGCCTGTCTGCCAGCCCAGCGAGGCAGAAAAATACCACCCAACACTCACGCAATTAATAAGGGACAGTGAAAAGGCACTCTGGGCTCTCTGGGGACTGTAGAGGAGGGACATTAGCCCACATCAGGCTAATCAGAGGACCTCAGAGTCCATTAACATTTGCATCACAATCACAGGTAGCCCGCTGTCTGTGTTATCCACTAGATTATGTGTTGTCTGCGCTGAGCAGTTTTGTGCAAATCGCTTTGAAAGCAGAGAGAGAAAAAGGCTGTTCGTGAAGGAGTCCAGATTTCAGCACCACGGACAGCGTGTGTTTCTATTCAGGAGCTTGAACGGGAACATGGATCCTTTACACGTGTATTGCGTTTTTAGGTTCATTCTTGACCTAAAAAAAAAAATCCTCAACACAAAGTTCACGACTTGGTGTTTGCAAGGCTTCCTGACTTGAGTCTGTAATGCCATTAGATAACACATTTCAGAGACAGTACAGAAGAGACGACAGTGGCTCACTTGTGCTTAGACATGTTGAGATATTGTACATGAGCTCAATTTGTTTCTGCTGTTAATCTTAAGGACACAACTGCTTGAAACTGAACTGCAATATCATGAAAAAGTACACATATACAGTAAATTCAACTTTAGGGGATTAATTACTCTTCAAATCCTGATATGTGCCTACACACAGGCTACTTTTGAAGAATAAAAACATGTCCATAACGTTTATTTTTAGATCAAGATCTCTTTTGCACGAGAGACCTGACACAGAAATAAGACAAAACCCTTAAATCCATCCTATGGGATGAGACTTTATAGTTTCAATATCATAACACCAACAACAAACTAAGCGGTGATGGGTGGTTTCCACAGTGAGCCTTGAGCACCTCTAGAAACACGATGAGAATCGGCAGTTTCCCGTATTTCCACTGTCTATGTTCACCGAACCTCATCCCATACAAAGTAGTTTGTACCAAATCAGTTATACATACCGCTTACTTACGAAAGTGTCTGCATGTAAATTAAATATTATACAAAACGCTAAGGCCACGATAGACAGGCGACGTTTTAGCGACTGTTGTTGGCCAGTTAGTAGTGGAACAAAGAGCATCGTGCTTGGACATTATAGCTGAAAACAGCCTGATATACATGCAAACATCATCATATGTATCTCCCATGCCCCCCCCGCCCCCCTCATACTACGGAGCCGCAGCCCGAGCCGTCACAGCCACCGCCCACTTCCACACACAGAGACATCCAGGTGGCCCGCAGTGGTAAACCACTAAGAGCCTTTTCATTACTCCTAATGTGCCTGTTTAATGGCTTATTATGGGCTCCCGAGAGACTTCCTCAGAGAAGGGTTTGTATTAGTCCTGCATGATGGCGTCTGTCTGAGAAAAACAACAGTGACAAATGGCGAGAGAAATCCTTTACTCTCTCCATCTATCTGTCTATCTATCTATCTATCTATCTATCTATCTATCTATCTATCTATCT
>CALSBV010010288.1:5397469-5468103 GCA_943590825.1 Bovichtus diacanthus
ATCTATCTATCTATCTAAAGCTATCTAAAGCTTGGTGATAAATTAGTGGTACTAATTACAATAGGCTACTTAAAGAATGAGTATAAGCCAAATATAGAGTAAACTGTATCTATAGGTGAGTTTTTCCCTCTGACTCCGTGTTTTTGATATGAAACGCTCCCCAGACGCCGTTTTGCTGTTAACCCACGGTGACTCCGCTCTCTCCATCAACCTTTTGACGTCCATGCTTCACGGGTTCACTCTCCTGCTGCGACACATTAACATTGTAATTGCCTTTTTTTTTGAGCACAATAAACTGAGCCAGTCTGCGGGGACCTGCACGGCCCGGGGCTGGCACAAAGCTATGCCATCGATTTTCACTGCCAGCAAAATAAATAAATAAATAAGTAAATATCGAGACTTCAACAAACATGGACCTGGACATGCATGTCGTTGTTTAAAAAAAAAAAAAGAAAAAAAAAAAAAATGTTTTATTCATGTTGAAATTCTGCAGATGATGTATATCTTTTCTGCACATGTGACACTTGCCTCTAGGCCAATACAATTCATTGTGGAATAACAGAGCTAATTATTGTTTTAAATGGCCCACTAATGACTCAAAACGCTATCATTCTCATTTTGTCAGACATCATTTGTAAGAGCAAGTGACTATTAAAGCAAGGAACATGTCTTCTGTATTGAGCAGGACTTAAAAAGTGTTGGAAAATCATCAATATCTATCACACCTAATCTACTGCAGTAAGAACTCCTTTCATTGGTAGTATTGATGTATGTGCATATGTGTGTGTGAGCATACGTGTGTGTGTGTGTGTGTGTGTGTGTGTGTGTTTCTCCTAGCCTCACCCCAAGCATGTACACTAGTATACATGTCTGCATGTGTGCAAATGTGTAACTGTTAAGCATGTGACTATGTTGTGAGTGTGTGTGTGTGTGTGTGTGTGTGTGTGTGGTCTTGTCAGCCAGAGCAAAGTCAATAATGCAGCAGACCTCGGTGGCTGTTTAACTGGCTCGTAATAGTTTTGTTCTCATTAAAGTTTTATGTCACAGGGATTCCCCCACGCTTGAATCACACTGCACTTTGACTGCGAGAGCTGAAAGGTTCACAGTGTTTTCCTCCTGCAGCACTTTAACACAGCCACACGTGGTGTCAGGGAGAGTTTGTCATGAGCTCAGTTTGCAGAAGTGTAGCAGCATCATGTTTCCAAGCCTTATATTTATGGTAATCTCTGGTCAAGAATGAACTTGAAATATCAATCAATTAATACTTTTTTTCTAGTGTAATACACCCAAAGAGAAAAAATAAATAAAGCAAGCAATACATGTGGTTATGTATAGATATGCAGTGGTAAAAACTAAGTACACTTACTTAAGTACTGTATCTTGACATACTTTACTTGAGTATTTTTTTTTTTTATGCTTATACCTTACTACATTTCAGAGGAAAATATTCTACTTTTCACTCCAATACATTTATTTTATAACTTTAGTTACTTTTTAAATAAAATAAAATTGGAAAAAACACAATATTCTATATATCATATGATGCACTATTGTACTACCAATCTACCCGGTAGTATAAAACGTATCCCAAATCGCCTCCACGTTGACAAACTGCATTATTATAATGCTTTTATACGTTATTGTTTGGGATAAAAACGGAAAAACATAACATTCTGTAACACTTTGAAAGAAGGCTATCTCCATAATACAGTAAATACTTTTACTTTTGAAACTTAAAGTACATTCAGCTGATAATACTTCGGTATTGCATTTTGTTTAATCCGTACAAAGACTGAAGTATAAAAACATCAGGTTGTGGTTGCTGCTAAGAAGATTTTGTCACTTTCGGACAAAGCCAGGCAGGCTGGTTCGCCCTGTTTCCAGTCTTTATGCTAAGCTAAGCTAACCTGGCTGTAGCTTCACATTTAACAGACAAACATGAGAGAGTGGTATCCATCTCCACATTCAACTCTTGCCAAGAAAGTGAAAAAAAAGGATTTCAATTTTAAATTATTTCTTCAAAAAAAATATGAGCTAAGCCAAACTCCATGAAGCTACTGAAGTCTGCATTCATCTGTCGAATCAAACTGAAAAAGTTCAACCCCGAGATCATAATAAAATGTAATTCATTCTCAACCTCATCCCATCCACACAGGTGACACTATTTATCATCCGTCATTGACCCCTCGCTGACACTGTTAGGGAACAATTGTTCTTTTTAAGCATTTTCTTTCCTTATTCTTTTAAAACACTTCATGGGTGGATTTTTAAATAGTCACAAAACCCTCAACTTGTCTCACAATTTTTGGTCACGTTAAGGTGCACAAATAGTGCTGTAATTACTAAAGTGCTTAAATCATTATTAAAAAGGTCTTTAAATCAGTTAAAACTGTAACTCTTTAGGTGTTTACATACAGAAAGACAACTAATAGCAGTTTTTTTTTTATTACAGCAATATATCAGCCTAAAGAAATGGAGGATATCTTTTCATATCTTAAAAAAGCTCCTACGTAATCTCATTGAGCTGCCTGCACTCAGTACCCTTCATGTTTCTAAAAAAAACAACAAAAAACATTTCACTTGCTTCACAAGTGTTTCTCAGGAGCATAAATTGTTTCGTTTCTTTGAACTAGATGATGGATCAAAAGCTGAGAACAGGGAATCCCTTTTTCAAATTAGCATTGGTGCTTTGTTTATTCTAACGCAGCCCTGTGTTTTTATTAGTATAACCCATCCATTTCCTCTTCCCATCCAGTCTGAATGATTCATTGAAATGCACATCTTGTTTTGCAATTGACTACATTCACAACCTGCTGAAAGCTTTTTGTTCTGTCCCTGTGATGTCTGCAGGCCTTCAAACAGCTTTTGATTTAATTGAAACTCTCAGCGCTCACGGAGAGTGCTCGGAGCTTAATAAAGGCAACCGCTGGCCATGTTGCATACAGGTTTATGAATAAAAACCATGTCTGCTTTTGAAAATGTGTTTTTCCCTCCGCGTCCTCCCATCCCCCCACAGTCCGACCGTGCAGCCACTCTGGGCTGTCATTAACTGCTATTGTCAGCGGCACAATCAAGAGCAGGGGAAAAAATTACTCCGGCACTTATCATGAGCTCAGCCACAGGACTCACACACACACACACACACACACACACACACACAGACACACACTCATACACACACACAGAGGCACACACACAAATGCAACAACACACAGCAGGAGAATAGATGTTACTATTGATTTCTGGGCTGATGTGCGAGACGTTGCACAAATACAGAAGCCTGGCTACAAAAGGTGTTTTTGTCTTTCAAGAGCTATAATCGTTCTGCAACACCAGGCCAATGACTGGCTCTATATTTAGGCTGCAGGTCAATACAGACAGAAACGCTGCATTGCTCCAATCTTCAGTTTAATCTGAGCCACTCGTACCTGCAAGACTTCTTTAAGAGCCAGCCCCTCTACATGGCTTTGGAAATAGACATAGAGTGGGAGCCCAGTTAATTATTATGTAGTGAAATAATATGGCAAATGTGCTGAATGCTTGTCTTCTTAATAAATGTCACATAATTTTTCTTAATGTCAACAAATCCCATGAAAATACTAAAACCAAAAACCAGCAGTATCAGTGTCCAACGCCTGATGTAGCTTGTTACTCTGTGAGATAGAGCTCCATTGTTTCCAAAAACGATTAAAAAAAACCCCATCAATGAGCCACACTATCGTATTTACAACTCTTATGTTTCCAGCTGTTTATTTTATGTCTTAAACTTGTTCCTGCTTCCTGAATTTTATCTAAAGGTGGAAAAAACAAAAAACTGCCGTAGAGACTCACTCCAAGCATTTTTTTGCAAAAACAATGGATGCTTTTTTTTTTCATCCACTTTGATGGAATCAAACTTATATTGTGATACACATTTTTTTTTAAAGGCCCTGAAAAGCAGGTTTTAAATCTCAATTAGCCCAGCTCTTTAAAACATTATGTATAGCTCAGCTAATCTGCTTCATCAGGACTGTGTGGGTGTGATTTGATCAGATTTTATTGATAGTGACCAAACGACCAACCAACATTAATCAGATTCGGATTTAAATGTCGCTTAATCCTGATTGATTTATTTAATTTAAGTCAAAGAAATAGAGAAATCTGTCATGTGAAATAACCAAAACTGAAGGAAATGTTTTCACAAAGGAAACCATCGCTCCACACATTACTCACGTGTTACTCTCTCGAACACATCTTTCATTCTCTCCCACTGACAGACTCGAGGTTAATCCAGCCTGTTGTTTTCTGCCTGAGTTGTGTTATATCGTGAGCTGCGTCCCTGAGGGAAACTTCAGTAACACATCTCATACAAACCCGTCAATATACTCAACTTCTCTCGCTCCTCTCAACACGGGCCCCCGGGCTCTCTCCCTGTGTGTCTACAATTCAACGCTGATTGCTTTCTGATCTCCCTCTTGTACCGTTTAAGCAGAACATTTAGGAACACATGCACGGCTGCAGAGGGCGAGCTGCTCGGACAGGAAACACACAGATATTCAGGGAGTTCTTACATCTAATAATAGCCCTTTAAAGGTAAAGTTTTCATAAATATAAAATGTTAGCCCATGAAAATGGAGTGATGCAGGTGGAGCTGACGGAGGGCTTTTCCTTATGCTTTGAAAGTTTTACTGTGTTTGTATGTAGGTCTAGAAAAAACTGCCACATTAATTATGAGAAAAATAATCAAATGTATTATAGTGACTTAATATTTATTGATTTACTGGCCTTACCATGCGATATAACAGCCTTTATGTTAAAACAGCGACATCTAAACTCCCCTTCGGTTGTAAGCATGTTATACTGCAGCCACTCACATCTGAAAATAACAATGAAATGACCATGGGACAATATTAAGATATGTAGAGAAAGATGTTGGCTCAAAATAACTGCAACCTGTGATATGCAAATCAGAACGTCTCCATTCCCAGACTCATTTTTCTTCACCCTCTCTATCTTTGGCCGTTTGACAGAAACACAAATCAGCAGCCTCTTGTTTTGGTCTGCAGTGGACACTGTGTCCAAGTTGAACAACGCAGAGCAGGTAAAGAACTGCATGCACCCACATTTCCCCTTCAATTTGGTATTGGTAGAAACAGGATTAGGTTTAATTACCACGGGAGTGTTGAGGGCTGAATTCGACAAAATCTGAAGGACCGCACTAGTGGGTTTGCACATTTTAGCCCATTAACTACAATTTGCATACTTAAACTACATTATTGTCACCCGTTTACCACAAGCAAACTGCTCCTTCTGAAACATATTCCTAATGTCCAGGGAGCTATTAAATCCTTCAATACGTTATCATCATGTGGTATTGCACTTACAAGCAGGGACTGGAATCCCATAAGACACATTTTAAACTTGAACACTGTAAAAACGATACAGTGAATTCTGTTCATTTTTTTTGCAGTTTGACCAACAGTTTTCAAGTCTTTTGTGTCTGAGTTTCCTGCAAGCACTTTAATGCTGTTCCTCCCACCCAACAGCAGTGCAACAAGAAAGGATTAAAATATATATATGAAATAATTCCCTTTAAAAAGATACAGCTAAAAACATATAAATACATAAGAGGCAGCACCGTGCATTAAAGTGCATTTAGAAAGAAAGTGCATGTTTCATTTGAGCGACGGGTATGGGGCGGGGGGGGTCACAGTGTGTTGAGGATCCTGACTGCCCGCGGGTAAAAGCTGTTTAGCATTCTGCTGGTTTTGGTAGAGAGGCTCCTGTATCTCTTTCCAGAAGGCAGGAGAGAAAAAGTGACTGTGGGACGGGTGGCAGGGATCCTTGCTGACGCTGGAGGCTCTGCGAACGCAGCGTTGATGGTAAATCTCCCGCAGGGAGGGGAGAGGGGCACCAATGATCTTCCTTTCGCTGTCTTCACTACCCTGTTCGGTCGCTTTGCAGTTACTAAACCGGTGGTGGAGGTCAGCTCGTCCGCCTGGTGCACTCCCACAAACTGGATGTTACCGACCCTGACGATGATCTGCACCACACCGTTAGCTGCTTCATCCTTTATGCAGATTCATCATTAATGCTGACAAGATGCACCACTCTTGCATTGTCGGCAAATGTGACGACGTTGTTAGTATTAGATCTGGCAGCACAGTCACGCCTCAGCAGGGTGAACGACGCAGCCCTGGGGTTTGGAAAATGGTCACTTTTAATGCATAATGTACACACGTTGTAGCGTTTCTCTACAGTGGTCCTCTTCATAACAACTTTTTTCAGTTGACTTTAATTCACTGTTCAGAATATTCCTCTTACATCCAGTCAGTTCAGCTTGTCTTCAGCATTCCTCTAAATATTCTTCTGGTTATCTGCAGCAACAGAAGTCAAGCTATTAGATCACACCTCTCCCTAATTCAATCTTGAATGTAGCTTATCACGTTTCCCCCTTGATCTGAAATGTTCTCTCCTCCTTCTAGGTGTGCGAGATAACATCTCTATTGTGCGGTTGTGTTTGGTTCAGATAAACAGCAAACAATATTAAACACCTCCGTATCTGCACCTCTTCTCTCCTCGCACAATCCAGTTCTGCCGCCTTATTGCATTTCAATCCCACAGTAGTGTGCCCCCCTCCCCCCTGTGTGTTGAAGAATCTCCGATCGGCGTTCCTGTTGTTTATTCACAGTCGGAGTCTGTTTCCGGTTTCTACAGTTTCATGCTCTATGTTTCTATCCATGCTAAGGACATCATCTAGATGGTCCACCACTTCAGTCCAGAGTGAAATATCGTAACAACTACCAGATGAGTTGCCATGAAATCTCTTATAGACATTCACAGTCCTCAGAGGATGAATCCTAATGATGTTCACGATCCTCAGACTTTTTCTTCAGGCACCACCATGAGTTTAATATTTGTGTTTGTGTAGAAAAATGTCTACACAACTACTGAATGGAAATAACTTTTTGTTATTTCTTCACTTTTTCACTTTTCATCTCGCGCAATCATCTGCTAAGAATTTGTATTCGTCCAATATGTTGGTGTATGAACAAATATCTGCAAAGCTAATAACATTCCCGTCAGCCTCAGCTGTACTTTGTGTTTAGTGCTTATTAGTAACTGTTGCGATGCTAACACACTAAATTAGGACAGTGAACATTATAGGTGCTAAATATCGACATGTTAGCATTGTCATTGTTAGCACCATAGCATGCTGACGTTAGCATTTAGCTCAAAGCACCGCTGTGTTAGCATGGCTGTAGACTCTTATTGTTTATTTTAAAAGTTTTCAGTTTCACAGTCCTTTACTCTATTACTTTTAAAGCTTGATCAACTGACAATTAATCAGCAGCTATTCTGATATCTGAATGTGAATATCTTTGGCTTTCGGGCTGTTGGATCTACACATTTTAGACATTTTTCACAGTTTTTTTGGGGGCATTTTCGCTGTCTTCTAACATTTTACAGAACAACCAATTAATCGTTTAATGGAAAAAAACAATGGGCACATTAATCAAAAATGAAAATAAGGATTAGTTGCAGCTTTAATTAGTTTAGTGACCTCCCCATCCTTTCAGCAGTTTTATTCATCTGTTTCAGGTATCCACGCTACCATCTGCAGTCATTAACAATTCTGCCTTTTGTGTCCTCGTCTTCTAACTCTCATTGTCTCCTTCATATCTCCTCTTTCCTCCGCTGCATCCTGTCTTCTTTCTTTCTTCCATCGTACTTATTTTAACTTCATCCTCCTCTTTGCTCTTTTCTCCCTGCTTGCCCCCCCCCTCCCCTGTATCCTCCTCCCTCTGTTCTGTTGTGATCATACCTCCACCCAGGCACCTGACTGCAGATAATCACCCGAGAAGAAAGAAGAAAAAAAAGCTCCGTTTTTATCTGCAACCACAGCTGCAATTCATTGTAGAGTGGTGAATGAAGGGAGATTAATAGCAACCCCCCAACCCCCCCCCCCCCCCCACACACACACACACACACAAACACACACACACACTCTCTTCTTCTCTTCCATTTTAATGCCTCATTTTGAATTTGCTGTGCTGAGCAGCAGCTGTAAATGATCGGCTGTTTTAGGAGGAGAAGAGGATCATGTCACAGATGAAGTTGCACACTGGCTCAAAAAATTTCCCCCTTTTACTGTTATTTTTTTTTATACATTCATTTGGTCTTAAAAGGAACTTCAGAGTTCTCCTAATTAGAGCTTGTTCACATTAACCTGTAAGACTACTTTCAGACAGTTTGTCTACGGACTAACTTGTACTGCTGTGTATTTAAAGCCAGTTTATCGAATGGTGAGAGGAGAGAGGTGCTATTTAAACCAACCGTTTGCTCTTGCAATTACAAAAAGGACAATTTGACCCCAAGGCAGCGCAGCTCACAGCGTGATTTAAATGGCACAGAGGAGCAGTGGTTTGCAGGGCTCTGTGTGAAATGGCACACTGGCAGGATGAACAAAAACACTTTGCTTTGGCCCAGACAAGAAAGGGGGAAAAAACTGATCCAAGCTATAACCTGTACCGACTCCCTGTCCTTTTCTGCAAACATCAAACAGGAAGAGTTTTATATATGTTTGTTGTTGAGGGAAAGACACTGGTGCAAATGAAATGTATTCAAGTTTCAATATTTGCTTTAGCTTGAAAACTAATCCGTTGTAAAATGCTTTGAAATGACACATGATCACACGATCTGTCTTTAATTAGCCTTGACTTACTGATGTGAACACAACTGTAGTTTTCAATGTCTGATGGCTGAGTTTCTAGTTCACATAGTTTACCCCCACCACCATCCCTGCGTTTCTCACCGGCATCATTTAACAACAGAGCAGAAGAAATTGTGAATGAGGTCTGTTTAACCTTTTCATTTTCTGAATGGATGGGTTTTTTTTTTTTTTTTTAAATGTTCAATGTTATGCATGACATTTTACAAAATATCTGCAATAATTTGGTCTGAGCCTTTGAGTCATTGCAGTTTTCATTTACAGGGATTAAAAAAGAGAGATGAGAGAGAATGGATTTCTCCTTGAAATAAATACATACATTCACCTTTTCTCAGAACTTGAAACATTTCCTTATTCAGTGATGTTTGCAAACTAAAGACAACATAAACATATATATATATATTTTGCATCTTCAAGTCAAACTTGAGAAACATGAAAAACACACCCAAATGCTAGATGTGCAGATACATTTTGGATTTGATCTTAAAGTAAAATTACATAGAGTTCAAAAAAGTATTCCCAAGTATGAAAGAAAGGCACTATAAACTAAACTGAAT
Source organism: Bovichtus diacanthus (assembly GCA_943590825.1). Lineage (NCBI taxonomy): Eukaryota > Metazoa > Chordata > Actinopteri > Perciformes > Bovichtidae > Bovichtus > Bovichtus diacanthus. Next base: position 5,406,737 of record CALSBV010010288.1, read on the forward strand.
CAAGCATATGACTCATTTTTTTAAATATTTTTTGACAAATTAGTTCAGTTTAAGAGGAAAAAGTATGTAACAATAAAAAAAAAAAAACTCAATGATTTGTTTTTACATTAAAAAAAAAAGAAATGGATAAAAAGTATTTCAGGTTAAAACACACCCAACAGATGACATGAGACTATCTCTGCATCTCTGCTCATGATCTCTATATACAGCCGTGTGAATCTGTAGATCATCTGAGATCCGACATTATTTCCGCCTCGCGGGGTGGCATGGCTCTCCACTCCTCTGCGTGAAGGGGTGTCTGGGGACGTGGACACGGGTCGCAGGCAGCGCCGCATCAGGGCATCGAGCTCCAGCCGAGTGGGAATTCATGTTGATTTTCATGCTTGGCTTAGCCTGTTTTGCCAGCTGCCATTTATGCTCAGACATTCATTCTGTGTGAGTGACTGTGTGTCCTATTTTGGCCAGCATAATGTGGCATCCAGCCTAAAATAGAAACAGTGTCATCGTAGCAAAGCACGAGCCTCTTGGAAACAAAATAAAACGCACTTTTTGCTGTAAATGTAAAAACAAACTGCAGCATCCTCTTTTTCTTGTCACTTCAAAACGCAGATCTGAGAGCTTTTTTCTTCCCTGCCCAACATGCTGTAATTCAGCATGCCGTCTAATTCGTGTTATTACTGAAATTGCCTCAAATTTGTTGCCATGGTTATTTTTCTCCTCTCTTTTTTAAGCTTTGTGCCTCCTCGGCCGATGATTAGAGTCGACAGCGGCTAGAAAGAGTCTAGTCTGGGTGTGGGGAGACAGAGTGTGTGTGTGTGTGTGTGTGTGTGTGTCTATGTCTGTGTGTGTGTGTGTGTGTGTGTGTGTGTCAAGAGGGGGAAAGATATGCTGCAAGGCAGTGACCTGGTAATGGTGAATTTATCCACAGGCCATATTCAAAGGTAGTTGTTAGGGTCAAAATAATTGGAGAGATATGTTTGTGTGTGTGTGTGTGTGTGTGATGGTGTCTCGAGTCTACAGACAGACAGACAGAGAGAGACAAAGAAAGCGAGAGAGAGACAATGATTGGTGTTGAGAAAAGGAGGCTTGAGGCAACACTGCAGACTAGCAGCAGGAAGTGGTACTACATCAGCAGCTGCTGCTGACGAGTGCTCACTGTATACAAAGACACATTGTGTAAAAAGATGGATGGAAAAATAGGAACTCCTTTCTGTGTTGTGATGCGATACAACAATCCACAACATCAAAATGACCACAGCGGTACTGTGTGATAATTCATATAATTCATAAACTATACCGCTGTCTTGTCTGCATCATGGTTGTATTAAGATAAAATGGAAATTGCGATCTGAGCTGGTGCTCCACTCATCTCTAGAAAAGTTGCTCTCTGGATGCATTGGTTGAAAAAGTCAGTGCAGGTTTTGCCGTTTTTTGGTTAAGAGCCTGTTAGAGGCTTCCTCTGGCCGAGCTCGCCGACTTCCTGTTTGCTCCTTGAACACAATAATGGCATAAAAACATAAACTTTAAGCAATAACTTAAAGGGACAGTTCACCACAAAATCAAAAAATACATATTTTATTTGTGACGCTCAGAAAAATGTATTCGCTGTTGGTGGTGTTGGGGGGCTATTTTCAGCCAAAGATTGATACACACAGACGATACTTGTCATCAGGATCAATTGATTGTTGGTTTTGAGATTTGTTGTCCTTTAAAGCTCTGGTAGGCAACTTTGGAGAGGAGCGCCGCGCATCGTTGTCATCGCTAACTGTGTCCAATGCCTCATGTCTCGTTCACGTGTAAGACATTATCATAACGTATACAACGAACATGGCTACTGTTAGTACTCACAGCTACCTTGTGGAAGACTCCGGTCACGTGCAATGAGTGCACTGGCAGAGCGCAGGTAGACAGGCAGGTCCATTTTACGCCTGAAATGATTGGACAGGCTTATTACAGGCCTGAAACTGCCGCAGGCTGTCAGAGCAGATTCTGTCAGAGCATTTAATTTATTGATTGATCTGGATGTAAAGTGAATTTCACCAAAAAAAAAATGCTTCAAAAATAAACTGCCCTAGCTTTAAAATAAAAATATAGATGATATATAATCGGGAATATTTTCTTTATAAAAGGTAAAGTAGTGTAGCTGAGCTGTGTTTTCTCTCAGCACTATGTGTGTAGTCTGCTGTCGGCCCTGTCGCAGTCTGTCTGAGGCTGAGTGAAGCGCTCTGCCTCGTCTCTGTCACAACACAGCAGCAGCATCATCATCCTCAGACACGCTGAGATCACAGGGGTGTCCTGCACCCTGACTGAGACACACACACACACACACACACACAGATTAGTGACTCTAACCTCCGGCGTCCCACTGTCATCATCCCTACTGTCCACCCACATCTCTCTCTCCTCCTTCCTGTGGAGAGGAAAAGCCCCCTGGAGGGAGTGTTTCTCTACGTTACGCGTGCTGTACAGTGAAGCAGCCGGGACAATGCGGTGATGACGTGATGTGTCGGTGGGCGTGTGCTGAGTTTGTGGCTCTGCATTGGACGTTGGAAGAAATGCGACTCTGGTGCAAAGGAGCTGTTAGACATCTGAGGACACATCTGTAGGACAGGGCGACGTGTAAAAGCTATTCTTCTCCTCTCCTCACATTTCTTCATTTTGTTTCCATTGCTTTTCTCTACTGTCCTTTTTTCCTCTTCTTCCCTCCTCTCCTTCTTTCTCCTTTCCCCCTCCTCTTCTTGCTTTCTTCTCTTCCTCTCTTCTTGTTCCCTCTCCTCTCTTCCTCTCCTTTCATCCTCTTCTCTCCTCTTCTCTTTCTCTAATGTCTCGTGACCTTTCTTCTCTTCGTCCCTTCTTGTTTCCTCTCCTTTCCTTTCATCCTCTCCTCTCATCAGATGTTAACAAAAAGTCGTGAGAAAGATGACAGAAGCAGACGTCATTTACAAAGAAAGCAAATGTCAACTTATATAGCAATGTACAGTATTTGGGGAAAACAGGAGTGTGCTTGGTATGTGTGTGTAAGGGTGTTGGGGGAGTCTTGATCCATGAGTCATGTAGAGGAGGGGAAGCAAACCCCCCCCCTCAGTGGGGTTTTGACGCTCCAGGCGAAAAGCTCTCTATTGTCACTGCGTTGTAGCGATAAGGTTTGTGTTCCACTCAGTAGCTGCTTCAAGCACACACACACACACACACACACACACACACACACACACACACACACACACACACACACACACACACACACACACACACACAGACACAGACAATCCCCTTTTCTTTTCTGAAGTATGAAGCATCAGTTTTTTTTCACAGTCAGATTTGTTCAGTGTGAGACATGCTGTCAGTCTGAAGTGTCGCTGTTTGTCTGTGTGTGTGTGTGTGTGCGTGTGTGTGTGTGTGAGACGCAAACATCATCAGCTGCCACAAACACAAAAGCTGCTGCAGCGGCAAACACATCAGCATCATTTTCCAGACACAACACACACAACGTTGAGCCCCGAAACTGACACAAGACAGGTTACCAGACGAGTCAGAAATAAAACTGATTACATCAATAAATAATTGGAATTAATAACCTAATTAAATTATTGAAATGTAGTAAAAGACGAAATATAAATAAAAAAAAAGTAAAACTTAATTAATTTTTCTCTTCAGTTTATTCTTTATTTGGTTTTGGCACAAATGTAATATTACATTTTCTGCCAGCTGCTAATATTCCCAATAACAGTAGTAGAAACATGCATTAATTACTTCCCATTGTCTTTTGCATATTTTCTGGATATTTGAATAAAAATATCCACAACAATTGGATTACTGGTGGTTAATGCCACGTTCACATCATATTGTTTACTGTAACTTTAATTACGAGGAAGTACTGTTCATGTTAGCTCCCTCGTTGGAGATATCGGGAATTTTACTCAGTGAAAATAACTACAAGCCTCAACAAAGATTTGGCAAAATTTCTGCAAATCCCTAAATTAAATTCAATGTCAACACTCGAGTCAGTTGATCTAAAAACAACAACTGTACAAAGTTTGAGACACTACAAAAGTAGCTCATATTGGCTATGTGCATTTGTCTCTAACTTTATGGTTAGTAGTGGGGTTAACAATCTTGAAATAATGTGAGAAAAAACTCTCAAGTCAGAAAAAAGGGAGATTTTCTTGTTCTTCCTATAGAACCTACACAAGTAGTGTATAGGTTCCTTGGAGGCAGCTAACTTGAACTTAACTTAACTTTCATTATAGCTAATCAAGCTGTGTTAGCTTGCTGGTTAAACTAACTATTATTTATTATGCATTCATTTTTTCTCTGAAAACCTTTTCCTGTTTTGTATTTTGATCATTTCCAGGGCTCCATACTGGTCTCCCTCACCTCCTCACCACAATATTAATTTGAAGTAAAAATCAGATATATTCTATTCTAAATTGAGAAATACATTGTGAATGGCTGAAATGAGCTCAAATTCACATCTGCGCGAGTAAATCAGTTCAGGGTTATCTGCACCGGAAGCAGCCTCCTTTAAGCATATTTGCACTGATGGATATTGAAAGATAAAGACGGCCTTTTCCATGCAATCATTTTATCTTTAATTACATGCTTTATTACTGGCACTTTTTATATGGAAATGCGATTATATTAACCGAACATACATATTGTGGTTTTATTTAAAGCAGCTCTGTTTTTAATTTGGCACTTTTACTTCAAAAAATAAAGGGACGAAGTGGCTATTTGAATATCTTTGATGTTCCTTTCAGCGTGTCTTCCTGATGCAGATTCACAATCAGCTCTCCGCCTGTCTGTCGGCTTTCTGCAGCAGAGATAGCGCTCTCTTCATTACGCGCTTCATTAATTTAAATGCTAATTGATTCTGCGAGGGCCTTTCAGACTGAGGGCCAAGTCCTGTCTTCCCCCATTGATTGTGTGTGTGTGTGTGTGTGTGTGTGTGTGTGTGTGTGTGAGTGTGTGTGTGTGTGTTTTGTGCACCTGCTGGATCCTGACAGAGCAGCCTCTCCTGCCTGTCTGTCTGCCTCAAGTGTGGCACTGATATGGTTTGAGTGCTTCAAGCCAGAGAGACAAGTAGCTACTACACACAAAAAAACCCCCAAAAAAAAAAAACTCCAACCACCAGGCTCAGAGGGTCATTTCAGGGCCATAAAAGCACCGAAAATGTGAATAAAGGCAGTTGGCATATTGTATGTAACTGGGTGGATAAAACAGAAGATGCAGGGGCAGTTAAATGATCCGTGCGGCGTTGCTAGGAGACACCGGGGCTGGATGGTGGAGATAAACGCTGGGATCCACCCCTGGCGGCGAGCAGAGGGTGGGAAAGAGTGAGGGGGGGGGGCAGAGGGTAAGAAAGGGAGAGTCTAGATAGGAGGGGAGGGGGGGTGAGTCATGTCACAAAGACAGAGGCATCCTCGTTCACGGCAGATAAGCTCTCCCTTCATCCCCCATTTTACTTCTTGTCTTCTCGTCTGTTATTTACTAAAGTTGGTCAGTTGTTTTCCTCAGGGACCTGCATCCTTCACATGTCCAGTCATTTTAGTCATTCAGCTATTTGACACATTTGTGACGGAAACTGACTGATTTTGAATCGAAATCAGAAGAAATGTTCGAAATTGCTCAAATCATTTGGATGAAAAGTGAGTTTTTCTATCTCACTATATTTAGTCTGTGGGCAAACGGGACTACTGCTTCTTCCTATAAGTTTCATTATATTTTAGGACAAAACAAGACAAGACTTAATATAGTATGATAAGTAATATGATAAATAATGGCTGTATTTTGGAAACTACTTCTTCTTTCTGCTAGTTTGAAGTGGGCGTGTGTGTGATGTGAGGACCAATTAGTCCTGCTCAGCTCATCCAAGCCCCCACATCACCAGGAACAATACTCACAGTAAATGACACTTTGACATGGGTACGTAACACATCTGGTTTAACTCTGATAATCAAGCCTTTGAGCTTTAACTTCTGGCACAAACTCTCCAATCACGCAGACATTATTTCCGTCCGTGATTACCCTCAGCACAGTCCTGTAAATCTGTTAATGTGTTTTCTTCTTCTATCCGTTTCCTGCCACTTGAACACATCATTATCAGCAGTGATTTAGGGTCTAAATTTGAAGGCGAAACTTTACTTTTGTGCACACAGTCTCATCAGTGGTGGAAACCATGGCTACCACCATGTAAGCGGCGGAAAAAGCTTCAGCTCGCGCCGTCATCCCTCATCAAACTCCGGTCAGCCCGGCACAAAAAGACAAAAGCGGGAGAAGTGCGCTTCCGCCATCAAATGTGAGGGAGGCGGTGAGCTCTGAGTGCACGTCGTGATTAGTTGTGAATGGGACGCAGCGGTCTGATTGGTGCAGAGAGCCGGGGGTCAGGCGTTCTGCCAGCAGCTCATACAAGGCTGCTGATTGCTTTTCATCCTCTGATTACAGTAATTTAGATCTGCAGCAGGCCGAAGGGGCCTGCGTCTGGCAGGCTGCTGCTGCTGCTGCTGCTCTGTCTGGGGCTGCAGTTCGGTTTGCTTAGTGATTTTTTTTTAAGTTGTCAGAAATTAGTGAATGAGGCTGGAAAAACCAAACACAATTGTGATTCATGTTGTCTGTGCTGGGAGGAAGTCTTGGGTATGATTGAAGGAGAACATGATAAACCATTTCATACACGATACACATTTTAGAAAATGATCCGTCAAAGTTTTTAAAAAATGCAGATCATTATATCTGTTGTTTTTAAATGATTAATCTCATTGTGGATTTAAAAACTTTGTTCGCAGCCATAATTCCTTCCCCACATCTTCTAAAATTACAAAATTAATAGCTCGGAACTTTAATTGTGTGAAAGAAAAAACAATGAATGCTATATCAGCACATCAGTTTTGTTCCTTTTGTCTTTCAGGCGGCCGTTTGGACACGCTGAGACCTTGAATAATCAAAGTTGATGAGGCAGTTAGTTGCGAATGGTTTTTCCAGGAGCGGTGGCCATGATTAATCAAGGAACTGAGCAGCGCCGGCCTCTTCACCCACACACATTACAAGGTTAATCTCTCTATTGATTACAGCAGCAGAGGAAACCAATACTTCACGACAGATTTTCTCTGTTTTCACATATGTGTGTATGTTTGCTTCTTTGTGTGATGCCGCTGTAGATCCACACGAATGATGAACGATGCTTTCCGTTGATACCATCTTTCTACCACACCCATTACCCCATATTGGAAAAATAAATCACGTTAAGCACAACATTAGATTTACATTTATTGACAAAAACATTCTTCAAAAGTTTTTCTTTCTACAGCAGACTATTTTCACAGAAGTATTAAAAAAAAAAACAATGACTTGTGTAAAGGGCATAAATATACATTCTGACGTCTGCTGACTGACGTCTAAAAATCTTCCCCATGATGAAGACAATAAGAGGTCCACAACCACAGATGTTCCTGTAACTGTCCACCCTTTACTCTCCCCGGGTGATTAAATAGATAACACTGTTTCAGAGATATCTACCCCAAAGGAAGCTTCTTCTTTTTCTCACACACACACACACACACACACACACACAAACACATTCACATACAGTATGTACAAACACAAACAACAGAAAATGGGTGCAGTGTGTGACCTTGTGCCCCTTGTTTTTTGGTGACTCCACATCATGTAGTGTGTTGTCACAATACGTGCTCGGCTCCTCGGGGTGCTCGCCCTCTAGGATGCTGCTTCAGAGGTGACCTAGTTCTCCTGATTGTCAGCAGAAGGCAGTTTCATCAGCTCGCTTTGTGCCGAGGCACTGAACTGTGCCTTGGACCCTGGGACAGGCCAATTGGACTTGTGTAATGAAGCTCATCACACACATGCATGCACACACACACACACGCGCGCGCACACACACACACCGCTGCTGTCGTCAGGTCCAGGGGGGGGTGGGGGTGCAGCAGAATTTATAACAGCCATTTATTACCTTCTCCTTTATCACAGAAATGTGATTCCTCGGCATGTTTCTGATGCATGCACCGCACCGCCATTATGGGCCATTATTGGGAGGTGACAGAGATGGAGCAGAGGGTGTTGATAGATGTTGGTGCCGGGCCCGCTGTCATTACTCCATTTATTGAGCGGAGAGTGCGAGCCACTTCCCACAAAATGGCCGCGGAGCACCAACATGGCTCCGACTGCGAGGAGCAAAGGATTCACATCTGACGATCGGCGCAAAAAATGTTGAACACATTCATTTGCTGCTTGCGTGTGTTGGGAATACCTTGAGTAGCAACGCGATCAGAACAGTCCTACTGCAGTGATCTCAGTGCGGATGAATATTTACACATGACGTTTATCTTACTGTACTGTTTAGGATGTAAAGAAATCCATCAAAAATACAACTCAGCATTAAGAAATATGTACAAGAACACTGCAACTTCCCACACTGAGTATGGGCGACTTCACACAACATACTGTTACACTGAGTGCAGCAACTCCACGTCTCTCTAGCCTACAGAATACTCATCAAATACAGAAGCAACAATGGCATTACATTCATATAAATAACAACAATAACCCCCCCCCCCCCCCCCCAAGAGTCACTTCAGCACTTTTGGCTCTATTCATGTGTTTAAAAATGAGAACTGAAGACCAGCTTCACTGTGTCCTTAACTCCCTTTAGAGGTGCAATAACTGTCCTTGAGGTTGCGACACCAACTCCCTTGGTATCAAAAAAAAAAAAAAAAAGTCTCTTTGAGCATTGTTCTGTACAGGTCAGGGGTCCTTGGAAGTCCATGGATTTTTTTTTAATTTTTTTTTTTTTTATAAGGCCCAGGAGATCGCAGGGTTTCACAGATAAGATGATATCATCAGTTCATGTGGGCCTCTTTGAATGGCACAGAGGAAGAACAGAGTCGATACAGAGGAGAATCCTCAAACAGCAGAGGAGAGGATCAGTCGCTCTCTGCTCACAAAGAGCTGAAGTCCCGCTCCATTTTCAGGTTAGCTTCTGTTCCATTAGCTTTCGGTTTTCAATATATTTTCTCTCCCAGCTGCTTTTTAATCATCAGCATGTCATTGAAAACGCAGAAGATGATACTAGAGTCTTCTGTCCATAGTCTAAACTTAATGGATATCTACTACAGTCACTGAGTTTACATGCACGTATGACATCTGAGACCATGTTGGAAATATGTGTTTACACTTAATTTGTAATCCCTTGGATTGTTTTGTCTTCTTTATCCATAAATCAATCAATCAAGTGACCGGGTTACAGTCGGATTTCTCCCGTAAACTGATTTCTTTAACGCCTTGTAAGCGAGAAACGTGGTGACAGTAACTAGAGTAGGGGGCTTAGAGGAAAGTGATTTCCTCAGGTACATTTCTCCTGGAGAAGACATATTTTTATAACATGCATGTACTTTTAGAAGCTGTTCTGGAGATTTTCTAAATCTCCAGAACAGCTTCTAAATAGACCTCGTGGTGAAAACTGCAGCATCCAAGGTTAAGAATGAATCTTAGAATAAATGTTGTATAAAATAAAATAAAATAAAATAAAATGTGCTGTCCAGTGCAGGATTAGACAGCAGTTTAGCCAAGAGTATGGTCGTTAAGCACCTGAATCATGTTTCAGACGATTTGAGAAGACGATTCGTCTGGCTGGCCTGTGAAGGGGGTGGGACCTGTGCTCTTTATAGCCAGAGGTGCTCTGCATCCCCATCTGCTCGCTCATGGTTGGGGAGGATTGCTTGAGAGAAAAGATGGCGAAGCAAACTCTCTTTCTCGCTCCTCTTTTTTCTCTGCAGCGGGTTCTCTGCTGGGAGTAATGAGTCACGTCAGCGGCTTTTCTGCTTGCAGCGCCGCAGCCCCGCGGTAACACAGGAGAAGAGTGATGGAGTGAAGGGAGAAAAAGAGGAGAAAGATGGAGAGAGAGAAAGGTAGAGGGAAAGAGAACAAGGGCAAAGTGTGTTCATCGTAGACAGTTCTTTCTGCTCCTGGCAGATTCTCCTTCTATCTGTTTCTGCTTCCTCCATCTGTCTCCTCTCCCTTGTTGCTCCAAGGATGAAAACGACAACAGGAGAGGGCTGCATGGATTTGATTGTTTTTTTTAGGCTCTGCTTTTGTCCTTCTTCGGCGAGCTGTTGGCCGATCTGTTTGTCCATCCTTCACAGCCCTCTGCCGGCGTTGGGTTTCAGCTTGATGACCCACTCTCCTCCAGAGTTACTGTTGAACAAATCCAGAAGGTGTGTGTCGGGATCCAGGCAGTGCTCACCTGCAGAAAACACACGGAAAATGACTAAAAGCCTTCTTGTTGGAATTAAAAAAATGTAAGAAATCCAGGATTACTTTAAAGTATCAATTATGGCTACAACTAACGATTATTATAATCTGCCGAATATTTTCTCAATTAGCTGATTCATTGTTTGACCTATTGAATGTAAGAAGATTCTAAAAACAAAATAGAATAAATAAATAATAATTAATAATAATAATAATTAATTAGAATTAAATATCTTATTTTTTTAGATTGATACTGAGAAGCTATAATTTGGGATTTCTTTTGCAATTATTCCTTGGAAAAATGTTAATCAATTATCCAAATAATTTCCGATATTCTTTCTGTCGATCAACTATTTGATAAATAGTTTTTTTCAGCTCTAGTATCAATTCCGTATTTATGAATCAATAATCTCAGATACTTAGATCCAGAAGTTTTACATCACAAAGCTGAACTGCCTGAACAAGTTTTTTCTTTTTACTATTCACTGTGTCAGCTCTCCTGTGAGCGCGCAGACATGTGTGTAATAAGCATTTGTCTGCTCTGATAACTGCAGATGCACTGCTCGTGTCTCTTTGGCGCTTGCACAGTTCATTACGTAAGACCTCGCTACCCTCATCAGCTCAATGAGCAGGAAGACATGCAAATGTCAAAACGCTGTAGCCACTTCCAACTTACCAATATTTCCTCCCACTTCGTACAGGGCGCAGTCCGGATACGCCACAGAGCCATTTCTGCTGAGACACATATAACACATTTGTAGCATCTTTTTTTTTTTTCCATAAAGGTGGATAAAGCACATGACATGTCTTTCTGAAAGGAAATATTCATCAGGTGACAAAGGTGACACCATTACTACATTACTACTACTAGAAGAAGAAAAGCTGCCGTGCACATCGCGTGACGTAGTTAAAGCTACGAGTCGTCGTCAGCATGTAGTCTTTTAAACTCTGTGCAGTATCGTACCTTCGCATTTTGCCCTTTCCATTGTCGGGGCTGCGGAGGGACTGGCGGTGAAACTGAGCGAGCAGGTCTGAGGCTCGGGAGTTGATGTTGAGCTGGAACTCCAAGGTGCCGCTCACCAGATCCCCGACCTGGATCTTCACCGTACGGCACAGCTACAGGGGGAGAAAAAGGGGGAGAAAAAGAATATTTATCAATGTAATAACACCTCGTTACATTTGAGTGACAGCATGAGAGTATGCAGCTTAAACAGTGATAGAGTTTTTTCCAGGTATAACTATGTGGATGATAAGATTAATAAAGTGCGTGCAGAGAGCCTAATTATAACTAAAGTGTGGAAATGTGACTGCCCAGTATTTGAGTTTCACAGATATATTAACAAATGTATTTGCTCCACAGACAAAATTAAAACAAGAATGGAAATTACGGCTGTAATTACACTCTAAGTGGACATTATCTGTTGCCCGGGTGTGCACTGTGCGGCACGGGGTTGTAAACCAGCTCACCTCCGAGGCGTTTTTATCGGGTTTGTCGCGGCTGTCTGTGTGGATCTTCCTCAGCAGGTTCTTGATGCGGCGATCGTAGAACTGGTAACGCCGGTTACTGTTCTCATTCAGCTTACGCACCTGGCTCATGAGGAAATTAGGGATCTGAAGAGAAAAGGGAAAATGACGCAACATTTGTGATGGGTGTATTTAACTGGCAGGAAATGTGTCCACAATTATCATCATAAGATCAACTTACTAGGTTTTTGTGGAGCTTTTAGCCAGAAAAAAACCCCAAAAAAACTGCTATTTCCAAAGTCAAGAATGAACCTTTGAGGTTTTGCTGTTTTTTAATTTCCAACTTACTAGATGACAACAGAGATATGAAATGCCAAGGTTTTGTGATAAGTGTTGCTTCATTACTCTTTATTACCAATACGAAAACTGTTCTTACTTCACAGAAAAATGTGGTTATAAGCACATGTAGAAAATGAATAATGGCCACTTTTGTATCTAATGTTTCTGCAGTAAAAGGTTGAATATGTGTGCGGTCCTACCGTCCAGAGCAGGTCCTGGTAGCGGATCAGGAGCCTCATGACATCGGCTGCCTTCTCCGCATGACCTTTCTCGGCCCCCTCTGTCAGTCTGCTGGGGACGGCCTTGTGGAGGAAGAGGTTGGGAGCCATGATGGTTGCCACGGCCCAGAGGTTCATCCTGTTCTTCCTCTCCCTGGAAACCACCTTACTGAGGAACTCGAGGAGGGCCTGAGGGACACACAGATGGACACAGACACCTGAAATCAAGGGCGATCTTTAAAAAAAAAAAAAATCTAATTAGATGTTTAACGTGAAGATTAAAGGTTCAAGTTTTTATCGAGTCACTGTATGAAAGACAGTCGCCCCCTTTCAACTGAAAATGTATTTTTGAGTTTATTTCTAAGTCCTTTAATTTCACTACTGATGAAGTTCTTCTTCTTACAGCCTTTTTTGCTGGCATCAATTCTTTGGCATGTGTCAGAGTATTGCACGCGGCACAACACCGGCCCTTATATAGTGTTTAGGGCGTGTTACCTATGCTAATAATAATCAATTGGACACACACCTCCTATTTATGATTAAGTGGGGTTTGTCTTTCAGCAAACCTGGGTAAGAGACGTTTGGCGCATCTGGAGTTGACTTTCTTTAAATGATCTCTTAAACATAAAAGTAAGAGAACATTTACGAGAATATTGCCCATCGCGTGAATGTCGAGAGGCCACTTACGCTGAAGCACAAAATGGAATAAAGTGAGCTATGACACTGAATGAATCATCTGTAATACTTCGACTGAGAAGTATGTTAATACACAGTACGTTTCTGCTGCCTCCGCTGGAGTCAAAGTAATTAGTTCAGGTGGGTTTTAAAGCTCCTGGATGCTGTAAGCGGAGCTGACTGCTCACTTGTGTCGGTGGAAGTGAGTCATGGTTAATGCAAGCCGTTATATAACAGAGCAGAGGGTTTGAAATGTGGATTAAGACCAGAACAATATAGTAATGCATTATGAAACAAGGGCTTTGGTCTGTCGAGTTTCATAAAAAAGTGTTAATTGAGATGACATTCTGACAACTAAGAAAAGAATGTAGGGTGTGAAGAATACTAAATATAGCTTTACACTTCCAAGTCCTGTCTCCCCCCATTGATTGTGTGTGTGTCTGTGTGTGTGTGTGTGTGTGTGTGTGTGTGTACCTTTAGTGTGTTCCTGTTTGGCTCAGGCAGCAGCAGGATGAGCAGGTTCAACATGTGGAGTTTCTGCCTCAGCTCTGTGATATCTGAAGGAGGAAGGAGCAAAGGTAAGTCAGGTTTAACACACACACACACACACACAGACACAGACACAGACAACAGACAGACACACACACACACACACACACACACACACACACACACACACTTCATTTCCTCTGAGTTTGGCTAAGAGTAATGGCATATCTAAAGATTAATGACATTTTGACAGGTGGCCATTAGGTTTGTTAGCTTATGTCTCTGTGGTCAAACGTCGTTTATCACTTTGCACTGATTCTCCTCACAAACTAAACATCAGTGAGTCATCAATCAGATCATATTAATATCAGTGCTTTCTTTTATTAAGGGGAGACTAATGTGAAAATAGCACATCTTTTACAGCTGGTTTGTCACAGTGCAGGGACGCACGCCTCTTCAAAGGCTATCAACTTGTTCATCTTAATGTTAGTTTCTCAGCCGGAGCAGAGAAGGTAAAGCATGAAGACACCAGAGCGGTAATTATGATGTGAACCCCGCTGAGATGTCTGGAAATATGGGCAGGAGATTGTTGAAATCGTGTTGAGGAAGAGAAGAGGAATTGTCGTGTATGCCTGATTTACACAGTAAATATGCAACTTGTCAGACTAGAAAACACACATAAACACACACACACAATAACGTCAGTCAGCACAACCATCTGCATACTGATATCATTCATGATCTATCTCAGGTCTGGTCATTAAGTAACTGTACGTCATGATGTGTCCTGAAATGGAAAGATCTTTTTTAGACCATATAATACGTTTCTTTTATTTAATTCAGCTTTAATTATAGAACACCGAGCAAAAAACCTGTGTGTGCCCTTTAAACCATGTTCATGTGTAAATGTATATACATGCATACAGTATTCATGTTTTCATAATCCTCTTTTAATTTCTTTTATAATACTATATTTTTATAATAATAATAATAATAATTATTATTATTATCATTAATAATAATAATGATAATAATAATAATAAAATAAAATTCTAATCCAAAATAAATACACAAAAAGACAAAATAAAAAAGGAAAAATAGTAGGCTATCAGATATGTATTTTTGTAACTTGCAGGGCAGACAGATCTGTATAAAGTGAGCATGGCTATTTCAGACTTTTTAATTTTTTATGCCCCTTAATCTGTATCTTATTTCCTCTAACTTACAAAGTAAAGTATGTCCTTGACCCAGTGAGTAAAGCTAGGTGAGTGTGCATCTTTCTAATTAAGTAAAACTAAGTAAACTGAATATCTTTATTTTGTCTTGTATCTCTGGATAACAGCTTCACCCAAATGACTAAAATACAATGTGTGTGTAGATGTGATGCAACACTTTCTATTCAATTCTTACACAGTATTTTAAATCTGACAAGATTCAAAATGTTGCTCACTGACCTCTGACGGCGCTGAAGGTGTTGAGGTACTCAGCGCTGAGCAGAGGAGCGGGCAGTTCCCGGATGAACTTCTTGAGCAGCGCGGCAGCGTCGTTCGGACTCACGTCGTCCCAGCTGACCTGACCTGAGTAGAAGTTGGTCTCCAAGTTCTGCTGCAGCAACTGAAGGTAAAAAAAACAATGATAAGCTTTCCTGCATGAACACAGATGAACTCTGACAGTGACAGACATAAAAAAATACCAGTGCTTTTACTATCAGTGAGTTTATTCTACCCATTTCAATTCTGTTATTATAGTTAAAAGTATTTTTTATACTTAATAACACGGAAACCATTTTTTTGTTTGATGGAAAACTTTGATGGAAACATTTGCTTTTGTTGCATGTTTTTAAAGCTTTCTGATTCAGAGCATTTTGCAAACAAAATGTGTCATTTTTTCCAGGGACTGTTTTGAAAATGTAACTTTTTGTGCGAATGACGAATGATGAGTTTCCAGCGTTGGTAATGTTACATTTTCAGTGACAGTTATTTTGAATTATGAAGATATGGAGAGTTGTTCGTCACTCACAGAGCTGGCACGGCTCTGGAGCAGCTATTTAAAACTCATTAGAAACAAATTAAATCTTCATGAATGTGGATGTTAAAAAAAACAGGCATGAGGTCACAGCTAATTACCTGGCAGTGTTATCAGTCTCTATTTGTGCCTAAGGCGTGTATAAGAATATATAGGCTCTATTATTGTGTGTTACTATTCTACAGCTTGTTGCTAACGGGCGGCCATAGCTGTGTTGTTAGAGATGTTTTATACAAATATTAAAGTGGTTTAGGCAGGATTTAGATTTTTGGATTAAAAGCATAGACTTTTTTTAAATTTCTGCCTCTATTTGTGACTCTAGAATCAGGACAAAATGGCTAAATATGCTGAGGGGTGGTAGATCCTTCATGAGCTTGGGACAGAAGAGAAAAATACAGATGTGTCACAACTTTAGTACATTGATAGTTGAACTTTTACATTAGTGCCAAAATGTTATGTTTTGTAAATTCTCTCTAAATTAGCATTGTTGTCTCATCCATCTGTCACAGGTGCTTGACTGATCTAGCCCAGCAATCTGTCCTAATCTGCTAAATGGCGCCCTCTTCTGTCCGCTCTAGTTTAATTGATTCACCGTCTACTGTGCATGTGCTGAATTAATTACAGTATCAGAAGGTGGATCTGGCAGCAACAGCTGAAGAAAACATTATTGATTTAGTCTCATTGGACTTTTTTTTTTATAAATGTCAGCTATAGTTAAACTCAGTGAAGCTGTTTGATTTTCTTCTCTGCTGTTCAGGCACTTCTAACATTTAACAGTGTCAATATTTTTGCCACCCTTTAGGTCAAGAATTATAATTTTTTTTCATTTCCTTGCTTTAAACACAAGATTACAAGAAAAGGGCAAATTGTGTGATGAAATAATTTGGTGCAGTGCCAGCTTTGCGTGACAGACTATGTGTGGATCCAAATATTGTACCTTGATTCTGGACTGAGATCCCGGAACCCGCAGGATCCCCTCCGAATCGACACCTTTCTTCTCCAAAAACGACAACAACTGCAGAGAGAGAGAGAGAGAGAGAGAGAGAGAGAGAGAGAGAGAGAGAGAGAGAGGCATTAGCACAGAGTCAGGCATCAGTAGATAAGCATCTCTCGCTCACCTCTGCTGGTTATTCTCAGTAACTGCTGCTACATACAGGGTGTGGTCAAAGCTTTTCACGTTCGGAGGACACTGAGGTTGTTTTATGTGCTTCTATCTGAAGACACGGTTTGTAGGTTCCACAAAGACAAAAATGTGCTGAACACATGCTGTGCAAAATATGTGAAAAAGATGCAAACTGTCATCCTGTGTCAGCCCAGGGGTTAACGCCAGATTCGATATATTATAGGCTCATTCAAAAACTCAAACGACTTAAGAGGCTGTTTCGATTATTGGCTAAATGAACACCTCAAGCCAACATACAATACAGATAGTATCTGAAACGGATAAGTTCATATAAAAAAGCGTTTGGAATCATCCTCTTCATGCACTTCTTTTGTTGATTTTCAAGGTCATATAAACGCAGATGTATTTCAGGTTCTTACCGCCTGCATGAAGAGAGGAGTCGAGGTGTTGGGCTTAATTTTCTGATCGTTCTCCAGCAGCGCGGCCAGCGGCACCCCGTAGAGCGTGCTCTCTGTGAAAGACACAAAGTGTCATTCCATGTGTGTGTGCCTACATCCATACAGCCATCATTGCTTCTGTGTAATTCTGTGTGTATCAGCATGCCGATACACTGAAACTGCAGTCAAACTATGGCTAACCAAAATAAATGCTAGAAACAGTTATGGCTGATTAGTGTATTGGTAAAGAACATGTCACCACAGTATAGTATAATATTGAGTAAAGAGGCAGGAGCATATTCAGATTTAAATTCCAGACTGCAGGGAATGAGGAGGAAGTTTCTGCAGACATTAAAAAGCTAAAAGTTATTGCAGAACAAGAGCTGCAGTGATTGGCTCATGTTCAGAGAGCAAGAATGAGAACAGACAAGAAACACTGCACTTACATAAAATGTTATTGTGTGGATAAAAAGATTCCAGCCCACAGTCTATTTCCTTGTGTGTGTGTGTTTGTATCGTGCTTCCTTCGTGTGTCAGTGCTGCCATACCTGGGATTTTCCTCTTGCTGGTTTTGTGCCTTTTGACCTCCAGCTCTAAGAGGTCGCACAGCGCCGTCATGTCGATGAGAGCCAACTGACGCACCTTCTTCATGTCCGAGTGCGAGAGATCCTGAATACGAGTGACTCCTAGACGACACTTGGGGCAGATCACCCGCTGAGAAGGGAGAGTGAAGGGAGAGTGAAGGGAGAGCGGGAGGGGAGTTGAGAGTGGAGGTGAAGAGGTAAAGAAACACAAAGCAAAAACACAAAAAACAAAAAACAGAGAATGAGATGAAGTAGAAAATGGAGACAGTGTCAAATCAATTACATAATACACTTGTAATGTAATGTGCGTCAGTCATTAATACTCTTTTTCCCTTTTTGCTAAAGAAACTTATTTAGCCTGAAATAGAAAAGTAAATCTGCTGAACTCTGTGACAAAACAGCTCTTCTTTTGTTTAAAGCTAATCCCCCACATTCTTTTATTCTGCTTAACCCTGTTATCTAACCAACAGCAGGACGGATTAGATTTTGCTTACAAAAACATTTGTGTGTGTATTAACAGGCTTACAAGAAAATGACCCAAAACTCAACATATCCAAGCAGAGGCTGAGATGTACAGTGATTTCTGTCAAATCAAATCAAATCAAGTTTATTCATATAGCCCAATATCACAAATTATACATTTGTCTCAGTGGGCTTTACAGACTGCACAGGATACGTCACCCTCTGTCCTTAGACCCTCACATCGCATATTAAATCTAAATATCTAAAGCCCTAAATCAGTGACATTTATTTTTCCTCCTTTACCAAAGTTGTCAATCCACCCAGGTACAGAGAAGCCAAACTGTTAATAGGGGTAATTATTCATCACGTATGTACCTTGCCTTCCCAAAAACTATGTGACTATTTTCACATGTCCTGTTTTCTGTAAATACATTTCGCATGTACTCTCCCACCCACCAAAAGAAATGAATGTAGGAAATACACACAGTGACACATATGTCACTGTTTCCCTTTTATACCCCATTTGCAAATTGTCTTCCCATTTCATGCAATCAATGGGACGTTTACAAAGTTCCCCATTTAAAAATAACATTTTAAAACTTTCCGCAGTTTTCCTGACGGGACCTACAGTCGTGAGTATGAGAGGGGAAAGTGTTTCGGTGCTTACAGGCAGGGTGCCATCCTCTTTTCTGCGCTGGCTGTTGTTCTGCGGCAGTTTGTCCTGTTTGAGGAAGATGACGGCCTGTTCGCAGTAAGCCACGTCCGTGATGAAGAATTCCTCTTTAGGAGCGCCTCGGTGATGCTCCGGCGTCACAGCTGAGCGGTACACAAACACACACAAAACTCCAATCTATTAGTTCACTTGAGGAAGTCCACCGTGGAGAAGGTCACAAAAATAACATTTCAATGCACGCTACACGAGGGAACAAGAGGAAGAAAAGCAAATATGAGGAAATGTACCCACACGCTTCACATCTTTATCGTTTATCTAACCAAAACAGAGAAACAAAACCTTGGTAAAATAAATACATTTGGCAGAAGTATCCTTCAGAGTGTCGGTTTGGAGTCAAATCTCAGAACTTAATCCCGTAAAAAAGTGCAACCAAATTTCTACAGACGTCACTATTTACTGTGGCATCTGTAACAGTATGGCACTTTCTTTACTGTTTCTAAAAGGTGTATATTTCACTTTTGTTTGTCTACAGATGCAAACCTGTTTTATGTCTTTACAGTTAACATCAACAACTGAATTAAAAAATTTACCCGTCAGTACACTTCAAGAAAGCAGGACAGTTTCCCCGTTTTCACTCAAAAACCTTAATACTTTTCAAAACTTTGAGATGTGGCAAGTGGACTCTGACTTTCTCCAGCAGCTGCATGTAGGACTTATCCATGGATTCATCTGAGCCAATTAGAAAATACATGACTGTGGCCTGATCCCGACAAACTCATCACAACCTCGCAACTCCGCTGCTCACCTGACAATAGATAGAACGGTGGAAGTACACAAGTGCAATGTTTGAAGAAGTGTTTCGATCCTTAAAGCTGTGTTCACACGATCAGCGCTTAAACCCCATCAAATGTTTTGCAGGAAAAATCTTAATTTGTAAAGTAAACAGTAGAAGTTAATTTCCTTCTGAAATGTAGACGAGTAGAAGAAGAAAGTGGCATAAAAAAGACTCAACTTCAGTAGAATTACCTCATATTTGTACTTAAGTACGGTGCTTACATTCCTCCACTGCACAAGTGTTTACTTTGTTCAAATCTAACGGTGATGACGTGACGTGACAGCTGCCACTGCTTTTGTGCTATGAGTGTACTTCTACTTCTTTGTTACTCCCTTTAGTTACTCGCTAGTTTTAATGTTGGCTTACTGTCATAGTACTACTGCATGTAGCTCTTACCTGATAATGGTGTTTTGGGAACAGATGCCATGCTGTTTTGGGCCGAGTCTTCACTATGATGGGCCTCAGGCAGAAGGGTCTGGTGAAAGGGAGCATTTATTGACACGTCAAATTATATTTATACAGCGTAATACCACAAATCACACATTTGTCTGAAGGGGCTTTACAGTCTGTACATCATACTACACCCTCTGTCCTCAGCTCCTCCATTTAGATTAAAAAAAACTCCCAGAAAAAGCCCCTTTAAACGGAAAAAAAGGAATAAACCTCAAGAAAAGCAACGGAGGAGGGGTCTCTCTCCCACGCAATAGATGTCGTGTGTACACATATCCAACACTTTCGAAGAAGCAACTTTCGTTTAAAATTAATCAGCCCTGCAATATGTTCTCCACCACTGGGAATACAAGTAGTGTTTCATATTGTCCACTGAGCAGATAGAGGTGGATACAAAAAGAGTGTTTCCTTTGATAAAGGGCCGATAAGGATCACAGGAACAGCGTTCCCTCTGAGGGCTGCTCAGACAGACAGGCAGGACAAAGCATGGCCTTTACATGTGATTTGCCTTTATTGTCACATGTCATGGAACATGACAGCACAACAGTCCTGACGGTCACCAGGGAAATGGGTATTTTATATTTCACTGCATGCAGCCTGGACTCAGACAGCCTCTGCTTGCTGTAAACGTATACAGAAGACTGAGTAACTGATTCTCTAGGTGAAAATCTACATGAACGATACATATTCCAGATGTATGAATGTTACTCTGCATTATGAACGGCGACATGAAGTGCATACTGCTCGAGGCAGGGAAAGCTCAAAAAAGTATTTCAAAGTCCTGACCTGAGAGATCGAGGGGTTGAAGATGTCGCGAACGTCTCGCGGTGTCGCTTTGTTCCTCTTGCGGAGCGACAGCGTGTAGGAATCCAGTCGACGCTGGACGGCCTCGGCCTGGGTCCGGGTCAGAGTGGACAGCAGCACCGCTTTGTCTACATCCTCGCTGTCCTCGCTGATGAGGGTCGACAAACCAGCATCGGCCAACCACTGCTCCTCCTGTTCGCCTTCTGAAACACAAACATACAACGCACAGGCCACATGTAAATACACAGGGACGACAGCAACAACATGCAAATTAAAATGCAGTATTTTACTATATAACGTTCTATTTTTAACGTATCATAAGATATACAATTTTGACTAGATGACTGGACTTGGACTGTGCATAAAGTCCCTCCTCAGTCTGGTAACTACTAGTTTCAAACCAGTGATTTACTAAATGAAAACTTAAGAAATGTCTTAGCTAGTAAATAATTTAGTAATGTGGTTGATAGGAAACATCTGTAGCACAGTTCAATCAAAAGCGATCGACTGTGTAAACAGGAAGTCACTGTCACATCACAGGCTTTAACATAACTCCCAAATATAATATTTTAGGGGGTTGAACAAAATCCTCAACTTGACTGCCAGTCTTTTGTAAAAGTAGTCATTTTATTCTATTTATGTCTGCATAGATGGACAAACATGTGTTTCAGAGTAAGAAGTGTGATATTAGTGATATTATTAGATAATTTTGCAAAATGTGGAAAAAGGTTTTGCAATTTGAGGCATGTTGTGTTTGTGCACTATGATTGAATATTAAACAGCATTTGAATCAACGGGTCGGGTATTAGCAGGCTTACTTTAGCTTTGTCAGTTAATTCAGTTGGATACGCAACAGTTACACCTGGCAGTTATTGAGTGTAACTGTTTAGTAACAATTAATCTCTCTTTAGCAATGAATATACCTCAGATTTGTAAAGACGTGTGTAATAACCACGTTTGAAAAGCAACCAATAATGTGTTGCATGAAGAGCTAGTGCAGCTGGCTATTGGACACTAAATACAGTAGTCAGTAAGTTGTTTAAATGTAAAGAGGAAGAACATCAAATTGTTTAATAATGATGGGACACAGACACACTTACACACCAAAACCCAGACTTTAGAGGGTTTACTCATTAGTAAAACATGTATTTAAAAGAGTGATTCCCTTTAACACCATCAAAAGGGTCGAATGAACAAACCCCGATCATTTGAATGGACGTAATAAAAGAGCATTCCCACGATGAAAGGCTTTGTGGTTTGTGCACATAAAACACTCCCTGCCACAAAGTGTTTGATAGTGTTGTCATGGTGATGAGCGCTTCTTTGCTGCATGAGCGAAACCTGATACGTTGCCATGGAGGATCTCAGCGGCAGCGGTGTTAAACACTGATGCTTTGTAATGTAAAACATAAACTCGTGACTTATATCTCAGCTCTTATTGTCCATTCTTCATCTTTCAGCAGAGGATTAGCAGGATTTACCTTCTGACTGTCTGGAGTCTCTCCTGGTGCTCTCGAGGTCTGTGTAGCCACTCCCCTGTCTGATGGTCTCCACCTCACTCCAGAACGAGTCCAGGCAGAGTTTGTCAGGGTGCTGCTCCTGATCCTGGGAGGATGCCGTGTGGGTGCTGTGTGCGTGCTCAGCGGCTGCCTGGTCCTGCGGGCTGGCCCAGGGCTCCACGCTCATCTCGGTGGGGCTGGGATTTCTGGTGCAGACATACACACACGTAAAGAAATTGCACGCATGCATGCAAACAAATGAGCAGAGACACAAAGACGCATACAAACACAGGAGGAATGAAGAACCGGAGCGATGCGGGGAGGATGAATCAGCCGGGAGAGCCCAGAGAGATGGAGAGACAAAAGGAGCGGGACAGAGGGAGGGCCGGAGTGAGGAGAGAGATGGCGAGAGCGGACACAAAGGGGGGTCTCTATTGTTCTTGCAAAATATAGCCTGGAGGCACAGTACCCTGCAGAGCCACTAGATGTCACTGTAACAATGTGAGATCTGTTCTCCTGAGTGTCACACCCCTTCACATACTGAAACAGACACATGGCTGTAGCCCACTAACAATAGAAGAGAAAACATGCAAAGAACAATACAAGAAAAATAAAAGCAGAAATCATCTCAGATTCTTTGCCAAACACGAGCAGCAAAGACGCAGCCAGTGATTGCTCTGTATGACTCAACAACAGAGGGGACTGTTCTCCAACAACAATGGGACACACTCAGCTGCAGATAGACTTGCACCCTCAGGCACTAAAATGTGACTTGGTGATCACAGACACAGGAAGTGGTCAGTTGAGTCACTCCATCGGTGTGCTGCCCAGTCACATTCCTCCAGTCAGCGAATCTCGAGAGACATACCAAACCATACTAGTCCATAACTGAGGAATGCCAGATGGCTTATCATGCCAACATGAGTGAAGAGACACAATGAATGTATCAGAGCCAAAAATACCCATCATACTTTCAGCTGTGATGCAATAAGCTTATCGAGAACGACGTTTCAGTTGAAACCAGATCTAATTTGTTTTCCAGATCAATGTATGGAGTTTTAAACTGGTTTCATGGCATCTTAGAGTGGAGACATAGGGTGGGTGGGCTGTGATGTCACGATGTGATGTGACGTTGTGACACCACACCATTCACATGATGGGAATCAAAGGAAGTAATGAAGAATGGATTATAATGGAGTACTCTAACAGCATCGTTATCACTTTATAAGTACTGGTATCGAAGATATAGGGTTAGTTTCAATAGATACTTAACTTATCAAAAGCCTCCTTGCAAGGACACAAAAATGGAAAAAAGAGAAATAGAAAATAGTAGTTGTCATTTCCCTGTAGGGTCAAAGGTCTAGCAAGAAAATAAAGCATGAAACCATGCTTGTGAATGTGACTGGAGGACAATCTGGTAAGATGAACAGCAGCGAAAGAAATCTAAATAAACATTATTTCGTAAACTGTTGTCAAGTAAAATGGGTCATGCTATTGTTTTACTATGTATATCAGTATGATTACATTCCAACATACGTCATAGTATGTAATGTAATATGACGGCGCTGTGGAGTCCGATCTTTCATTTCACTGGAAAGACTTCCAACATCCAAGACGGCCTCCCTCAACATGAACTAATCAGACATTAAATGTTTGTAGAATATTATAAACAATGACGCACGGATGAAATGTACTGGATTGGAATCAGCAATGGTACTGACAAGACAAGACACATCCGTCAGTTATTTTTACACTTAATCAATCAAGTGTTTAGTCTATAAAATGTCAGAAAACAGTGGAAGAATGTCCATCACACGAGAGCCAAACGCTCCTCTTTCAACTTGCTGCTTTAGCCCGACTTAAACATATTCTATTTACAATGGCGTAAAACAGAGAACTGAGAAGCTGAAACCAGCAAATATTAGTCATGTATGCTTGAAAAATTATGTAAACAATTAAGTTTATAAGAAAATATAGTAGCTACTGTCTGATCAGCACTCAACATTAGCCAATCACTTCTTTAGTTTAGATATATGAATCAGTACGGGGAGAGAACATGTGGTGTTGATGCATTCCCAATTTAGACATAATAAATCGTATCTTCATACAACGTCTGGCTCACTGCGTCGCCCACACACAGCTGTCCAGAGCCGCAACATGTGCTCACAACCTGCTGCTCTTATGGATAAATCACATCAAGCCTGAGCGATCAGAGAGACCAGAGGGCTGCAGACAGCTGACTCCCAGCAGTGCACTCTGGATCCACTTCAACTTCAGGGAATGCAACAAAAATTCACATGAGATCAAAATGATGTGAAAACATTTGAGAATGATTTTGACAGTGTTATCGAGAGAACCTTGTTTCTATCCCACAAATGAATGTTTGTCTGCAAACTACTGTACAATTATCATGTGTTTTGAGTGTTAGGATAAATGTCAAAATAGAGTCACCATCTAAAAAATGTTTGGGAAACCTAAACTCTGCAGCATGAACTACACATGACACATTATGATGTTGCACTTCCGATTATTTCTTTACGTTACCACACAGTGTCCCATCTGGGATTCTAGTGTGCCATCTACACAACTTTGCTTCAAGCGCAGACAACACCCACACTTTCAATTAAACATTTATGAATTTGATCCCGCTGATTCATCTCCATACCTGTCTTTTTTCTTCCTGGAGGACTGCTTCACGCGCTTGCTCCTGGCTGGGCTTAGGGCAGGACGGAGCCTGAAACGGTTCAATCTTGTGCGAGGAAACTGCATGGTGGACCCGAGCCTGCTCACCAATACCTCCTCTCTGCCTCCCATATCCACAGTGCTAAAGGAATCCAGGAATTACAATCCGGCACAAAACCTAGCTTTATCCAGTCCTGTTGGTTGTACACCATGTGAGTGCGCTGCTCAAAGTTCTCTGTGCGCTGACAGAAAGTGTTATTGTAAGACTTCACTGAGACTTGGGGCTGTGTGGCGCGTGTTCGAGAGCCGAGTGGAGCTGGAGCTGGAATGCAGGAGGGAGTGACGACTCACCGAACATCAACACATCTTTCACACCTGTCCCCTCCCTCGCCACCCTGAGGGGACACGCCTTGCCTTCATGCCTGACGGCCAGCAAATCTGGTTCAAACAAGAAGGTTTGACACTTTTACAAACTAGCCAAAAAGGTAAAGGTCTAATCTAATGGATGTAAATGCCGAGGCCTCTAGTCACACAACTTAAAGCTGACTACACTCTCGTGTACACCTCAGGCACTTTATTGGCCTTTTAGTGAAGGCTACACAACTCTAATGAGCTAATTAATCAAGGCTACTTTGTTGAAAAAGTTATCACCTCTCTGCTTTGATGTTACTATAAGAATTAAGTTGATTAAATGGATCAAAGGATTTTGCTTTTTTGTTTCAAACTCTGTGTTTGAGCTCTCATTGCAAACCATCTCAAATCAAAAAGCACATATTTGTGGTGAGACCGTTCATGACGTAGTAGTGTGTTGAATCAAAGCAAGCCTTATATGCAGATGGTAGCTACTTATTGCAACATTCATAGCCAACAACCTAGTCCAACCTCATACCTGAGCTCTCGACTACACTGTGGTCATAAATTACCGCCAGGTGTCTGAGTCAGGATGTGGTGTAATGTGTAGCAGGAGAAAGTGGCACAAGTTCCTGAAGTGCAACAGGTCTGTCAACATTGTCAGTGAGCAGCACTGAAACCCCTCAGCCCCGACAACAAATCCCTGACTTATCACCACTGTTTCATCCTCTCTTGTCATGCTGATGACAGCCTACATATCAGCTGAGGATGGAAAACAACAGAAGCAGATGCCTGGTGAGATTCGGAGAAAAGGGAAAAAAACATTACAGTGGTTTTGACACTCGGGTAATTTTAGAGAAACCTACTAGTTTGACACTTTCACACATTCATCTGCTCGTGCATGACTTAGTTTTAGTCTCATCTGTCTGCTTACTGAACAATTTTGGGAACACATTTCCATGAAAATTCCGCAGAAACTTGCAAGTTACAAGAAGGAGCCATTATAGAACTTTGCCATTATAGAGGTAAAAAATAGTCTTGAGCCATGACTCACAACTAAAATGACCTCAAACTAAGTATGACAGCAACCAATCTATGGAACACCCTCAGAGGACAGAGAAGAAGGAGAATAATGCCTCCTTGTTTTGACTCAAGGACCAAGAGCAAAAGCAGCATTGTCTTATTTTTAACCCTGCTAATAATACTCTTCGCCGTGCCAGTAAGTTATAAAGTATAAAGCTCAGCCACAAAAAAAAAACACATGCTCCACTCCTGAAAATGTCAGGGTGTTGGGATTGTTTCTTGTTGAATGGGCCTCGAGCTAATACAGGGAATCAACAGGAAACTATCCACTCTGAGAGAGGAATGAACAAAATGTCAACCAGTTGCCTTACGTTTATACTCAGCACTGTGGGAAACAACACTAAGTAACCCCCAACCAACCAACTCTGGTAAAGGAATACAGTAATCCACATGAAAAAGAGGCTTGTGTTGAAATCAACACAGTGTTTAATCCTTGGGGCTGAATTCCATTGCAAGCCTCTTAGCTTGCAGGGAGTGCAACAGCCTTGAGAAAGTGTCAAGACCCTGTCACCGCATACAGGTCCGTCCTATGATACAGACAAACCTAATCACAGAAAGAGATCTGAAGTCTACAAAAAAGAAGCACCACAACATAGATACTAAAAGTGATAATCAGACTGTTGCATTGACTGGCCAGTAAAACAAAAAAAATAAATTCACATAGGAAAACTGTTTTAATAACCTCGCACAGCACCCATACCCAGCTTAGCATTATAATCGAGTCGTTAATCCATACATGAGCATCAAGTCCCAACAGCCCCCCGAGTCCACAGCGGCAGCAGAGGTCTGATCCTACCTGGCCTTGGCTCGTGCAATGGCTCTGCCCGAGAGCAGCAGCAGGGCCGCCGAGCCACTTCTCCCCCATGGCATCCTGCTGTTGTCCCCCCGAACTGCTGCACACTGGAGCAAACAGCAGCTGCCTGCCCCTGGCAAGCTGTTTCCTTGTAATCTCTTCAATGCACAAACACATTGAAACAAGGACGGTCTCACTGCTGCTGGCAGGCACGTCCCTACATCACATCCTGGGGCAGGAAAGGAGGTCTGCGTGAGGGGTTTGGGGGGGCCGGGAAGGAGAGGAGCTGACTGGTTGAATAGTTGACTGGGGCAGGGATACAGACAGAGGCAAGAGACTGTCTGAATGGCTGCTGGGATGGACGGGGCTGGAGCTGAATGGATTGGGCCGAGGACACGACAGCTGCATGCCTGACTGACTGGCCGGCTGGCTGTTTGGATAAAGTTATGCTGGGGGATCATCATTTCCACCAGCGTGAAAAAGAAAAGTGGAAAACATCCTTCGCGTTAGTGGCAACATGCTCACTTACTCGTTTACTGATTTACTTAAAGTCAGTCATAGGACTCTGCTTGACCTCTGGTCTTTTGTCTTTATGGTTGGCATCCAATGCACTGTCACTTATTTACAGCAGGGCTGAATATCAATAAATAGCAGGACAGTCTCAGCGTGTCCACAGACTATTTTAAAGGCAGGAATGCAATAACAGTGGCTCTTGAACTTTGGATCAGGACTAAAAAAGGGATGGATACAAGTCAGAGCCTGGCGGGCACAAACAACTCACAATACAACTGAACCAATAACATTGTTTGACAAGGTTTAAGACCAACATTTTTGTCAGTTGAGACCAGTCTCCAAAGAGCAAAAACATGGTAAAAGGTTACTCATTATACTGTGCAGATGGGAACAAACTGTCAAAAGATCTTGCAACTCTGACTACTTTTAATTCCAGGCCGTAAAGTTAAAGTTATTCAAATTAAATGAACATTTATCGACATTTTAACCTACTTAAAATTGCACCTCAAACTTTCTGATAAAATGCAATTTTATTTTATTTAACATTTATTTTGATTCTTCATTTATGCATAAATGCCTTTATATGGCTTAAATCAAACATATTAAACTGCCTTCATGCATGAAATGGGATATCGGAAAGAAATGAGTCTTACATTGTATTGCCTTTTTTTGGCAACACTTGACAGATCTATTGTGAGAGGTAACGTTTGACTGGCCATTTTTTAAAGGGCATTTTACACTCAAGATGATAGAAGCAGAGAAGGTCACCCGCTCCCGAATCCCTCTTAGTGAAATTGTGTGACTATGACTGTACTTTAGCTGGATTTCTACACTGGTGGGTTGGTGCACAAAAGGTTACCTGGTGCAGAACTGAGCTAAAACAGATGTTGGGTCATAATCGACCTCAAAGGGAAATTTAAATGAGATTTACTAAATGTGTCTCATTAGGAGAGAGCCTTTAGAGCTCAGCACTAAGGATTGCACTTTGTATCACAGCAGTGTAGGCTAATCTTAAAATCATAAGAAATCTATATAGTGTTTCTAGGAACATATGTATGTGAGCTACTCAACGGTTTAAATCTGATAATGTGACATTTCAGACTTTGCTCACAGCTAAATATTTTTTAAAACACTAGGATATTGAGAAGATTTGCTACTTTATACATCCACAAAGGAATAAAACACCATTTTTGATTTATTTCACGTCAAAGAATTATTTTTAATATTTAGTAAATGTCCGCAATTTGTGAATGACATGATTTTAAAGGACCTCAAATAGGTAGTTGAAGTTTTTATGACACACACAATAATATATTTTAGGTAATGATATATTTGCAAAATATATCCAGTGTCCTTTGGAAACAAACATCATGTCAGTAATGTTCTTTCCAGTTCAGAAGTCCTGATGGTGTGCCACTTTATATTGTATTTAATACTAAACTTGCTCAGTAAAGCCTCTTCACTACAATTTCCCTCAGTCAAAAACAAACATGTCCCCGCTTAATTGTATTTATAATCACTAAATCTAGCTCCTGGATGAGGTTTTCTGCACAAAATTGTTCCTCTATAAAACTGCTCCCATGTCCAAACTAAAAACTAAATAACAAATCCAGTTGTACAGTTTATAAATAGTAAAGAATCAATTGACATTTTCATTTCCACAGGCCCCTCTGTGCTGTACAGTGTAAGATATCTGGTGGGATCAGTGTAGTCTGTTCGCTCTCTGGCACAGTTCCCAGTCACGTTTTACACACAGTGTGTCTCTAACCAGATCAACACAGATTAGCAAGACCACAGGAATCATTCTTAGGATTTAGACTTCTTCACCGGCTCTCTCTCTCTATACACACAGTAACTCATTCCTCTCAGACACTTTTTTCATAAACAACGTCTCACCTTGATTTAGGTCCAGTAACACATATCTGCTCTCCTGTAATTTCCCTCTTGCCAAATCATTCCATAAAATGTTTCTTTCTTTTCTCTTGAATCATCTCTGACTGTTGTCAAGCCCTTTCTTGCCTCCACTGACACCGTGACCTTAGCGCACAGATAATGCCCAGAGGAAAAGGAGAGTAGAGGCCGTGATGGCATGTCACCTTGTGACCCGACAGATGGCATGTGACGGCCAGCTCAGCCTCATGGCCTGCTCATCTACCTTTTCGCAAGTGGAGCAACCTGAGAGTGAAGGGGAAGGGAGGGTAGGACAGAAAAGTGGAGCAGAGAGAGAGAGAGAGAAAAGACAAAAACAGAAAAAAGGGCAAATGCTGATGGAGGAGGATAATACAGGAGAGGAGGACAAGTGGAGATGAGGGAAGAAAAATAGACAAAAACCCCATCGCCATGTTTTATTGCATCAGTACTATTGGCCCGAGCGAAATGTTTCAAATGTGAATACGAGACAAGGAGAAATAAAGAAAATGTGTCCCAGGCTGAAGACTCATTGACACTTCCACATGCTTTGACTAACAGTGCATCTGAATCTTGAAGGATCTTCTGATGGACTGTGAGAATAGTGTTTACTAAGTTTACTAAGTTAAAGTGTACTTTGTTTACTGCTAGTCTTGAAAGCTGAGTAAGTTTCAATTGTTAGCCATCAGTCAGGGCCATTTGGTGGACTGATTGCAGTGGGAGCGGCTAACACAGCTAACACAGCCCCTGTGATGTCAGGTCAGCAGAAAGTCACCCACCTGTTTCAACTGCAACTGGTCAATAAATAAAAAATTAAAAAATAGTTCTTTGTATGATGCACTTAAATTGGTTGGCTTATTTGTAGCTAATGGCTGAATTTATGTTCTATTGTTTCTGTATGTTGCACTTACATTGGTTTGGCTTATTTGAAGCTATTGTACTGCACTTATATGATTACACCTATTTAAAGCTAATGTGCTTGCAAGATTCTTGTTGTTCGGAGTCGTATCCTCATGATTGTTTGCACTTATTGTAAGTCGCTTTGGACAAAAGCGTCAGCTAAATGAACTGTAATGTAATGTAATGTAAACACACGGTGAGACTGAGCCAGAATGATGCAGCCTGACACTCATAACCAAAACTCACAACGCACACAATTAAAGACATGATTGCACACCAGCAGGCTCAGTATGACACGCGTGAAGACTAACATCCATTTGATGCAGCTGAAGACACGTTTGTTTTCAATCCAATGACCACACTATCCCACACAAACCAACGCAAATATGCAAGTGAGATTTTCAGCTTATACATACACATAGGCAGAACTGTGCTGTAGCGATCGATTTCCTGCATTGCAGACACAGTGACGTGGATTTTTCCGCTCATTATTATTTATGGCTGCAAAGTTTGGCACATTTATTCATCTGGAGGGTGGAGCTCACCTTGTTCTGAAAGCACAGATGGGAAGTGAGTTGAAGAAGCTTCAGTTACTCGGTCCTACAAACATACTGATGCAACATTCAAAATAAAACCCAGTGTCATATTGCTTCAACCAAAAACAAACGATGGGTCCTCGCGTATACGTAACTCACCGCAGCGTCCTACCTGAGCTGAGCAGGGTTGAAAGCTACGAGCAATGAAAGCTGGAACACCTTCTCTTCTGTCGCCATATGGAGCCAAAGTGGATTACAAAGAGCAGTAGTCCTTGGCACTGTTTGCACATAGTATTCAGACTTGGAAGCACACACTCACCGCCCTTTCTCTTACAGGTTCAATGTGTAAAATATGCCAGAATTTAAACTTAAAGCATTAAAAACAATGAACTAACATTATGAACAGAATGCGAAGAGGTAACAGAGTCACTGTAGCTCCATTTGCCCCCAGTACAGATAAAGAAAAATAGAGGTTAAACTCCACAATACTATAATAATTCATAAACGCCTAAACAAATCTGCGGCCTCTTTACACAGCATGGAATGAAAAAAATAAACAGTCGGCAGCAAAATGAAACAAAATAATTTTGTGATATTGACAGCACTAAACAGTAATAGTCAAGCATATCATAATGAACAATAAAATGAGGAGGATTACTTGACCAGTAAAATCTAATGTCAGTTATTGGCATACATTGGTTGTAATGTGGTTGTAACAATTCATCTTATTTAATTCCTTTATTCCACTGACATTTAATTAAAAGTTTCTACGTGAGGTATAAAACTATAGACCAATAAATCAGGCAGGCTTTGATGCATTGGCATACCTCAAACGATAAGTAACAAGAAATGCCTAAGATACTGTACGTTTAAGATAATTTAGAAACAGTGTGTCCACCTCATAGTTTGCCCATCAGAGTGCACTCCAACAGTAAGAATTGTTTTTAAGATAACCAAATACAATGGATCCTTATAGAAAATGTTTGGTATTTTTCTGTTTGAAAAAAAATATTGGTTGTTAGCCTATATATGATTTTTTTTTTTTTTTCATCTCAGAAGGCTTATGGGCCTCATAGTGAGAGGACTGTTAAAACAGCCCATCATGCATGATATTGCAGGACTGAAGTGCAATAAAATCCAAGGAAACACTTGCTTTGAACTACACTTGTGTCAGTGCAGCAGACAGCACGGTGCTGCTCAACACATGCAGGAAGAAAGAACACGCCCGTAGCAACAGATACCCACAGGCCATAGCAACCAGAAACGCTCCCCGACCGGAGAACAGGAACACAAAGCCGAACGGAAAAACACACACACACACACACACACAAAAAAACACAAGTCAATTATTTCACTTCTGTTTTCTCACACACACGACCCATTGTTCAAGATAACGTCAGTGTTTTTCATCCGATAATTCCCGGTTTTCAAGCAGTTGTGAAAAGGTTAGCTGGCTAACGGTAAACAAAGAGATGCACGAACCGGACCCGTTTACTCACCGGGGGAAACACCGTCGACGTGAGAAGGATGAGCGTGAAAAGAGGATTTTTCCCATGCACCGTTAGCTCGACAGTGATGAGCGTGACCGAGGGACAACGCACGGACGGTGGCTCGCGGAGAAGCTGGCCCTGCCTTCAGAGATGAGACGAGGGAGGCTGCTCTCCTCCGCCAGCCGGCCACGTTATCCTGCACCTTGCAGGTGACGTCACCACGCTGGCCTCATCATCAACAACAACAACACATGTCTTGGTAGAAGCAGAAGGTATTGATGCTTCCTCATCAATCATCTAATCGTGAATGTGTGACTATTCATAAATAGTATCCTGCCTATCATTTGGCCGACATGCAGACGTTTGGAAAAACACATGAAAGCAAACTGCTCTTTCTGGGATGACTATTCAGAAACTATATATTCTTTTTATTTTTGGCATGGCCTTTTCAGATTTGCCATTGATCATATGGGAAATTGTGTGGTTCGTTCAAAAACCGAAGAAAATAAGAAAAGACAATTTTATAATAAATTCGATTTTGCGATTTTCTTTTCTTAGCCTAAATGTAACAATAAACACTTATTTTGTTGTTTTCCTGAAGGATGTTGACCAATAAGTGAAACTACTTTTCTAATTCGACTAGAAAAAAGGCTATGTTAAGACACTTGTCTGTATTTTTTATGATATTTTAGGGAAGTGTGATTTATCCCTGGCTCTTTTGTTATTGTTCTATTTGTATACTATCCCCTGTATACTGAATCTGTATCAGGTTATTTTGTTTAACAAACACAACAACATGATTTCTACAACTTGTTCCTCTGGTTGGACAGTGTAAACATGAAGACCTGTTCAAATGTGAAATAGGACAGGATGGATTTCTAGTCAGAAGATTTGGAGCTGTGCTCAGGCCAGGACAAAGTCCTTGAATCTGAATGAGTCAATAACAACACAATGAACATATAAATGAGTCAAAGCAGGGAACGCTTTTTCCAAGGTCAATGCATAATCTCAAAGCTCATAAACAACAATGTATCAACTATTTAAAACGATACATGCCCAGGCAAGGCCCCAGCTGACTCGAGTTTAGATTACCGCTTCCTTAGACACAGTCGCAGCTGTGTAAATGCAACATTTTTGGTTATTTTTAGCCATGCTAGCAGCAGGGCTCCAGGGATGGTGAGGACAGCTGGTCAGTTGGTCCACCACTTTGGTCCAGACTAAAAATATCTCAACACCTGCTGGACGGATTGAGATGTCATTTTTTTTTTTACAGACATTCACAGTCCACAGAGGATGAAGAGTAATGGCTTTGGTGATCAACTGACTTTTTCAGTAGCTCCACAAGCAATTAATTATTAGAAATTATCACTTATCCTATGAAATATTTCAACAGCTACCAGATGTATTGATACAGACTTGTGTCAGAAGGTCAATATTGATTTTTTTCAGCAGTTTGGTTTATGAGCAAATACCTACACTACCATACTAATGACACTCCGCTCAACCTCAGCTGTATTGCTAACACTCTCAACTAAGCTGTGCTAGCATTTAGCTCAGATCACCTCAGTGCTTAAGTGCAGTCTCACGGAGCCGCTAGCATGGCTCTTAATCTTGTTTTATTATGGTTGGTGTGTGGGTGTAAGGTTCATATTTGGGTTATGGATTTGGCATTGAATGCAATTAGTAAATTGAATAAATACTCTTCAAAACACTATTGGAAATGTAATCTCCATTCGTTTAAGACGTTAACATGAGCTGTGCCTATAGATCAACGTGTATGTGTTACACACATAATCAACCTATCATGAGCACTTATGCCTTCTCGCAGCTCTCTCTTCACTCATAGAAATAAATCACTCACACTGTCGACACAGTACTGCGGCAGGAGATATTTATTTGTAGATATCAGATTCCTGACATACTGTAAACGCAGCCCACTCCACCCCTGCAGTTTGTCTAGTTGCAGCTTTTAGGTGGAAAGATCATTCCTCCTGGACAGATAAATTCTCCCTGGCATCCTGTTTTGCTTTTCATTGTCCTCTCTGCTTTCTTGCAGCCATTCCAGTATGTGTGTGTGTGTGTGTGTGTGTCTGTGTGTGTGTTTGTGTGTGTGTGTGTGTGTGTGTGTGTGTGTGTGTGTGTGGGCGAAAGAGAGAGAGAGAATGTGAGGAGGAAACACACACAGTCAGAATGAGACAGAAAAAACAACAGACAGAGAGACACAGCGATAGAGAGCACAGAGGGCCCGTAAAGCAGCCCACTCTCTTCCTGCCATTGTTTCATCGCAGGGACCCACATGAGGCTACGCCTCCTGGACATCAGCTCGCTCCCCCTCCTCCTACGGCTGCTCTGCGTTTCCATGGAGACAGAGAATATGCCTGCAGATGATTGCATCCCCTGCTGAAAGGCATTCATGGAGGCAATAATACAGCGCACCCTGGATTCATGACTGTTGAAAATGGAGACAATGTATATGTGCTGTCACCTAAATGCTATAGAAATGTTGTTTTTCCCATTACTTTATGTGGTTCCACATATTGCTGCTGTCCAATGAAAACCATGTATCTCCAAAATGTCAATTTATTTCATGAAATGAGATATTGAAACGAATCCTACTGACTTTGGTGATCCCCTGACTTTTCATCTAGCGCCACCTTGAGTTAAAGGTTTGTGGTTTTGTGTGAAATACTCCAACATCTATAGGATAGATTTGTTCAGACATTCATGTCCCTTGGGATGAACTGCACTTTATCCTCTCTAGCACCATCCTCAGTACAATTACATTACAGTTCATTTAGCAGAAGCTTTTGTCCAAAGCGACTTACAATAAGTGCAGACAATCATGGGGATACGGACATACAAAGGATACAGCATTTAGTTTGTAGAATACTTAGTTTGTAGAATCCTTTGTTTTATGCAAAAACGAATGACATTCCCATCAGCTGCATGTTGTGTTTCGTGCTAATTTCCGAGCTCAAAGCACCACTGTGTCTAAGCACAGCCTCACAGAGCTACTAGCACGCCTGTACTCTCTAAGTCTTGTTAGTATGTTTGACTTAGACATCAGATAATCGTCTGAACACACCATCGAGCATGCGATCCTTCAGTTTATCTGAAAACCTCGAAGGAGTTAACTAAAAGTGAAAAAAATGTCCACGTGTGAGATCATTAGCATGGCACAACTACTTTTAATTTAGTTTGTACATTTGTGTTTAAAATTCTTTGGCACTGGCATGCATATTTCCACCTGCACTGGGGTGGTGTCTGTGCGCCTGAATGCGTGACTTCACAACAAGCTTGACAAATGATTGATTGAAACCCTATCTGCAGCGAGGAACCCAATCTGTGCTAATGCTCAGGTTAGCCTCCTTTAACACTGAGCTCTGCTGGGTCATTTCACACACATTAACTCTTCCTGTTGATACCTAGTTGAGGTCAGAGAGAAACTTCTTTGCACTTGCTCAGGTTTTGTTTTTGTTTTTTTTTGACATTGGCTTACACACTGACAAGTGTAAATGAAGCTGGATGGCTAAATTCTTTAAGGCCCTCAGCTGCTTTGCTGTACTGTACACTTGAGAGAAGGTCCGGACATCTGCTGTCTTACTCACTTTGTCTCATGTAACAACAGCGTGTGAAAACTGCCCTGCTTATGTGGTTTAATGGATTATGCTGTGAATAGAAGTTTGTGTTTGTTTCTGTGAAAAGACCGTCTCAATAGGCTGGCTCAACATTTTATCACACATATACAGTACACAGGGATTTAATCAGGGAAGGAAAATGTTACTATGCAGCAAAAATGTATTTTGCTTTAAACAGAAAGAAATTTCACCTCAACAAATATTATTTATCACTGCCTCTTTGTATTGACCGTGTGGTCTTTATTGACGTGCATGTTTGTCATTTAAAAGGTGTGTTTTGTCACAGCCTACCACAGCTACTTTTATTTACTTCAGATTGTGAACATTTCCCTGCTGTTAGTTTACAAAGAGTTTTAACATGAGTGGGGTGATTACATAAATTCACAGACAATGGACGTTATTCAAGCACAGCTAAAATGTTGTTAAAATGTTTTCATTCATGGTAATATCCTACTTTGGGATTAGCCATGATTTGAACTGAGCAAAGAGCTCATGGTGGGATGTGAGCTCAGTAGCACGAGTTGTGATGACGTCTGATTGGGGAATTAGATGACGACAAGGGATAATGATAAATTGCATTATTACTGTACAATCATTTTAAAAACTGGGGTCAGAATGGTAACCCATTTCTCATAACTCAGAATGAACTCCATGCTCAAACATTGAACTTCTTGTCAAATCGTCTCCTGTCATATCATTATGATGAAATATTCATGAAACCTGTACAGTTTTGTTGGAGAATATACAGTATAAAATGTGATAGTCCACCATCCTGTGGCTGCTCTTTTCTCTACACTCCTATGGCCAAACATATTATTTTAAATGTTTTTTAAATGATTGATAAATAAAGTTATCATTAGTACAATGAGTAAGACGTTTAATGTGTGCAGAAACACCATACGACCAGATGATCATACCAATGTTTTTGCTTTTTTAGATAAAAAATTTTAATAAAATGCAACGTGGCATCAAACAGTGTATTAAAAAAGCAGTGCTGGTAACACCAGAAGAACAACAGGAGCGCATATGCGGCACATTTAGTAACAGTCTTTATATATGTGTGTCAATTTAAAATGCTTTGCTCTGCCTCCTTACATATTCTTCATATACAGTAGATGTATTAAAGAGGCACCAGTGTACTCACTGAACAGAGTAAGTGCAGCTGATGTTTTGCATGCTCAGTTTATATTCAACATTAATACTGTGTAGTTAAGTAAGTGTGGTGCAGGTGAAGGCAGTCCTGCAGAACCACCTTCTTCTCTTGTATTCAGCAGCCATTAATAGCTGCTGCTCAGTTGCTGAGGTAAGTAGAAACTGTATGAGGGGGCAGTAGTGCAAAACCCTCAGTGCCACTTTGTTGTTCAGGGACTGTAGTGTGTAGTGTGTAGTGTGTGGTGTTATAATGTAGTATAACACCACACCAGCGCCCCTCTGTGTCATGATGTGGGAACTACAGAGGAGTCAGCAAATAGACACTTATAGTCCTGAAGGCAATAAAATAAATCCTACAGGACATAAAGGCACACAGACAGTGATAATAAATCATGACACAAAAGATTATATTGGCAACATGAGTCAAATGTTTGTACCATTTTTTTTTTTTTTTTATCATTACCGGTACTTCAAATATTTGTTTTATATGTAATTTACTAATGAGACCACCAGAGAGAGCTCTTCTCTTTCTGGATGCAAAGCTGCAGAGGAGGGCAATGAGAGGAAAACGAGGGGGAACAGCATCCTTTTGTTATTACAATTTGTTAACCGGTGACCATTTCCTGCGAGAACGTGTTTCTGCGAACAGATGTAGGGATTTTCAGCACTTTTATTTCAAAGAGAGGGGTTTCTCTTGATCAACCCTGAAGAGATTTAAGTGTTTGAACTGATTTTTTTGTTTCATTTTAAAAAGATTATTTTATTGGTGATTTTTCACCTTTATTTGACAGAGGACAGTGTGGAAAGGGGGGAGGGTGGTTATATGGAATGCATTGTAATCACTCGGCTACCAAGGCGTTTTAAACTGATTTTAATAAAAAGTTTGTTCATTACTTGTTTTAAATGCAGTTGTTTACCCTGATTTTTGATCTTATTAAAGGCACTTGACTGCAAATACATATTTAAGGTGCAGCTGACTTGCAGGAAGAGCTGATGGAGGCTTTTTGTAGGCTCTGGGAGTGACTGCTTTGCTTGAGGGAACTGAAAGAGTTGATTGATAAGGGTGGGGATTAGACAGAGATTTTTAACAATAACTATTTAAACAATGGTATATGGTCCGGTGAACTGCGCTCAAGTGTTCTTCTTTCACATTTCAGTAGTCTATCAGAGTTAAGAGAAATATTTCAGAGCTTAACTAAAACTGCACTGTCAGAGTGTGCACTCCATCTTAAACCTCGGCGGAGCTCCCACAGAAGCTTTGCTGCAGAGTCAGACCGCAGCATGCCTCCAGCAGAGAGTGAATTACCTGATGCTGTTATTGGTAGAGGGTGTTTCGAGGTTTGGAAACATGCTTTTGTCGTTTTTTTTTGCGCTCACTGAAATAGAAACAGCAACATTCATACAGGAACTGCCAGAGCTGTTAAGAGTTCTTGCTCATGATCTAGACATAGATTTACATTTTAGGCTTTCACAGTCACAATATGCAACACGGCAGCCAAGAGGAGGAAGAGGCAAGAGGAGAAATTCTTTATATTGATGCCAGTTCAGATGAAAGAGAATGACACTACGTTGCCAAAGAGAAGTCGCAGTATAATCTGGTTTACTGTCAAATCCTCTAAAAGAACGCTCAGACCTGCAGGTCTTACTTCAGAACTGCATTATTGTTCCTCTCAGCGTGACGTGTTAGTGGTAATCTTTGGCTGCTTTGACAGGATGGAGAGGAGCTCGATACTGTTTAAGTGGCAGCATCTGACTGTGCTGTGCCTGCAGTGATGGAAACCACCTTTACTCAAGTACTGTACTTAAGTAAAACCTTTATGCTACTTTAACTTCTACATTTGAGGGGAAATAACTATAACCTCACATCATTTACATGACAGCTGTAGTTACTTTTCATATTAAGATTTTACATGAAAAGACATTTCATAATAAAATACAATTCATTGCTTATGATTAAACTAGTAGTTGTCGATATTTTGTGGCTTGTGACCTTTTACAAAAAAGAAGTGTTTAATTGAGGCCGACCCCAACAAGACTACCTATGAGTAAAATGCTACTTAATCACACAAACCATTATAAACAATAGTCAACAATGCCTTTGTTGGTAGAACTTTTACTTTTGATACTTTAAGGACATTATTTTTTACTGATAATACC
Source organism: Bovichtus diacanthus (assembly GCA_943590825.1). Classification (NCBI taxonomy): domain Eukaryota; kingdom Metazoa; phylum Chordata; class Actinopteri; order Perciformes; family Bovichtidae; genus Bovichtus; species Bovichtus diacanthus. The sequence continues at coordinate 5,446,274 of CALSBV010010288.1, forward strand.
TCTGTACTTTTACTACTGCATTTGTACATGGTTGTATTGCTACTTTTACTTCATTAAAGAATCAGAGTACTTTTGACACCACTGCCTGCAGTTCAGACATTTCACTATCAAACATATCCAAAAATTACAGCGACTGTGCATTCACAGGAAAATCACAATACATTTGTGGATGACAAGAATCGCATCAAGTGTTATAAATAAAATACAAGAAAAAAAATCAAACTGTCTAAAAAGCAAAACATTTTATTTTGTGTTTTTATGGTTTTGTTCCAGCTGCTAAATTCACGATTCCTCCCATCAACTGAGATACCAGTAATATGCAAATAACCTACAGTAAGTGCTCCCAGGAAACCCACTTATTTGTGGATTCTCTTTCCTTGGGCCATAACGATGAGACCATCCTTTATGTTCTCAGAAGAATCGCTTGCACAGCAGAAGTTTTGCAACAAAAAAAATCTACCACATTTGGATTTTTGAGACTGCGAAAAATGGTTTTAGTGGGTAATTCAGGTTTGCGGTTCAGCTTCAGGTTGAGCATAAGTAGAAAAATTGGCGAAGTGAAATGTCTTTCCACTTTATCGCAGGGCCAAAGAGTTAGAGCAGTCTACATGAAGTGAATGTGGTGATTTATTTTCATATATATAGAAATTCTCTACATTCTGCAAAGCGCTTTTGATTATTTTGAACAGTAATGCAACATATTCTATATCACTACGAATTGTAGATAGTCTGTGAGCGTAACCAGAAACGAGCAAACAATTATTTCCTCTTTCATTAATCTCCACACGGTTGCTTTCGCAGTTCATTCAAATCTCTCGAGTCTCTCTGCTATTGAAAAATGCTGCTGTCCCCAGGAGATACAACCCCCTCTGGAGCCCTTGCAGGCAATTCAGCAGCAGACACTATTTCAATTTTCCATGCCTGTAAAGTGTTCCTGTTTGCTAGTTGAATGAACTAAGAGGCAACATGTGTCTTACACAACCGTTACATTTGCATCCCTATGACGCCCATGTGCTCATGTGCTCTCCGAGTGCATTGCTTTAAGGGGTCTCTGCACACATCAAAGTCCCCCTTTAATCAAAAATGTATTTTGCTTGTTGTTACTTCCCTTGTATGTTTGATCTTCGCAGAATAATGTATGTGCGGAACTTGACTCTAGAAGGATGTTAACAGACAGATAGAAATAGAGTCATGACATGAGAAGCTAACTTTCTACCAGTGGTGGAAGAAGTATTTAGATCATTTACTTACTTAAAAGCATACTTCCCTGCCAAAATGATCATTTTTATATCAATAACTCACCTTGCGTTACCTTGAATGCTTGCATGTGAACGAAGAATGCAAAAACAGAGAAACTTCTTGATGAATTTAGTTATTCAATTTGTTATTAGGGTCCGTGTTTAACAGCAAAACATCAGTTTATAAACTCCCCCCATTTACTTAAATTCACAAGAATGTTTTTTGTCACGTCCTGCGAGACAAACTAAGTTTTCCTCAAGAATTCAAGGTAACAGGGGATAAATAATTGATTTACAAATGATCAGTTTGAGTGGAGCATTCCTTTAAGCAGTAATAAAAATTGTAAAAGTATGAAAAAGTATGACAGTCGAGTTATAGTAGGCACGCAGGTAAAAGTCATGCATTCGAAATCTTACTTGAGTAAAATAATTTAAGCATCAACAGCAAATTGTACCCAAGGCATCAAAAGTACTCATTATTATACTCATATATTATTTTAAGTATGGCTACTGATGGATTGCTGTGTAAGCAGGATTTTCATGCTGTAGCTGGGGAAGGTAAAGCACTTTATATTCTCTGAGGTAGTTTAATAACAATGCATCATATTCTATGAACTGATCACGTTTTGTATGTAAAACCTGAATCTGAAACTATAGTTGTCAAATGAATGTGAAAAGTACAATATTTCCCCTCAGAAATGTAATGAAGTATAAAGTAGCATCTATTCATAAATGCATCTTCTGAAGTTTATGTCCACTTCAAACAGAAAAAGATAGAAACTGGTGAAACATTACATTAAATCCATTACTCAAGTGTCCTCAGAGCGAAGCCCATTATGGTATTGACGGCCTGTCTGTTCACTCAGTGCTGTTAACCACAGGACGCCGGTCAATAATACAAACTGCAGCGCACTTTAAAAAAAAGGGGGAACTGCATTGCTACTTAAATTACATTGTGATAAATAGCAGTTTGATTGATGTACAATTGAATACAAAGAAAAGTTTGGATAATAAGAGCATACTCCATCTGCGTTGATGTGCTAATATCTTAATGGGAGGACTTGATAGCTTGGACTCATCGCTCACGGCAGCTACTTGGTTCTGATCCAGAGAAGAGAAAGACGACGGAGAGGCAGATCAATGCAGGGCAGAAATACATGCTGTGTACTGTTGGAGCAGATTTATAATATAGTTTTTAATAGCATCACACAAAGAAAGATTGTCTTTCTTGCAAAGCTTCTTCAGGAGGAGAGCTGCAGCAGAATCGCATATTTTCTGTCTCTTGTTTTCCTCATTAGTCTGCGACAGTGTGCCTCTTCCTCTGCCTGCAAACAATGAACACTGACGATGGAAAACGTCTGGCTTGAAAAGTCACTTTTAAATGTAACGCTTAATGATCAGACTAATCATTTTAAAGCACATTAGGGTTATCTCAAGCCTCTAGTGGGCAAAGTTAAAGGACTAGTTGCTTTCTTGTCAAGACTTGGATCGGAGAATATTGATACCAGAAGATTGACACTCTCATGTCTGTCCATTAAATATAAAGCTGGAGCCAGAAGACGCTTAGCTTAGTTTAGCTTAGCATTAACACTGGCAACGGGAGGAAACAACTAGCCTGGGTCAGACCAAAGGCAACAATATCCACCTACCAATAGGTCTAAAACTAACATACTATAAAATTATATGGGGTCATGGGGCAGACTATTTCCTGGCAGTGGCTTCCAAGCTAACTGTTTCCACCTGTTTCTAGTCTATATGCTAAGCTTAGCTAACCGGCTGCATGCTGTAGCTTCATATTTAGCATGCAAACATGAGGGAGACATTAATCTTGGCAAGAATTTCCCCCAGAAATACGAAGAAAACTATTCTTTAAAATGTCTCCAGAATAAACTCCAGAGCCAATTTGAGAGACACTGCAAAGACCTGATCCTCATTCTCAACTGTGACTTTGCGGTCTTTGTTTTTGTTGCGCCACTCCCAACAAAAACAACCAGCCCTTTCTGCTCTTAAGGAGAAGTGGGTCAAGTGCAAATCCATAAAATATGTAAAAGGTGAAGTCTTAAGCCTGCCCGCCATTTTCAGCTGCCATGGGACCAGGAAGATTAGGGTAAAGAGGAGAAAGGGGATTGTACAGTATGAACAAATACTTTACTCCACCAACCATTACTGCTGACCCAGATTCTCAGATCACAGACTGTTTCCATGCTAAAAACGTTTATTCCCCCCTGTATCCATGTGTGCATACTTACATACTACAAGTTTGGGATGTCATTATTTCAGTAAATACTGTATATCTTGAGGTACACAAGCTATGATCATTGCTTTTCCCATGAATATTTCAGATTGACTTCCATACCTGCCATGTTTCAGAAGATCTAAAGTGCCTTGAAGTGAACAGTTTGATGATCAACGTGGGTAAGAAATAAATACAAATTCCCCGGGGGTCTACAGGGCAGACAGCATTTGTCTTTACTGGGCAAACATAGTAATTGTATCATTACATGATTAATAATTGAAAAGAGAAAGGAAAAGTGAGGCAGCACCTTTAACACCTTTAACAGCTCAAGATATTCAGAGTCTCTCTGGGGCTCATAAAGACCTTCTACTGGAAAGCATCCTAACAGGGGGAACCGCTCCTGCAGGATTTTGTTTCTTTCAAAACATATTTGCCTGTTGCTATATTTGCAGTGTTTTCCAAGTTTTATTGTATAGTTGGTCTTCAAATCTGTGACCCACATGTATTCTTTATACATCTTTTTTTATTCGTATTTTTATATATTTTTAATATACATCTTCCTTTCATTTCACTTTGCATATTGTATGAGCATGAGACAAATAAAACATTTATATCTGAACCGTCAATATTCTCCCTTTGAAAAACCTTCAAATTGCAGCATTCGTCATTTCATCTCAATGTGAGTGCTCATGTGTTCATGCTCATTTGCAGCACACATGTATTATTTTTCAAGAACAATAAAAATGCACTGGTAAAAAGTGGAATTATGTCTTTTTATAACACCTGTGCATTTCAGGAATTTTCTAGAAAAAGACCGCTATCCTGTGCCACTGCCAAGAGGCACTAGAATCAAGGTAACGACACTCGATTGTGATCCGTGGGTGTTTGCTCGAGCTATGACCACAGAGAGCCAGGAGACATGGGACTGAAGACAAGAAGATGAGGAAATTAGAAAGGAAAGGAGACACAAGTAGGCAAAGATACAGAACGCAAAAGAGGAAATCCCAGTGGGAGAGAAATCTGAGAGACTCAGAGAGACACCAGAGAGGCTGTGCAGACAATGCAATGATTTTATTTCCAGCTTCAGTGTATTTCTGACATACTTGATACTGCTAAATAATAAATTAAATAGAAAATCTGTTTACAGTTTTCTAAAAAATTGAGAGCTGCGAAACCAGTGTTAGAGTTATTAAATGATTAACCCATGACTGCAGATATATGCATAATTATCTCAGTGTCCCACATTTTAATGGAAATAAGTAATCATAGATTGTACTTTTAGAGGAATCACTGACTTGTATATAGACATTGTGTTGACCATTGTTGCCTAGTTGGGAACATAGTAATTGTATATATTGTCCAGATTTGTTGTCCTTGTTTTTAGTTGTGTGTCTATGTATATGTCCCTGTAAATTGTTCTGTATGTAAATAAGTTAAGAAGAAATGATAACTGGAGTCAAAATCCTTAAATGTGTATATGTACTTGGCCAAAGCTGATTCTACGATGGCCCTGAAAGATCAACACGCTGCAACTCAAGAACACACACGCAAATAGACAAAACACAACTAAATACAGGAATGCTGCAAGTAGCACAGATGTACATTCTTGATGTCCCATTTAAAAAACATACAATTTAGCTCAACACTATTAAAGTAAAGCTGACTTCAATCACTAAATAAGTCACAAACCATGGCAACAACGAGCGTTTCCCAGCCGCGTGCGTCACTTTTTAGTGTTTAGTGTTTTGTCTATTTAAGTGTTTTGTCTATTTGCATGTGTTTAAAAAAAAAAAGTTGCAGTGTGTTAAGCTCTCAGGGCCGCCTTGTTATTTAGACTTTCAGTCTCGCAAAGAAAGTGTGTGCATTCCAATACCCATACTTCCTGACTATTTAGTATGCCGGAAATTTTTTTAGTATCTCCCAATACATATTATGTCAAATGCAGGATGCCAAAAATAAAAGGAAGTCCTACTGCATCTGGCTGCATTTTGCAGTGTGCAAGCTAGCTCAGTCTTTCTGTCTGTTGTGACCCATAACCCCTCTGCACAGCAGACGCTAGGTCACATCGAAGGAGCCGTCGAGAGAGCCCAGACCGGTGACAGCCTGATGAGGCTGGATATATACAGGCAAGAGGCTCAAAGTTTGAGGCACAATATTATCACCAAGTAGTGTGCCCCGATTAAAGCACAGTGCAGGCTACAGGATGCACTTTGTAAGGGCAGCTGCAGGTACTTCCCAACATGGGAACGATCAATTCAACGATCAATCTCAGAAGAATTCAATTCCATCCAATTAAAACAAAGAGCAACTTTGCCCGAGGTGGTGGGTGGTTTTGTGGGCCCCTGGCGGTCTCGGGGACGCCGCTTGGTGCACCCCTGCCGAACACAGTGCGCTCCAGTCTCCTCCTCCCTCTCGGCCCCGCCCTCCAGGAGTGACTCGCTGTAGGAGCGAGGAGAGAGAGAGGGACTCTGCAGACACACACACACACACATTTACACAGAGTCACACACACTGAGCTTTGCTCCTCCTCAGCCCTTGCTGTGTCTTTACTAACGGGACAAGTTTAAACCTCCAGGATTTCTCCGCCGGTTCTGCGCTTTTCTCTCGCCTCCATGTGAACACCTCGAGCCGGAGTGAGGTGAGTGCACACATTTAGTTTTTCGGGGTGAAGCGTTTACTGGTTGAAACTAAACGGAGGGGGAAGAAAAAAAAAGGGATTTTTTTTTCCTCAGTAAGAGGAGGAGGAAGCGGCAGGAGGAGGAGAGGCATGCCCGACTCCTGCTCTTCTTTGAGCAGTTTTAGCTAGCTCACTTCGCCGCCTGTCGAAGGGTCATTAAACGCCTCACCGACGTGCAATTAAACCGGTGAAAACCGTCGTTTCCGCTACTTGTGAATTCAGCTCCGCGCTTTGAGAGTAGCAGCGCGGAGGATGTCTCCGTTACACCGCTGCGATGTTTCACATGGTTTCCCTACAACCGCTACTGCATTTCTGCAGCAGATACTTTGGCCACTTGGACACAGTTTGAAACCGCTGAAAGCTGCAGGGATTGACTTTGTAAAAGTGCTGTTACTTCCTAAGTCTCTCTACAGAGTGAGGAAAGTTCACCAAGGCTGTACATGTTACGGTTTTGTAAACTGAGGTAGCTGTGTTTTAAACTTTTGAATTGGAAACTATGTGCACACCTTTCTTTCTTTCTTTCTTTTTTTTTTTTTTTTTTTTGAACAACATGTTTGAGAGTTTTTTTTTTTCTTAAGCTCCAGAAATAGGTTTGTTAGTTTTTTTTTTTTTACATGACTCACCTGGTGAGTTGGGGGCTGCTAACGTTTATTTTCATTCTCGATTAATGTGTCGATTCATTATTTGATTAACTGCTTAATCGTGTGGTCTGTAAACCGTAACAGAAAATAGAGAAGATTTGATTATTTTGTCCAACCAACTGTCTCAAACGTATGTAATTCAGTGATATACAACAGAAAGGAAGCAAATCCTCACTCATGAGCGGTTAGAACCAGCATATGTTTGACATTTCTGATTGATAAATGACTTAAATAGATTATTATAACTGTCTGCCAATGGACCAACAGTAAAAAACAAAACAAAACAAAGATATTCAATTTACAATGATATTAAAACAGAGCATCCTCACATTCGAGAAGCTGGAACCAGCAATTTACCTAAAGGACCGCAACTAACAATGCATTTGCTTATCGATAAATCATTTGGTCTATAAAATGCTAGAAAACCGTGAAAAATGTACATCACATTTTGCTGTCCAAGCTCACATCTCAATTGTCTTGTTTTGTCCGACCAACAGTCCCAACACCCAAAGATTTTCAGTTTATAATGATCCAATAAAACAAGTAACAATATGAAGACACACATCACCACTATAATGCAGACAAGGCCGCGCTCAACATCTACAAGATCCTTTCGTACCATGACGACATTGTAATTGAACCATTAACGGGGTGTCTGTCGCTGTCACTGCCTCATGTTCACACTGAAAACATCATCCCTTTGTTAGCGTCACTTTGTGCCAGATGTACACTTTGGTAACGGAGGTGGCATCCCTGCCTGGCTGCGTTGGCCTTTTTAAATGTTTGATGTGTAGAGACGTCCTGAGCACTTTCTCCCGCTGATCCTCTCAGCGCCTGCACTGGCTGTCGGCTCATGTTAGAAATGCACTGTTGGAGAGAGAGAGAGAGAGAGAGAGAGTACAATCTGCCTTTATGCAGACACACTTACTGTACACACATTGTGTATTTATCTGTGCGCTCAAACATGCAAGCACCTGAAAGCGACCTACAGGTCTGCATCACAAACATGCATCCAGACTGCAATGTTTGGTGACGTTACCCTTGTGTTGAATGGACAAGACTCAGGGCTGAATGTACTGTTTAGTTTCAGCTTTGTCAGGTGACGCCCACGAGTGCAACGTGTCTGCAAAGAAGACGCGTAAAAAAAAAAAAAAAAAAGCAAGGCTTGGCAGTTTTATTCATAAAGCACGTTTCACTTGCAGAGGAAGGTTTAAGGTGCTGTACGGTAAAGTTAAAATGACACAATACAAAGGTAAAGCTTGGGTAGGTAACATTGGAGAAGCTGGCAAGAGTAAACTAGATTTAAAAAAAAAAAAAAAAAAAAAAAAAAAAAAAAAAAAAACCAAACCGAAAAACCCAGCCCAGTGTTGCCAACTCTTTTCCAATCAAGTAGCTAACAGCACTAGCTCAAAAAGTTGCTAAATCTAGCGAGAAAGCTGCCAAGTTGGCAGCACTGACGGCACGTTCCTTCAGGCCGCCCTCCAAATCCACTCTCCCAAAATGATCAACAACGATGTTGTCAACGAACACGGCTATTGTTGGATGTCGCAGCTGTCAAGCTCTGCCTTATTGCAATTATTGTTTGTACCTAATGCAGACCCATGAACGTGCACATTAGCAGCATAAACAATGCACTCCTCCACAATGCAGCCCAACAGTTCCTCCGGTATTCCACACAATAAATCATTAGGCTGTATATAGTGTAATGGCAGAATTAGATTCCTCTGAGTGAGCCGTCTCTGATCTCTGAGGAGACCCACTGCTCTCCTTCAGTATTTCCTCTCCGCTGATGAGCTGCCTCCATAATATATTCTCTCTAGTTTTGTACCCTAACTGATGTTTAATTATTCCAACACGGTGATTTGGCTGTTGCTCATAAAATATTGAAACAGAAGTGGCCCAGGAGGCTCACTGAAAGACACCGGCTCCACTTCATCCTTAAATACGACTAGGAATGGAGCTGGGTGCCGTCTGTGACTGACATCAAAGCAAGTCAACGCAGACACACAACCACCACATACAAGTTGTTTCATGACATTTTTGAAGTCTCATGTTTGCATTGGAAATCTGTTCCTTCTTGACCCCCTGCTGATTAAGATGTCTTCTCTGAGCCGTGCCTGAAATTAGTGTGCATGATTACTATCGGAAAGCGATTATACTAGATCAGCGTTCTGATTACAGCTACCAACCAGGCGCCGTCTGCTAATCTGTCGCCTTAGTATGGAGACAGGCAAATCTCAGGGCAGCTATCAAGGCTACTTAGGGGCGTTTAAAGTCCACGGCACCGTCTCTTGACCATTTTATTTAAATGCTCACCTGTTGGGTTTGTCCCACCATGGATGTTGATTTGAATATGTAGGTTTGTCTTCAGAGTTGTGTGTCGGTTGCTCTGATGCATTTGGCTTCACACACATTTCCCCAAAAAAGTTAAGCCCAGCGAAAGCATTCGCATCTTCCCATTTCTTATTTTTCTTATTCTCTGTTTGCACCGACGCGATTGTGAGGCGTAAATTGTGCGGCAGTGATATACAACAAACATTGTATCTGCTTCTAGTGCAGTTGATGTAAATTCTACTGGTATTCTTCAGATTTTTGGCTTTTGTAAATACTTAAGTGGTCAGTAGACATAATGGTGCATCCCCCGCTGATTGATGCATGCTGGGATATCTGAACCCCTCGTGTGACCACTCACTGAGAGGATAAAACCACAACCCTGTTTTGTAGAGAAGAGCTTTAGGATCATGTCATCCCAATCGATCAGCGCTGTGTGTTTGTGTGCGTGGCTCCTAATTTGCAGATGGTCACTGTCACAATACCATGTCTCCACATTTGTTTTGTTTTTATGGTTTCAGATAAATGGAAGGATTACAGACTCCTTTGTGGCTCCAGACAGTCCTTCTATTTCTTAAGAGCTCGGCCACACCAGTATTTTATAACTGATCTGAAAAGTATATAAATGTAAATATTAAAAATCTAAAATCAAAATGTCAGACTGAAATCAGGTAATTTTAGTGGATTTGCTTGCAAAAGTGAAATAAATTAGTTTTTGTGCTTTTGCATAAAGTTCAACTTTGGTTGATTTTAATGGGCAAATTTGCTCTGCTGACCAATTTGCGAACTACACCACCCAGTCCCTGTTATCAAATCTAAAGCTGCAGCAATTTGTTGATTAATTGTTGATTTGAATGACTGATCGGATCGCCAGAAAAATAATCTCATTGATAAATCGTTTGAGTTATTTGTCATGCAGATGTTACCTAGCGCCAGTTTATCATTTCTGCTTTTTTTTCCCTCTGTTTTGTATCAAAGTAAACTGAATATCTTTGGGTTTGGGCTGTTGCTCTGACAAAACAAGACCTCTGCAGACGCTACCTTTTGGTTTCCGCAGTATTGTGAGGTTGTATAGTAATTGATTAATCAATAATGAAATACTGTCAGTTGCTCTAATGAAATCCCTAAAGCCGCTCCGTTGGACGTAAAACAACCTTCATTACACGTGACCCTTCACACCCCTTTTGCCACACTGCCTTCGGGTGTGACCTGGCACATAGGCTCATACCAACCTTGAAACCTTTTGTCTTAGTTTATTTAAAGTTTTTACATTTTAGAGCAACCTGGTGTTCACTCGCTCTCTACGTGTTTCTGCATGCTGATGTCACCAAGCACAGTGTGTCATTGCAGCAAAAGCAAAACCCATGTCTCTATAGGCTTTCATGCATATACAGTGTTCTTTATGACTCAGTGTTTCACATCCCTTTCTAAACCCTGTGCTGTATCTGTAGCTCATTACATGTTTCAGTGTTAAAGCCCAACATCTCATGCAGACTGTGTGTGTGGAAGCAGACCCACCAGTCAGGAGGAACAGGAAGTGAGCTCATAAAGTTTGTGGCCCGCACTCTGTGTTCAGGAAGGCGTGTGACCGAGGGGGGGCATTGTGAAGGTTTTTTCCTCACATTGTTGTGGAAAGCACACAAGCGAGCCTCTGGTCTGGTTTGTGTTCAGCACATGGTTACTCATATGAACATGGAATTATTGGATTTCCCTGTGTCTTATCCAAGTTATCTTTTATAATATCAAATATCTACATTGCTTTCCAACTGTTCTTCAGACAGTCTATAGCCTTTAAAAATATTCACTATCCATAAAGATTCATGCTTTCACTCTGCTCTCCTGATGGGCAAAATGCCTTTTTAGATTAGACGAACACAGCTGGAGAACTTCAAAGGCAAAATTCAGCCAACATCGAAAGTGTTATTGCAATAGTCCCTGTGCGTGTGCGTGAGTGAGTGCGTGTGTGTGTGTTTGTGCTTTTTGAAGGCTGTTTTTATGAATTCCCCCTCTGCTGTTTTGAGATGGGGCCTTTTAATGTCTGGTTTGCTCTGCCTTCCATCTTTGTCTGCGCTCTACAACCATTGGTTTACAGTTGACTACACACTGGTGCTTGGTTGTGCCTGGTAGCGCCAAGGCTGCAGTTGAGGGGTGTGTGTTTGTGGTTTGTGCCCTTGGTGTTGTTTCTTTTGTGTGTGTGTGTGTGTCTCTGTGTGTCTCTGTGTGTCTCAAATGTCATTTTTTGCCCTTTTTTGACGTTGGCTCGCTGAGCTTGAAAACCCTCAATACACACACAAACTACTCACACGCATACCACGCTCTGTTAACCGCTAATTTTTTTCCCATTAAGGTTTTATGGTTTTATAAACCAGTGAGAACTGATGCTCCTTCAGCTATGTGGCCTTCTGTTGCACCACCACCATGATACAATGACATGGTCAGTTTTTTCCTGCTGTGGGTCAAAGTCCCTGCTGGCTTTCAGTCCAGCTATCTAATTACCTCCACTAAGGAAGTTATGTCATTTCTGTCCTGTTTGTTTGTCAGCAGGATGTCTTTAAAAATCCCGTTGACCGCTTTCAAAGAAATTCAGTATATAGGAAAGTGTTTTTTTATTTTTATAGATGTGGCTCTATTATTTCTTTTGGAAAAGTTCTGGGACTGTGTATTGATGCACGTCCAAATTTCAATTAAAACACGTTCCAACATTAAAATGACCATCTGGCAGAAAAGAAAATCATCAACAATCTGAATCCCAATATCGACTAAGATCTGATGAAAACCATTATTTGAACCATTATTTTTGATTTGACCTTTTTCTTTTTAAGGTTATTTCCATTTTTTGCTTCAAATGTAAACGACACAGCACCAACAGGAGGTCATTTGGAAACGTTCTGATCCTGCTAGTCTGCCTCATTTACCGTTATTACAAACTGAGCTACGTTTGAATTATTCTTGGATAATTGACAATAGTGCAGGGTTAGTGGAGCGGTGTGAGAATGACTGAAGGGAGCTTGGAAGATAATATTGTGTGACATCAAGATAGTCCTGCATGTTGTTCTATGCTCAGTGAAGCCTTTTCTTGCCAACAGTGCTATAACTAATAATGCTACATATGCACATGATTCTTCCACTAGTTGCATTCTGCTTGCACACCATACTATACCATAACCATACCACAATTTATCAGGCACTGGTCTCTGGCTGCGTTCAGGTGTACAGTTTCTTAATCCCTTTGTTCATATATTGGACCACTGTTGCTACGGCTACCGCGGATCGTGTTGTAGCGTCTGGTTCCTCCCATGAACTTTGCTACTTTTTTTTTGTCGTCTTTTTGTGTCTCTTTGTCTTCTTTTTTTTATTTAATTCAATTTTTTTATTAATTTTTTTACTGGAGCAGGTGTGGCATATGAAGGAGAAGGAAGTGTAGATTATGTGCAGCGGACCTTGAGACAATCGCTGCCCGTGGTATCTTCCCGTAATATTGCACAATGATAATAAATGATCCTTGAATCCTTAAGTGCCCCAGATTCAAACTAAAACTAGCAGTGTGAAAGTTATAACTGCATGAGATCAGAAATGGATGAACCTGAGGAAAGTCATTTTTTGATCCAATATAAATTGTCAATGTTATTGTCGCGAGACTGCTCCGGCTGCACAATATATCGGCATCATCGCAGGATGGGCAACGTCAAGTAAGGCAAACTTTTGCTGCTTGATACAAAAGGAAAACATTTTTCATGACTCATTTACATAGAAGTTTGTCTGATGGAACATAATTTGCTCCATTTTTAAAGGTTCCTGGATACACAGAGTTTGTTTGTGGTGAGCGGCATGTAATCTCTGCCTGCAGAGCAAACCACCAATCACACTGATTCTTAATCAATGTATCAAACAACCAAAGCAGGACCTGCTTGTTGTCGACCACAACATGAAAATGATGGAGGAACAGGAGAAAACACAGAAAAGGAAGATTTGGTTGCAAAAAGAAACGCAACGCTGGTTGTATGGAAATATTTCAGCTACATAAAGGATGATGTTGACCAAAAACAGGTACTTTGTCATCATTTGGTGAAAATTCCTGTATTTCTTTTTACTGTATATCGCAGAAAAAAAAGAAACATCGCAATGTCAGTTTTTGTATTCAACCTTCCTTTTTCTATGTGAACTTACTCTGGCAGAAAGAACATATTGTGCAGATCAACTGTGCTCTCATCTGTTTAGTCTGCCCTGGCTTTTCTGAAACTAACAAATACAGACAGATCTCTGTTCTGTAGTGTAGTAAAATGAGAAGTCAGCATGGTTAGCTCTTGCTCTGGCCATGTCGCAGTTGCTGGGACAGTGGAGGCTCACTGCGCACCCATCTTGGTTTAGTAGTGGATTAGAAGTGACACTTACTGCAGGCTGGCTGAGTTTAAGCCTTGTTTACTGTGGATGGGTCTTAGCCTGGGACTCAAACCATCATTAGGCAATGAAATGACTCAACAGTGGGACAGAGCTCCAGACAAGGAGAGCCAGAGAGAAGACTAAAGAAGGAAAAAGAGTAGGAGGAACAATTTAGAAAAGAAACATAAAAATAGAGGATATTCCTGAATTTGCTCGAGATTAGAGTGGACCGAATAACTTCAGCGGGGAGGAGGAGGGGGGTGGGCTAGAACCAGGAGGCCAGGGCGTGCTGTGGTCAAACCCTTTTATAAATAAACAGACAGATTGGTCTCAAATAAACATGAACTGCTCATGTCAGTGTGGAGCAGATGGACGAATAACCCCACCCAGGAGCGGGACAGGACAGCAGGCTTTAAACATGGGCTGCTGCTGTAGTGCAGAGAGGCTGCAGGCCAGCTTTTTCCTGCACTGAGGTCGTGCCCTTTTATTAAACTATCTACGCAACAAAATCTGCAGAAAATTCAAAATTGACGTGCAGTATGGATCGGTGTCGTGTCTTGTCAGGAAAGGTTGGGAACCCTGACTGGAGAGAGTCTCGATCGCTTTTTGAAAGCTGGTCGTCTTCAGACCTGCACAATGTTCTGCTGATGTAACAGAAAGCAATTGATTCATGGTGGGCAGGTGAAATAAAAGCCGTCCATTTATACGAAAAAAATCCAAAACATTTCAAGGAATAGAAGGAGCCACACAATAATAAGATGAAAAGCAAAGGGAATCTACAGACTTGCATAACAACGAAGCAGAGTAAGAAGAATAAACCATTTTTTGGACAAGGCAGTGCATGAATCTTTACTGCAGAGTGCCTGCTGGTGAGAAGAGGTGAATCATATTCCTTCAAAGTTAGCCTAATGGACTGTAAGACAGGAATACAGATGACTGAGTCTAGATGAGAAGACTTAAGCTGCTTACACACAGGGAACCTGCAGCATTTCTGATTAAATTATCGGAGTTTCAAAAATAGTTCACACGTAGCTCTTCTATTGTATATTGTATAAGTCTGTTGTGTTGCATAGGTTATGCAATGCATGTGCAAGAGATGGTATGTATCTTGTGAAGCAGGTTAAAGATCGATGGCAAAGCTACCCTGTGAAGTTAATAGTGCTGTGAAGCAAATTTTTAGGAGTGTGTCCTCGTTTTTGTTTGTCATGTACAAGCGTGAGGACACGGGGGGGGGGGGGGGGCACATTCCTGCCACTGGTTTCATGCTATCGCAGGGATTTGAAGAAGGGAAGTAATGCGCCTGCAAAGACAATCAGGAAAAAGAAAAGTACATATGTTTTTTTTTTTGTTTTTTTTTACAAATGAATGAGGAAGGAATTGCATTTTTCAGCAGTAATAAGTATTCAATTCATTCAGTCGTTAAATGATCTATCTGCAAAGAATGATTTAATATTTCCTAGTGATTCTCAAATAGTACTTTTGCTTGAAATGCCCATACCTACTGAAAATGGTAAGACGATTATCTGTGTGGACATCCTGTGTCTTGTTTTCTCCTCTTTGTGATGAGGTTTAATCCTATGAGTTAATAGAACACATTCTGACCTCATGTCCCATTTGAGATGTATCTCCTTTTGGTCCATTGCATAATAAAACACAAGCACTGCTCAAAATACAAGTTAAATAGATTTTAAAGGCTTCTACAAGTAACCTCAGTGTACCTCGCACAGATAAACAAGAAGCTTACGAGGTGCACAGAAAGAGTGCTCTAAATCCTTCAGTTTACACACTGTCTGCTGGGTAATCTGAGGCTTCAGCCTCCCTCTAACCGGCTGCTGACACTGTGTTGGGCTTGTGCAGGGATGGAAAATGTTTCTGTATGCTTGTGTCAGTTTGACATAGTTCTGTGTCTCTGCAACAAATGGAAGATCTAGTGGCAGCATTACTTTTCAAACAAAAGCATGCAAATCTTAACCCTTTTTGTCGGTTTTCGTCGGTAATTTTAGGGGATTTAAGTTTTAGAATATACAAACGAGATGTGTCTTTTCACAGGCAAAATGGTGGGTTGGTAGAAAAGATAAGTGCCGCATCGGGCCTCAATAGTTGCAGTTTTGGATGTCTTTGACAGCGCAACAAAACAAAGACAAATGTGGGGGAAAAAAAAAAAAATGTAAAAAAAAGTTTTTCCAAATTGTTGCTGCACTTTGTTAACACGCAATGTTATTGGTTATGTGGTTGTTAGGGCGCATCTTTTTATTTTTATTTACTTCTTCACATTTTCATTTTGGGCAGATGGAGTAATGAATATGAATCAGATTGAAGTGAGAATTGTGGAAGAAAACTCCAATAGGAGTGCACGAGAACCTACAGAGAGCATACAAAGTGTTTTCCACATCCTACAACTTCATTTTTATTCACACCACAGCAACGATTTTGTAGCAGATTGAAGATTGATTGATAGCGTATTTCATCATGTGTCAATATTTAACACGGAGCAGGTTTGTGTTTTATTATGAGTTTTTGTTTGTCCATGTAGATTGTTGTTGCACATTTTAATTTAACATTTTTGTTTGAAATAATATTTTTGCATATTTTCTTTCTACATTCGATTTGTTCCTCCACGATTCAGCCGTCTGCCACCACAAGGTCCATGAAGTGAAGAAGTCGTTTAGGTGCAGGATTGGATGCCCGCCTAAGTAATGATTAGTGACGCCCACATGTGTCTTTAGACAGCGCTGCCAAACATGCAGACGAATTACGAGACTCAATGAGAGTGCGGTGACAAAACATCTTGGCTTGTTGAGGTTTTTTTTAGTTGCAAGTATATTTATCATATTTCTGTGTTCTGCTTCCTCCACTCTCTCAAAACAACAAAAACAAGATGGCGAAGCAGGAGAAGATGGACTTTTTTTTTATTTTATAGAAACATGCTGCAAAGAGCCAAGGGGGAAAATGTAATGACGTCCAACAAGTAACAACAGATTTTGTTTGTTCTAGTGTCATAGCAGATTCTTTAAATAATTAAGTAGTAATATTGGAATTGGCCCAATAAGGAGGATGTAAGAACACCATAAAAGACGAACTGCTGCTACTTGGAGGTGGTATACTGCAGTATGACTTTGTTCCTGCAGGCTTTTGACTGAGCCTGCACATATGTTTGGCCCTAGCACAAGCACAGGAAGTATAAAAAGTCTTAAAATGGAACTACGATCTTGGTTGGATCTTTCCTCCCTCCCAGGATTTGTTCGTAGACTTTGATTAACCCCCACGTCTTATACTTTTCCTTTCAGATTTCAGATTCGAGGCGAGTTATGAGTTCTTTCAGCCAGTTTGGCTAAATGCTGGATTGAAAGGCGGTACAATGGTGGGACTGTTAGCCCTGGTGCGGTGTTGACCTGGCTGTGTCAGGCAGGACGAAGTACAACCATGAATAAGGTTAACAAGAATTATAATTAGCATACTGGCAGCGTTGTGTAGCAGCGATTAATATGTCGGTCACTTGCATTTTGGTCAGTAGGTCCTGCAGGATTAGTCCTGACAGAGAAATGTATGTTAACTGCAAGATTACGGTCTCAGTATTTACAATCATCGAGTAAACGGTTTATGTGGACATAACCTAATGTATTTTGGGTGCTTATGAGCCGAGTTTAGCTCACACGTGTTTATTGCTGTGGAATATGGAATTACTTGTAGGCACAAACACTAAAGCCACCTAAAAAAAGTGCTGGCCAGTTGTGACTTCCTGTAGCAACACTTTTGTCGACATGCAGTCTGATATCTACCTCTGCCCTGGTTCATTACGACAGGGGAGACAATGACCCAGAATCTGGTTGACCTGAGTGCTTTAAATCAAGGCTCCACCGGAGGAAATAAATTCTCTCCCCACCAGCACGCCCAGCGCCAACTAGGACAAGTAATCCAGACAGAATAAAAACCTCCTCTTAGTCGACGCCAAGGGAGAGAGAGGGATGGAGGAGTGACGGCGCGATAGAAAGAAAGACAAACAGAGGGAGAGATAAGAGCTGGATTATTGACTGGATAGATGGAGAAGTGGTCTCATGGGACGCTGATCTGAGCTGTCCCATGGAAAGTAAATTAGCAAATTGTTAGAAACTATTCATTCTTCCACATTATATTCTCTGCTCAGTTCGTCTACCAGTCAGTTAGAACAATCCTAATATTTAGGGCTGCGTACCAAAAAACTGTAAAAAAAAAAGTACTACATGTGGCGTCGAACTTCTGGCCACATCTGTATTATTGATTATTACATTATTAGTATTATTTGATCAGATAGTTCCGGATTTTAAACCATTTTTTTTTTTTTGTGCAGTGTTCTTGAAGGCCATGTGATTCAGTCAAAAGCTCCAGAACAAAGATTATTTCCAAGACTAATTTAAGAATAAACCACCGGCTCAAAACGTCACCAGTTTTAGTCATTTGTACAGATTAAACAAACCAAATATACCAGGTTAAGAGCTAAACTAACCAGCTGCTGGCTGTAGCCTCATATGGTGTCAATGTATTCATTTAACTCCAAAAATGTGAATTTTGGCTTTTTTGTAGAAAAATACGTTTTATATTTGTCAAAGTAATGTATCAAAAAGGAGCCGTGCGTGTTTGCGTGCGCATGCGTGTGTGTGTGTGTCTGGCTCACTGAAGCCTGCCCTGTTTTCTGTTTATCTGTTTACGTACAGCAGCAGCTGCTACTCTGCTTTTTCTTTCCACTCCTCTGCTCCCCTCTGCCACTGAATAAGAAGGTTTCCTTTTTATTCTCTTTTTTTCGCTGAAAAATGAAACTACTGCTGTCGCTGCTGAGGGAGCCGAGACAGACGTCCATAACATAACGCAACATAATACAACATGATGGGAGAGAGAATGAAATTAAAGTAAAAGAGATATGAAAATGTCCAAAATGTAATCTCATTCCAATTAAATGCTGATTGAATGGGATGCACAATAATGGAATTGGCACTTTCATGAAATCTGCTTTTCTTCCATGGCAGAACTAAAGATATACATGGTTTTAAACTAGAGATTAGGAGGGAGAAATGAATGAAAACCATGTAGGTGATTTAAAATAAAGCAACATAAAGCCCGATTTAAAAGATTATCATATAGAATGCATAATTAGTGTATACAGCATCCAGACATTATGTAACTCATGGCTTTACATGAACAACTGTAGTGTGCGTGCGTGCGTGCGAAACTCAGACCTGCGTTCTGTCAGTTTGACTTTACTCTGACATGGCCAGGGGGTCGTGTTTCGGCTAATGGCTGCGGTTGTCAGAAAGGTCAGATGTCAAATTTCAGTGCAGCAGTCAAAACCAACTGCTTCCTGTTTTAATTGTCATGTGCTGTGTCATTGGCCTTCTGTGCAGTGTTTCCAAAACACAGACTCGGGGCCCAAATTAATTGCTAGTGTATGATAATGAGGACGTTTGGGTAAAACTGCAGTTCTGAAACAAAATGAACAAAGTAAAATAAGTTTTAAGAGCCACTGTTGGTGTATGAACAGTGAAAGAAAAATTATGTTTATTACAACTTGATCTGTGATTATAACATTGTAGTCACTAAGTTAATTGTTTAGATCTGGGATCACAAGTACAACAGGCGAGAAATATAAGCAGTGAGATGATCAAGTTTTAAACAAACCACAGTTAGCCAAACTTACTGAGAGGAGAAAACCAAGAACACAACAACAACAACAACAACAGTGAGCGGTTATTGAAACGCTTTTAAAAGAAGTAGTTTGCACGACGTATGGTACGATCACGTTAGAAGACAATGTGTTTATAGCTGCTCCAAACGGCTTCAGTTGAAGTTGAGAAACTGTTATCTTTTAAAAATGGGGACAACGGCCCACCTTTGGGTTGGGCTTCAGACGCCTTTATCAGTGACTTCCAGCCAATGGTATTTCAGATTGTCAGATGAGCTCGAGTACTCCTTCATCAACACCCAAATGTGTTCGTTTGAAAATTTGATTTAGAACAAGATGCTATGTTATATATGAACACTGTAAATTACATAAAAGTGGCTATTGTACCAATATTTATTCCGCAAAGTGGTTCTTGAATCGTCTATATTAAGTTTTGGTCTTTATTTCCCTTTTTTTTGTAGGTTTGGTCAAGTCTACTGTTTAGAACGGCAAAAGCTGGATGTTGGAGTTGTGATAAACCAGAAATATTCTTTAAGTAAAAAGCAGTATTTGTTATTTTAGATCCGTAGCTTGAATGGCAGCACAACAACAATCATATAGATCTGATTCCTGAGCTCAGCCTTAGCACAACACATTGAACATTAGGATGTTTCTGTGCTACATGCTTTAAGCACCTATTAGCATGTGATAAATGCCACACATTGTCAAGCCTTTTCTGGTATGCAAAGAGTGGGCTATGCATTGATTCTCCGAGTCTAATATGTCAGCTGAGGACGTCATTTTCACCAGTGACAGACAAAGCGTGCTGACAATTACTGCAGCCTAATGTTATGGATTTACTTTTGTCTCCAATGACCAGAACACTTTGGTAAGGCTCAATTATGAAATTGAAACCGTCATTTTGCAAAAGCCCTCATGGTTCAGCTAAATCATGAAATGAGAAGAAGTCGTTTCATTCCTCGAGGCTGTGTTGCTCATTTTAAACATGAAATTGGATCGGGTTCTTTCATTTGTAAATGTCCTAACAAAATAATCCCGTTGCACTGTTCAAGAAGTGGTGTAAAAAGTTACCGCAGCCCAAAAGTAAAGTGAAACACTCGATCTTTCTTCACTTTAATTAATAGCAATTTGGCTCTTATGCGTCATGGCCCTGAAACCATGCGAGTCCACTAAATAAGGATCTTGTTGGAGTGATACAAGGTTTTAAGAAGTGAAGTGCTTGTATTTGAGCAGTGAATGATGGTGAGTGTCTGCTGCTACTATCTGGCTCAATGGCTTCGTTGGGCCTTTTTAAATCAGCTTGGCCTGCCCTTGGTATTAGTAGGTGATTTAAACAAATTAGCGGGACCCGGAGACATAAGCACACATGTAACTCAGGGTCTCAGGGACTCTGGGGGCGGGATGATGATTGGGAGGGAGGGGGGGGGGGGCACAGAGTTTGAGGGACACAGTTTTATGACCCTTTTTGTTGAGGCCAGTTTCACACGCAGACAGGCATGCAAACACAGTGTACACACACACTTTCTCATGACATTGAGGGGTTTGTACAGCTCACATGAATACACACGCATATAGATAAAATGCAGATACACACACACACACACACACACACACACACACACACTGGCCCATTGTGTGTGTGACACTGCTGCCACTGTGTCTCCATGCGGAGCGTCCTCGCACAGCACACGCCTCCTCGCTGCTAAATGTCATGCACTGTTGCGGACATTGGTGATGCAAAGTGTGTGTGTGTGTGTGCACGTGTCCTTGTGTATGCTGACAGTTGTGTATTGATTTGGCAACTCATTTGATTAACAATTAATGGTTTGAGTCACTGAGTTTAAATATTTTCAGCTTTTCTCCGTTTTATCTCATTAACTGAATTATTTTGCACATTTGTCAGTAGAACAAAAAAATATATTTTACTTTGTCATCCTGGTTAATTAACTTGTTTAATTATTTAATCGAGAAAATAAGAAGCAGATTATTCTATAATGAAAATAATCATTAGACATGTAGGGACCCTATCAATGACTTCTTTTCAGAGCGCAACTGCCAATTATTTTTCTATCTTTTTGTATTATAAATAATAAATAATTGAGTCTTAAAATTGCATTAAATTACCTGATCGATTGCAACACTCTTTCAATACTGAAATTTGTTTTTGTGCTGCAAGTTGAGATTAAAGTGATGTCTTTCAATTGCTTCTTTGTTCTGATCAACAGTCCAAAAAAATGAACCATTATATAAAACAAAGAGAAAGAAAGAGAACAAACAGTGTTTTTGGTTCATACTTGCTTTAGAAATGTTGCAACAACAATGCGGCCGATTTTACTTTCCTGTTGTTCGACTAATCATTTCAGCTCTATTCTGTCTTCGACTGTAGACGTCCCAGATGTGTTTGCCTCCTGCTGCCTGGTCGTGTGTCTTTGTGTTGCATCTGCTCGTGCCAGGCAGAGACTGATAACAGCATTAGCTCCTGTGCTCAAAAGCACAGATGATGAATTGAGAGGAGACTGTGGAAATACAGCAGCATCAAACCAGCAGCACAAAAACACAACCTTCTTCTTCTCCTTCTCCTCCTTCTCCTCCTCCTTCTCCTTCTCCTTCTTCTCCTTCTTCTCCTTCTTCTCCTCCTCCGTCTCCTTCTTCTTCTCCTCCGTCTCCTTCTCCT
>CALSBV010010288.1:5468113-5496022 GCA_943590825.1 Bovichtus diacanthus
CTTCTTCTTCTTCTTCTCCTTCTCCTCCTCCTCCGTCTCCTTCTTCTTCTCCTCCGTCTCCTTCTTCTTCTCCTTCTCCTCCTTCTTCTCCTTCTCCTTCTTCTTCTCCTCCTTCTTCTCCTCCCTGCTGATTGACGGGGTCAGCCTCAGTAGGTGTCTGTTATAGCTGAGAAGACAACCCGTGAAACTTTGCACCTCTTTGTCTTCGTCTCAGTCAGAAGTCAAACGGGCGTAATGATTGGTTGTGGAGCTGACCTGTTCAGCACCTGAGGAAGATTACTGTTGTTATGAAAAGCATATCTGTAATGGGTTATGGGGACATTTTTTTAAAAGAAATTAAACATTCATAATGGGATGAAAGTGAGAGAATAGGTTCTCTAAAAAAAGATATGGTTTTCATTTGAGGTATTGTTATTCAAATATTGTGTCAGCTACTGAATAGACGTGCGTCTGTGTGTTCAGCATTAGAACAAAACTTTTAACTGGAAATCTTTTGACTTCCTCCGTATTTCATCAGCCCTGGATTGTAGTCAGATTGCATATTGAATGGTTATCTTTATTCTTTCTGTCATGTTCTCCACTCTTAAAAAGAAATGAGATAAAAGGAAGTGAAGACTAATGTTTAACGTCTCCTTTAAGTTGTATTGATGAGGTGATGAGAGGAGGTTCAGGTGATAAGGAGAATATTTGAAAGCCTTTTGTTGTTCGACCACGGGGCCTCGGTTTACACATCAAGTCCATTAGTTTTAATGTATTCTCTCTAAAGGAGTCTGCGTGAGGAAGACACCGACTCTCGGGGATGATGGATGTTTTTCTTTGCTCCAGCTTTGGCTGTTGAGCGGACTTTCCTGAACATCCAAAAACAGAATGGCCATCTTTCACAGTACGAGTAGTTTCTCACACCAAGGAGTTGGTTACAAGAACGAAGCCATGAGCAACATTCACGTAAAAATCTGATTTGACAAAACTACATTCTAATATATAAATATTCTAAGTATAAAATATTCTATAAGCAGAATTAATATTAATAAGAGGTTGAGATAAAATCCTGCCTGTGGTGTATTATGTGCTGTACTGTGCTATCATTATTTATACTGTACGTCTAATACCTTCAGTGCCAAATCACCTCCATAATGATGATGGAAGGTCCAGAATGGCCTCAATCCAGCTGGTATGAACAGATATTAGTGAATTAAAGCGGATGTCGACACACACACACACACACACACACACACGCAGACACTTTAGCGACACATTCATTTCCTGAGTTCCTGAACCATTTCATTTACCGTATTTTCCGCACTATAGGGCGCACTGGATTATAAGGCGCACTGTCAATGAATAGTCTATTTTCGATCTTTTTTCATATATAAGGCGCACCGGACTATAAGGCGCATTAAGCGAAACAAAACAGTCAGATAAGTCAAACTTTATTAAACGTGTTCACAAAAACTCTCAACATTGTTCAAACGTTAATGAGCGTATTCACAATAACTCCCAACCTTGTTCAGTTGTAACACGTAAAAAAAACAGTCTGATACCGCTAAATCAAACGTTAGCGTATTCACAATAACTCCCAACCTTGTTAAGTTGTAACACGTAAAATACAACACAATACACTCACTTTTTCAGTTCATTCCTCGTCCACAAATCCCTCAAATTCTTCATCTTCAGTGTCCGAGTTTAACAGTTGGGCGATTACAACCCGGAATGATGGCAAGCTCCGAATTAGTTTGCTTAACTTGGTTTTTGACAGCATCGGTGAGATGGGCGCGCATGGAGTCGCAGATCAATAGGGACGGAGATTTGTGGAAAAAGCCATCCGGTCTCTTGACGTAAATTTCTTCGGTTAGCTTCGGTCTGCGGTCTTCTTTACTTGGCGCAGGTCATCTTCTTGCTTCCTCCACTTCCATACCATTGATTCATTAATGTTGAATTCTCTCGCAGCTGCTCTATTCCCATGTTCTACTGCGTGACTGATAGCCTTGAGTTTGAAGTCCGCGTCGTAAGCGTGTCTCTTGACAGGCGCCATTTTGGGGTCCTTATACACACACACGCTGTAATATTATGGTGAAGCACAGTATGTATCACTCCGCGACGCTCCTGACCACGGTAGCCGTAATGCTGCAAGCGGTGCAGCTTTGTAGTTTACCAAAGTCGTACTAAAACATTTTGACAGAGCGCCGTGAGCGCCGTGTACCACACAAAATCGCTTCGAGGTCAGTAAACACAACCAGAATTAATCCATATATAAGGCGCTCCGGATTATAAGGCGCACTGTCGTTTTTTGAGAAAATTAAAGGCTTTTAAGTGCGCCTTATAGTCCGGAAAATACGGTATGTACATATAACATCTCCTTTTATCAAGTGAGGACTTTTAAAATGTCCATAGTTTGAGTTTTTGTCCTTGAGAGGACATTTGGGTCCCATCGAGAGTGTGGAAACTCATGGACACACACAGCTGCGTTGTGGTTGTCAGTGATGAAAAGGAAATAATGGACCTGAATGCTCAGCGACGGAGCCTTTGTGCTGAGCCGTCAGACGGCCACGACAGGCGAAATGTTCAAACTACTCTGTTTTCTCCGGCTTCTCCGTGCAGTTAGCCCAGTGAGATGCAGTAAATGTCTCCCAAGCATGTAACAATTCATCACGAGGATGTTTACCTTGGACACAGCGGGCTGTTTTTATGGCATATTATCTTATTTAAAGTCTCTGTTTATTGCTTTCATAATATATCTTTTTATTATTTTGTTCTGGCAGGTCAGCAGCTGATACGGTTTTTACAAGAAAGTCAATTATGGTTTGCCTCCGAAAGATGTCTGCTGTCTTTCAAACAGAGAGAGCGTCTTCCTGACCACTTCGATTTAATTCGCGTGAGTGGTGTGGTTTGCATTTTTGTGATCTTGTAATCACAACAAAGCGGGAGCTTTTGTGATGCGCAGGCAGCTGGCAATTTCTGAAAACAAAAACCTGAATAAGAATTGTTACTGATCTTTCCTGTCTTGGTAGTTCACTCTGGGCATGAATATATTGTTTAGCAGCAGCTGCTTGATGTGCATCCTCTGACCTTCTTTTTCATGTAATAAAAGTCAAAAATAATAAAGGTTTGGCTCTGCCTTTTCCCATTAAATATGAAATACAAAGTGTGAGTGCAGTGTAACATTCGTATCTGCAGCCTGCGAGCTGATTGAGGTCAATCTGTGATTTGCCGCCTTGGCCCCGGGGACCGGCTGTGATATCACCAGAGGGCTTAGTTGCCCACAGCTCCCCGAGTTTTACATATCTTCAAACAGTTTGTCTTTGCCTCCTGCGAGGACATCATGTCAAGTACACAGTGTTTGCATTGTCTTTTTTTTTCATGCAGTGCTGAAGCTCCTAATGTGCCAGTTAATCTCCCCATGGGCTAAGAAATTATTTCTTCTCTTCTATCTTCAGCTGTTTAAAAAAACAGCCAAACGCCTGCTCATGTCATTTTTCTTGTTCACCTGTCGTTAATGTTATAGAAACAAGTCTTCAGATCATCTCGAGGGGCTTTTTAAAGTTCATGATTTGTCTCAACTGTGAGGGCGCCGTCAGTCGAGCTGTCAAATGGAAAGTTCTTGGTAAATATCCCCCAGAGAATAATGCACGAGTAGAGTTTAAGATGGAAACTTCTTGGTAAATATCCCCCACAGAATAATGCACGAGAAGAGTTTAAGATGGCAACATGTGATGAGCAGTGAAACCGCTGCGTGCTTCATCAGGCAGCTCGTCGTCCTTTTCACTCTCGTGGTTTTGAGGCATTCGGTTGTGTGAGAGAGGGTAGGAAAATGCTTATCAGTCTGAAAATCTGTGGTATTCTTGGAAATAAATTCATGCTAGTTCGCCAACATCCTCTCCACCCAGTGATTTTCCACGAGTGGGCAATAATCAAGAAGTTAATCTGAGTGTTGTAATAAGAAGGACGGCAAAGAATGGACTCGTGCTGCTGATTTAAACAATTCACCTATTAACAAAAGAGTTAACATTTCTTTTCTTTTTATGATCGATTAATCTACTAATGTTCAAAAAGGGAGACAAAAACACAAATGAATAGATCCACAAAATCCACTTGTGCTGGTTGTAAAGTTTATAACTGTCAACGCTCACATACGGTGTAAACGACCCAGATTACTGCATCGACATCTTTGTCAACTCAGATTCTTTCATCAGGACTACGACTGCTGGACAGTCGGACGACACTGTTGGAGAGATTTCAGTGAGAAAATCACACCGAAACTGTAAAATTTGGCACGGCAAGACTATTTGTAAAGTACCTTTCAACAGCAAGATCATTCAAAGGCAAACTCGAATGATAACGATGAATAATGATTAATGATGCAGAAGTTATTAGCTTGTCTGGGTCTGTTTTTGTCACCAGTTGCTTTTTCTGTCTCTGGCTATACTTTCACTTGTGTGTGTGTGTGGGCGTGTGTGTGGGCGTGTGTGTGTGTGTGTGTGTGTGTGGGCGTGTGTGTGCGTGTGAGTAATATCATTACCTCTGCTCTGATTCCCCTGATTTGATCAACACTAGCTCCTGGGTTTCATATTCCCGGCACTAATGCCATTGACCATCAAAGACGGCTAAAGAAAACTGGACGTTCCTTGTTTGTCACACATCCCGTATGAAGTTAATTCACTTTGGCTGCACTCGCGTCTCACAGAGGGAGAACGAGAGGGAGGTAGGCCGTGCCTGGAAGCATTCACGGTGCATCAGAGTACACTTTTACCTTGTAAAACGCAGCATGTTGTAAAATAAAGCGTTTCATGTAAAATGTTTTATAGATGTCAGCGGTTTTGGGTCAAAGTTGTCCTAGATCCAATTCGCTCGTTGGCCTTTTCCTGGATCAACTCATGTGCGTGCGTGTGTGTGTGCGTGTGTTTGTGTGTTATTACATTACATGTCATTTAGCACACGCTCTCATCCAGAGCGACTTACAGTGAACTAACGAAGGGGCACCGTCCCCCTGGGGCAACTCGGGGTTAAGTGCCTTAAGTGTTCTATGTGGAAGCCTAACCACTAGACCACCACCACCACTTATTGTGATATTGGTTAAAACTTTAATCATCCCAGCGGAAGAAAATGGTGATATTTGTATTAAGGTTGTTGCACAATTATTCTCTAACTCTACTCTTATGTATTTACTGATGCTTTGTCCCCATTGTGTGCCGTGAAACATTTATTGTTCTGTAATGATGTAGGTGAAAATACACTCGGATGTTTCCTTTTATATACAAAAATAAGGGTCAAGTGGGGACACAATGTGTAGCGTGCACCTCAGCGCGTATGTCGCACTATATGTACCGTGGACACTCGCAGAAGTAGACCAGGTGTCCTTTTTCGACAATCCAAGACTTCATTTTTTCCATGACCATAGCCCCCGCTGTGTGTGTGTGTGCGTGTGTGCGTTTGATCCCGTGGAGCATTTATTATTTCATCAGCTCCTTCACTGATCTCGGCTCCTATAAACCGGGCGGCTGACTTTTTGGCTGCAGTTCAGCTGAGTGATACTTAATTTCACATATAAAATAGTGCCGTGAAAGTTTTACAACGAGGCAAATGTTTTAACAGCATATAGTGCATTATGATATGAGCCAAACAATTAGGGTTGCAGTTTGTTTAAGGTTAAAAAACTAAATAAATAATGTTTTAGCTCATCATTCCTGCAGTCTCTGTTTTAATGTACGGTGTAGTTCCTGTGTTAAGAGGAGTCTGATTCATTTCATTGCTTTGAATATATTCGCCTCTGTCAGCAGGATGTGTCAGGACCAGATGACAGAACAAACAATATCTCAATATTCATGAGCTCAGTTGATAATACTAAACTATTCTGGGAATAACTAGCGCTGCTTTCATAATATATTTACATGGAAGACATTTAAGAAGAACTTTTATAATTATTATTATAATTATTATTACCTCGACTGAGATGACTATACAGATTAATACATTTAGTTCTTGTTTAAAATGTTGTACTGTTGAATATTACTTTGGAGCAATATCACTCTTCAAAATCCCAGATATTATGTTGATGGTTAGTCAAATGATTATGTTGTGTAGTTGTGTTTTAGTTGTTGTTCCTTTTTAACAGCTTTATCTGTGAATAATCCATTCCAATATTTAATTTTTTATAAATTTGATACTTCTCTTTCTGCAATTGTCTTTTTACTAAAGTGTATTGAGACACTGATGTGCACTAAACGTACTTTAATAAAGAATCCATTATTAAATCTATTATGTTAAACATGTATACTTCTTTTTGTATGTCGTTCAAAGCCCTCGTAAAGCACTAATGTCTGTGAAAAGTGCTATACAAATACATTTTACTTACTTACCTATTTAGATCAGTGATTAAAAAAAAAAACTGAATTATTAACCACATTCACAAAAATGAAGAACAAAAATTGATGTTGCTTGTCTAATGTCAAGCAAGCTATGTGGATAATAGACCTTTTTTGAATAGACAAAAGGATGAGTATTCATAGATTGAACAGAATTTGTAAAAGTCTTTAAAAGATCCTGCTAAGTAGAGAACCCCCCCCCCCTCATTGCACTGCTCGCCGCACACTGATGTCTATCTTTTCTACCAACGTCTTTTCAGCTTCTACTGGCTCAACCGTAGCTAGAGACTGAACACTGAATACTTCTGCATCGGCCGTCTGTCTTCCTTCGAAAGTGTTAGTGGGCTAAAGAAAAATGCTGACAGGTTTCAGTTTGAAATTCCTCCAGACTAATTTCCGACCCTGCTGCTAATCGTTTTGTGATCGACCTTTTGGATCCTGAACCAGTCTTTACCAATCATTCGCTGTGTTAAAGGCATTTCCAGCTTTCACGCAAGCTCTCACAGTCTCGATCTCCGATTATCATTTGATAAATAGCTTCTGGAAAGTCAAGGACGTGTTTTGTGCTGCAGATTTGAACGCATCTAAAGGTGTCGCAGTGGCAAAGTTTAGCTTGGAGTCTCGGACGTGTGTTTGGAGGACTTCTTGAGTTATTTACGTGAGAATGTAACGGACAATTCTGTTGATTTACACACACAGACGTGTACAGACACACACGCACGCTGCACTGGTGAACGCAGGACTGAGGGTGATGCTGCTGTAGGAAGTGATTATGCTGCTTGTTTCCTGTCTACGTTTTTAGCAGTTAGGTAGCTGTTGTAGAGCTTCAAAGGAAATGTAGTATTAGGTTGGTGGAAGGCTGACTAGATGTAGTAGCACATTGCATTGTGGAGCATAGGATAGGAAATATTTATCAGCATTTGTGAAATAGTAAGGTTCATAAAACATGCACATTATGTTTGCAAAGTTGTGGGCATCATAAAAACTGAACTTAGTTTTGGCATGTTTGGGCTGGACTTTTATCATCAGGGGGTTTTCTGGCTGCAGCAACAACATGTCCCGACATTGTTAAAGGAAGTGGTCTGAAAGAGTTCAATCACTGTAGACTTCCTACCTATTCTGTGATTGTATTTAGTCTGTATTTATTCTATTTAACTTTATAAATGTGTATGTTATGATAAAATCGAGTTTTTCCCCTTCTAGAAATCATTTGTACAGATATCCATACACACATTTTGCCGCTTTCTTGGTAAATCTCAACAAAAAAAAACAGTAAGCTGTTTTTTTTTTTTTTCTTCACTGACTGTATAACTTTCAATTGTCTGAGAGTAAAAACAAGAGACTTTTGTTCATGTTAAACAGGCAGCCAGGCTACATTAAGGTAATGATGACATGAAAAATCCCCGCTCCAGCTCACTGCCCTAGAGCTTTTTTTTCTTTTCTCTTCATCACTTTCTCATCATGCTAGCGTCTACTCATACAGTAGCTTTCAGGAAGCGGTTAACCTTGATGGAGGATGTTAGAGAGATCTATATAGGCTCGCAAAGCAAATGGAAATTGAGACTCATGCTCATTCATTTAGATAAAAATGGCCTCCTTTCGCTTTGAGGTACATTTGTCTCTTTTCCTGAACCCTTAAAGAGATCATCTTGATGGAGTGTGTCTATCATGCAAATGAATGGAAGAAAATGGAGCGATTACGAGAATGACTTATTTCTTTCTTTTTTTTTTTATTTCACCTGAAAGTGAAACGAGAGTGTTTCTTAGAACAGACGTATGATTTTATTTACATCTGACAGAGAGCGGAATCATGTGACGAGAAAACAGTCGGTCATCGTTAGAGTTGTTCCTGTTGTTCAGCGCCTGGTTTCATGGTACTTTGAACTTGAGTGTCTCTAACTAGGCCACTAACATGCATCTCTGTGCACTTGGCTGTGGTGCATCAGACCAATGCTCACCTTCTTTAATTGTCAGCGTTACCCCTGTGTTTCTTTCCAAAGATTTACTCGAAGTATTACGCTGCATCAAACCACTTCCCCATTTTATTTGCTGATATATTTATTAAAGTTCAAAGTTGTAAAAGTTTGCGGCTGATCTCTTTTATGAACTCTCCTCACTCAGGACGTTTACTGCCGCTGAAAGGATGATGAAGAGGATGACGGGAGGAGGCCACGGCCGAAGGTGCAGCCCTCGCTAGAACCACACTCTCTCCCCCAACCTCGCCCCCTCCACCATCCATCCACTACTGCCGTCCCTCCGCCCGGCGCCATGGCCAACCATCTGGAGCTGATCCAGGAGCTGCAGCAGCTGGACAAAGTGCCGAGCCTGGAGAGGCTGCGGGCGGCCCAGAAGCGGCGTACCCAGCAGCTGAAGAGATGGGCTGTGTACGAGAAGGAGATGCAAAACAAGAAGCGAAAGGCTGACAAGAAGGGACGCAATGCCAACCTCCAGCATGCAGGGTCCAAAAGGCACGTCTCGTTTGCAGCCAGCGTGGCACTTCTGGAGGCATCGGCCAGGAATGATCCAGATGAAGGTAGAAGCAGTAAAGAATATTTATCATGTGTACAAATTAGAAAATGGAAGTGTGGATTTATGGGGAAATGTGGTCGGTGTAGTGAAAACGATAAATTACACAAGTGCTCTTAACACATGTGACACACAACCCGACCACTGTAGATTTATTCTCATTGTAACAAGGCAACGCTGGAAATATGTGCCCGGGTTTTCTTCATAAGCTTGGAATCGAGTCCAGCACTAAGCTCAGTGACGCCACATTTGAGTAATTACTCTAATTTCAGCCTCACCTTACTACTTCAGCTGGATATCAAAATGCGAAGGTCAGGAAAATGATTAGCTGGGCCTGCCCACTTAAACTGCCAGTGGAACTCACTACGCTCAAGCTGAATTTGTCCCGCTCGGAGACTGTTATCATCGTGAAATAATGGAGTTGTCACACTGAGATAAAACTCTGCCAGTCTTTTAATTAAAATTTCTTCGGATGTTGCCCCCATATTTGGAGATAATAATTGTTTTCCTTCAGTACAAACAGCCCCACAAGGTGGTGGCAGTGCTAACAGCGTGTCAGTGATGCAGGGATTATAACAGGCTGCTTATCATTGAGATACATTTAATTTTACTTTACTTTAACTTGAAATTAGATTGAGCTCTTTTTTTTTCTCTTTTTCTTATCATAACGTACACAGCCCATGGCCGTGCTACTGTACATTCTTCACTTGTGCAAGCTGTCGGTTCAGATATGGAAACAGCCACAGGGCTGATGTACAATAATTCTCACAGAGCAGACGCAGCCCTGCACTGTGTACACACGCAGCGCACGTGCACACAGATGCACATGGACTGTGAATTTGCATGTATCAGCTCCAGCTGGGGTGAGAGCTAGTGGACCTCTTGTGATTGGTGTTGTCTTGATGGCCTGTTATATTTGATCAGTTGTAACCTAAATAAAGATCTGATTAAAAACCAGCGGGCGATTAAAAAGGATATCACCTAATTGGGTATAAGGGAAATATATATTTCATTACAGGAAAACAATCGTCCAAGTAGTCTCGGTAGTTTTGATGTTCTATCTGCTCCGGCTGCCGCCTCATTAGATGCAGAGAGAGGTGGTGTTGCGTGAGAGATTGTGGAAATGGTTTGAATAGCATTAAAAGGTTTTTGTCGTACGCTGCTGTGCAGTATGTCGTTTCCAGAAAGTCTGCTGAGCCAATTAGACTCTGTCCAAGTCTTTGGTTTTGAAAAACTATGAACATGCTAAATCTACTCATTTACTGTGAGCTCCAGGACCTGCGTATTTACACTTCCAAGAATTGTTTGCCATATATTCCATGTATTCAAGGTCGGATTTATGTGTTGTCAAGGCATCGGACATTTATAAATCATGGTGAAGATTAAATGTCAAAGGGCAGCTCTTCTGTACTCGTTTTGAAAAGACGGACAAAACACAGAAAGCGTTATTCTGCACTTCTTTGTATTTCCATATAGAAGATACTTCAGCTTTTTCCACCAAACAATTTTTGAAGGCCATCCTGCCTTTTGAGTGTTCATATTTGGCGACTTCTTAAAGGGAAATCATTTTCATGATTTTAAGTGAGTCGCTCAGCTGGTCTTTGTCCAGTCTGTAGCCTTGGTCAAACCATATTAGAGATTATATCAATCAAATGTTATTTATATAGCTCAATACCACACATTGCAAAATAGTTTCAGGTGGCTTTATTGACTGTAAATTCTAACTAATTTAGTGTGATGGGTTTTGCATATTGATACTGTAGACTGAATACATGTGGAAATAACACTAGACTGTTGCTGTAGATGTGCATTCATTATACATTATGTGCATAGCTTCAAAAATAATTGGCCGTGTACTCTCCACAATTTCTGAAATAAGCCACATCCCATTCAGCAGAACGTACTCTTCACACCCCACAAACCCTCTCTTCAGTCTCCTACCTTCGAGTAAAAGACCGGGCAGCATTGAGACTACAGCAGAACATCTCTCTTCCACAATGGCACTTATTGTGAAGCAATCTGCACCTTAAATGCTTCACTGGCTGTATAAACAAGCACATGCACTTCAACTTGTCAATTTAAGGGCTTGAGCCATCTGGGGACTGTTGTGTATATTGTTGTTACTGCATTGTATTCGTGGCAGTGTCTTTTTGTGGACACTCCTTGTTGTGCGTCCAATTCCAAATCAAATGCTGTTGATATGGCAATAAGTTATTGCAGATAAAGTATTTTACATCCGGCAGTCGGTCTGCTCTTTGTCAAGACGCTTATATCTCGACATGCATTGGATGGATTTCCGTGGAATTTTGTTAAGACATTCATGTTCCTCGGAGTATAAATCCTCTGTTCTGCTGACCTTTCATTTAGCACCACCTAAAGTTGGTAGTAGTTTTGACCGAAATATCTCAACAACTATTGAATGGAATAACCTCGGTGGTCCTGAGTTATGGCTGTGTTGTTTGTAGCTGTATTAAATAAATAAATATGATTTCATACCATGCAGTATATTTCAATATGTATATAAGATAATTTCAGTCCATTATCAGTCACTCAACTTTAAAGAGGCCATCATTTATTAGGTAGTTCCAACCCTCATATCTGTGAAGCCCAGCAATGTAAATGAGAAACATACTTTTACCTGTTAGTTTTCAGCACGACCGTGTTCATATTTCATATAGTTTTGACACAACTGTATAAATACCCCAGCCGTTTGAGCCTCACTGATAACTGCAGAAGCTTCGTCAGTTCTCCTTACGGCTGACAGTGCCAGGGCGTAGAAACATTTGCCATCCGTTTTAATGAGGATGACCATGAAAGAGGCAGAGGGATGAAAAGCAAGGGAGGCAGGTTGTAGTGTTGCCCACACAGCTCCCGTGGCAGCTGGCTAGCTCAGGAGCCTGATAATCTCCTCTCTCAGTCCCTCCGGTCCCCAAATGCTCGATCAAGCATTGTGACTCCACACGCTGTGCTGCTCAATGCACACCGCTCACAGGCTCTGGGCTTGCTTTACAAACTATTATGTGGCGGTGTCGTTTATTCTCGATTTTTGTACAGTCATTTCAAAGAAGCTTATGTTAAAATAGAAAAGAAATGCAGATCATTTTTAAAATAACACGACTTTAACGCGGCCTTTCACGTTCAGATTATTTTCCGTGAATCACAAATAACATTTTTAATCCTTAATCTGCAAAAAAAAAACAAAGACTAGCAAAGCCAATATGAGCAGTGGAAAGTTGCAGATGTGTTGAGAAACAAAAGGAGGCATCCATCACTTCTTTTTTTTTTTTTTTTGAAAATCAAAGGAAGGGAGCGAGAAGTACAAACAGAGAGAGAGGCTGAGATTGACTTTGACCTGAGGCTGACCCCACCGGCCTCGAGGCCGTGATGAGATGAGAGGTTGGATTGGTCGGACCGACTCCTGTTTAATCCCCGATTGGTTGGATGGAGTGAGATGTTTCCTGTGATTCATCCACAGCTTTTTTTTCTTCCGTGTGGTTGCAGTCAGAGCATCACTGTGTTGACCGGAGGGGATGTGTGCGAGCGCCCGCTGACAAATGTGTGTGTTGTTATTGGTATGCATGTTTTATGGATGGAGATTTTACTGTTTTTTTTTTTTTTTTTTGTAAGCCCGACTCTTGAACAGTGCAGGGTGTTATTACCTCCGCCAAGAAGATTATGTTTTCTGTCTGTCTGTCAGCAGGATTACGGATAAACTACTGGCCCGATTTTTTCATGAAACTTGGTGGAAGGGTGTAGCACAGGCCACGGAAGAACCCATTACATTTTGGAGCTGATGCAAAGCACCCCGGGCTGTGAGGAGATGCAGATAGTAAAGCAGCGGAGGACACAATGTGTACTCGAGCTGAAGACGTGTTGTGGTCGTGAGATGGAGAAAAGGAAAAACTGAGAAAGTGTCTTTGTGAATATTTTAAGATCGCACAAATGTAAATGAACCTTTCATTGCGTGTTTACATATAAAAATGTGTCTGTATGTGTGCTGGTCTGCTAGCCAGAGACTCACTGAAGAGGCTTTTGATGTGAGGAGAAAGAAAGGAGGGAACAGTGGGAGAGGATTGGATGGGAAGCATCCTGAGTCTGAGCCCATTTCTTTGCCCTCCGGCTGCTGCCGTCCTGAACTCGCTCCCCTCTCACTGTGATGAGGGTTGATGGCGGTGAATTATTGTGAAGCACCTCAGTGTCTCTCTGTGCGGCTCTCTGGCTATTGAGACTGATAGGTTTTCTCCTCTCCAGAGACTAGCTATCCTGCAGAGGAGCAGCCATCAGGGTCAGAAAGGACAGTCAATACACACACGCACACACACACACACACACACACATGCACACAGGTGGTCTGACCTGACACTTTTCTCTTAACACCTCTGTGTTATCTGATGAAGTTGTCAAACAACGGGTATGATTGAGGGAGCCAAGAGACTTGTGGAAAAGGGGAAACAATATAAACGACTGAAGTGTGCCAAGAAGTTGGATTCCACAAATGTAACGTGCAAAACATCTGAAAGAAATCTATTTTAATATGGACATTTATGTTTACATACATGACAATTAGCAAATTCTTGTCCAGATTGACTTGCAAAGCTCGTCAGTAATAATAATTAGGACAACGCCATCTGGTCAAGTCATTGTAAACATTTGTTGAATCTAATCATCCCATGGATTGACACATAAGTGGGTGAAAGTAGCATCAATTTATTTCTCCTGGAAGTATGTTTTATTATGAACTGGAGCAAGTATTATGAGGACATACTCTAGCCCCCTTAGTCTGTTAAAGTCTTGCAATAGCTTTAATCTAAACTTTTATCTAATCTTTAAATGGTTTATTATTATATTATTTATCTCTCATATGAATTTTAATAGTTTTTTTAGTTTATAGTTTTTTTTCCTCACTTAAAGAAAAATGGATTTAAGGCATACGGTAAGGCATGATCTTCGTTTTGTTTTATTTATACTGTATGAAAAAATGTGTTTTCAACAAAGCACACGTATAGACAAAATGAGTCGATTTTTATATATATATATATATATATATATATATATATATATATTAAAAAACAAAACAAAGTATCCTGGATGAAAAGGTCGTTCAAGAATCCAAACTGCTTTTTCAAAGTGTCCTTGAATAAGACACTGAACCCTGAGCTGCTCCCGATCGATCATGTGACGAGCAGTTCTGATACACTGGCGCCTTAAAATGCGTCACACTGCTGGCAATTTAATGTTCCTATTAAATACAGTCCATTTACAAGGTAAAATGATTACTACTCAGTGTAAACAACAGCCTTCAACAGGCATTCAATTTAGAAAGTTACAGATAGCACATTTTATAATATACATAAATAATTTGAAAAGATAATAAACAATCCAAGGGATGAAGCAATAAAGCATCCAGAGAAGGAAGATGACGAGGCAGACATCTGTGGATTGGACACAATCATATTATATTATATTAAAATAATTCTAATAAAAATGTTTGTATTATTTTACCTGCTGCAGCTGTAAGCGGACGTTTCTCATAAGCGTAGAAGTTGTTTTAATGTTGAGACAAACATAAATTTGTACAATTCAGTTTAAAGAAATTAATTTGTTTTACTTCTAAAACTATATCTAGTCTTAACTAATAAATCATTTACAGAGGAGATCTTCAAGTTTTTACTAGTTGTCTATCAGTCTGTTGTGATAATGTGAGTGGCAGTTTTATTCCTGAACACAGTCTGTGTTTTAACGCTCTGTGTGTTTTCTACCCCTGGACTTTATTTATTCACCCAGTCACGTGGCAACACCAGCTCACTAATTACAACTTAACTTGTAACTTGATGTTTGAGAAGCCGCCCTTTTAAATCCATATTTTTTTTAATTTTTTTTTTTTTTTATAGCCATGTGGCTTTTACTTTTGGTTCACCACCTTTTTTTTTTCTTCTGGCATATCATCACCATATAAATACAGAGGATAGAAAAATACCCCAGCAGTGAGTATCACCTCTTGGAAGGAGAATTCACAAGTGGTTTTTATTTCCCTTTTTTTTTTTTTCCTTCTCATTCTAGTTATTTGTGTGCAAATTAGTTCTCGGAGGAGCTTTTGTCTTCTTCTGCTGTCTTATTAGAGTGGTAAGGCCTTCTCCTCAGAGGCCTTGGATAGGCTTAGCTGCTCCCAGGCATATGGCAGCAACAGAGTGGTATTAAAAAGATACACAAGAGCAGAGTGGAGAGAAGACGAGTGCAACACAGACAAAAATACATCACATCGGATACAACTTTTCAAGAAAACACTGACCTTTAGCAGCGATGTCCGCTCTCTCTCGCTCTCTCTCGCTCTCGTTCTCACTCCACTCATTCTGACGCCGGCTTTTTATCTATAGGAAGAAACGCATTACTCTACTGTGCAGTACACTGGTTAACATTTGCTCCTCATTTCAAATGCCAGTGGGGAGATTTAACCAACTCTTCTCATGGAGTTTTCTAAGAAATGAGAAAAGACACAGACAGTCATGACGACCTTGATGTCAGTGACATGTCAGTGGTGGAAGAAGAAGATCCTCAAATCTTATACTTGAATAAAAGTAGAAATGCCACAGTGTAGAACAAGTACAAATCATGCGTTCAAATGTTTACGCAAGTAAAAGTATTAGCATTTAAATATACTTGAAGTACCAAAAGTATAACTCGCTATTGCAGATCGGACCATTTTAGAATAATGTACATTATATTATTGGATTATAATTATCCACGGATTAATGTTTACATCATTTTGATGTTGAAACTGGTAAAGGTGGAGCTAATTTGAACTACTTCATATACTTTAACTGCTGTGTAGCTTGTGAATTTCCCCCCAAGCATCAATAAAGTTGTATCAGCTGCAGTTAGCTTACTAACACGCTAAGATGGCGAACATGGGAAACACACGTTATACCTGCTTGGCATCAACATTGTGTCATTGTGAGCATGCAGATGTCAGTATTTAGCCCAGAATCTTTACGGCCTCACAGAGCTGAGTGAATAATGCGAAGAACAGCTTTTTTCATTAGAACTGGGTGTGGAAACAAAATAAACTTTGCTGTAACTTTTAGTAGAGAAAAATATATATAAAGTAGTCAATTAAATATATCTAAAAACAACGAGTCTCGCCTTTTGTTCTGGCTCCACTACATCTCGACAGCACATTATGTCTAATTTCTTTATAAAAAAAAAAGATGCATTGGTTTGATTGGGAGTGCACTTACAGTATTGTAATGGGAAAATACCTCTCATACACAAATCAGCACTTTACAAACCTGCTTCTCTGCTGTCAATAACAAGAGTAATGAGAGAAACTAAACTAATCACAGGTTCCAATATTAAAATCAAACTGCTGTGATGTATGTAGGTCGCTCTGCAACATGATCAGTGTTGCTGATGTGCCATGTACAAAGATGAAAGAGAATTGGTAAACTTCAAACATTGTTTCACTTGCAGACTTAAAAGGATGAACCAGATTTAGCAGGCAATAATAAAAAAAATAATAATAAAAGAACCTGAAGCTTTTTTGCACCACTTCTTTCAAATACCGTAAAATATTTGATCTGATCTAAAGACCAGTGGTGTGACAAGCGATTCAGGGTCTCGTTTCTGGCGTGCATGACCTAATGTGAGCTGTCTGCTGTTTTCTATTCTATGATGATTGATTATGAGGCCTCGCATGTCTCCCGAGAATGAGTGTTTGATTAGTTCCCTGACCGAGCCTGTATCTTTGAACTATGTATTGAGACACTCTAATATGTAATCAACCTCTGCTATTCCCAAGGCATTTGAAAAGGACTCCCTAATGATTTATGCACGATTTTGACCAGGAGATGTT
This sequence comes from Bovichtus diacanthus, assembly GCA_943590825.1. Taxonomy (NCBI): domain Eukaryota; kingdom Metazoa; phylum Chordata; class Actinopteri; order Perciformes; family Bovichtidae; genus Bovichtus; species Bovichtus diacanthus. The sequence continues at coordinate 5,484,848 of CALSBV010010288.1, forward strand.
TTTTTCCACACCAACGAGCAAACCGTAACAGGAGGTTGTTTACTCAGCTAAGCTGATGTGACCTCTGACCTTTTGACAACTGTAGTGTAAGCTGGCCGGTCTGTCTCGCGCATCATGCGTCTCAACACCAATCACAACAAGGGTGAGCAGCGTGTCGGGACACCGGTGGTTGTATAGATCCCTAGAAATTAAGACTTATGGCTCTGTCTATTACGGTGCTCTGCCATATGCCTCTTTCTGGATGCTTTATTCATTTAATTCTAAAACTGAGGAGGAGTGCAACCATTTTTAATACCCCTGCGTCTTTCCTGGTACCCAAATTAAGCCGCTTCACTCGAGGCCAAATCGAGGCTCCTTCACCGCCGGCTCTTTGCATTTCTGCTTTTTTCCTCTAGTGCCATCACCGTTGATTTTGTATGACATTTCCGAGCAGTTGATTACTAGAGTGGGATTTGGCCGCGACATTGACAGGGTTGAGAACTGCAGATGAAATGTATCCTTGTGTGGCTGGTACCTATCGAATGATTCGGGAGGACTACTCTTACATCACATCGGGGATTTACCAAACTGTGTTTTTTCTAATGGGCAGTCGTCCTCACCATTGCTGCCGTTTATTATTGATGTTCGCCTTTTCATTTCTTTCCCGTCAGACGATTGCGAGTAGTGCAGTTTTCAGGCCAACAAAAGTATTTCCCCCGTCTCTTGCTCCGTCTGCCTGTGGGCGTTGCTGCTCTGCCCGGCACACACAGGCACTGCTGTCTCCTCCCGACCGAGCTGGTTCACGTGCCTCAGCCTGGGCAGAGGGCACTGACTCATCCTGGCCACGTAACATCATTTGGGATGAAAACATTTAGAACAACGCAAAAGTGGAAACCGTGTGGTTGGTTGAACTAAGTATGTACAATGTGTGTAAATGTTTGGAAAAGTTCCTTTTATTGAGCACATTGAAGAAAAACAAGCGTCGACCAAAGGCCTTTTAAAAGAGATTAAATAAAACAGGAATGATCGAATAAAAACACAGACCTAAACAAGAGAATATAAGTAGATTAGAGCATCTTGATAACAACAGCATTGCAACAACAAAATAAGACGCACAAACTAAAAGTGTGGTCAGGTATGTCTTCTAATGAAAAATGAATAAAGGGAAGAGATGTGTCTTTAGCCGGGTTTTTAAAGGTATCAATGGAGCGGGAAGATCTAACTGTTGGAGGCAAACTATTCCACAATTTAGGTGAAAATGCTCGCTCACCTTCGGTTTTTAACTGGCCGCGTGGAATGGTCTTAAAATCAATTCTGTGAAGAGAGGCCACTTTGTGATCTCGTGTCGGGGGTTGATGTCGTCCATTTGAAAGAGCAGGATGCACTGGACCGAGGGATTATCAGGATTTTGGCTTATTTAGCTTCGTAATTGAACATATTTCTTGGCCGTGTCACTGTCGCACAACAACAAAGGGTCATTTACTGAACTCCAGCACTTCACTGACTATCTCTGCTTCATTGTGTTCTCTAGTTTCAGTACAGCCCTCATTTTCTTCTTTTCATGTCCGCGTCTTTCTGGTGCATTAGCCCCTTTTTCAAACTGCTCACTTAATGCCATACTATTACTGTTATTATTCACTGTGGTTATTAGTGAACCGTGCTGCACTAAGCGGTAGTCTTCCTCCTCCCTCTCCTCCCTCTTCCACATCAGTCAAATATCCTGGGAGAGCCCCGACTCTCAAGTTAACTCCTATTTCCATGGTAACTGAGGCAGACACGGAGAGGTCCAGGCAGCCGTGGCCCCGAGCTGCTCAGCTGCAAAGGCACAAATTGTGCACCATCATTCTCGCTGCCACACAGGATAGCATGCCAGAGACTGTCAGATATGGCTGCTGGGCTAACTGTCATGGGTGAAGGTGAATGCTGGGATCCAAATCCTATTCTACGGATAATAGGAAAGTCATATCAGAATCATTTTGTCATTATAGATTGAACTTACAAGATAAGCACCCCATTAAATATGCAAAAGAAAACTGGGGAAGTGAGCTTCATATTGAGATTTCAGATAGTGATTGGCCAAAGATGTGGGAGATGCATCACATTTAAGGATATACAGTAGAGGTTTCTTTTTTTACAGGTCACATAGATGTCAGATATGTCAGAGGGAGCGTGAATCATTTGATGAAGTGTCAGAAAATAGCTTTGTTATGGGAAATAGAATTTAAAGTGCTAAAACAAATATTAGGATTTAAAGTGCCTATGAGTTTAAATAATAATACTATTGCGAATAGCAAAACATTTTTTTTTAAACTCTCCACTCAAGGTGAACGGCAGCAAGTGACAAATCACCATGACAACGAAGGTCCCCTAACCGTAACGAAGTACTCATGTTAACCCAAACTTGGATGTTTCCCTAAACCTGCTGCGTTTGTGCCTAAACCTGATCAAACCTTAACTATAGTGTCGTCACATCATAAAACCGATTCATTTTATGGTTTTGGAAGGCGCACAGCATTTATGTCGTTCAGTTTATCAAGAAACGCTTCTAAATATCGCAGAGGGTATGGACGTTGTTTGTCACTTATGATGAAAGACTTATTGCTGCTATTATGAGGATGTGGTGGAAGGCAGCCCGCCCCCCCCCCTCTTCCTCCTCCCCCTCCCCCATACAGGACTAACGGCTGGTAATTGTTGAAGCAATGTTCCTAATGGAACAGATTACATATCTCCAGACCACAAGAAAAAAATGGGGAAAATGGACATTACAAGACATAAAATGGGCAACATTGGAACTAAGCTGCAGATTATGCCATCAACAGTACTGCATGAAAAATGATCAGAAGAATTGAACGTTGTTTGCATTGGTTATTATTAAGCATTCACCGGCTTTGTATAATCTATCATTATCCATCAGTCTCCATTTGTTATCGTATGATGCTGAACTGGATCTGCAAAAACAACCAATAACTGTTTATCGCACTACCAAATGCTCACAGCTCACTTTATCATGCAGACGGGGGAAACGGTTCAACTACGTCGTGTTTAGAACTGCTGGAGGAGTTTAAGTGGCAGCCTGGCTTGATCTACTGCTGACAATCCCCAGATTGCCTGTTCAGCACCACGCTGCCCCCCCCTGTCTTTGTAAACCACCTTGTGACATCTTCTAGTGTCCCCCCCCCCCCCGTGAATGAAAAGCCCTCCACCATACACTAAATCCGGAAATAGGATTCAGGATTATCCAACGAGGATTAGTCGTCACCAAACCACCCGGGGCAGCGTGATTCATTAACAACACTCACATTGATAATGTTAAAGAGGCCCTGTGACCTTTTTAATTGTACATGTTGACTGGGAACATTAATTTAACAAAGAGAGAGAGCGAGCACATTTTAAAATGTCTAACCTGAAAGCTGCCCTGAAGCAAAAGTCGTTTGACAAATATGATGGTGATGAACGATGTACAATTTGATCAGATTGAGACCTTTTTTGAGGAAGTGAAAATATGTATTACTTTTGTTACTTATAAGTCTTGACATCTAAACCTAAATAGATTTCATAAGGGATTTAAACTCGGGGTCAGAAAGCAGATTATATACTGGATTCAGATTTATTAAAATACCAATAATAACCTCAGCCCTACTCTCTGCCATATTTATCAGTTATTACTGGAGCCATGAAATCCAAATGGGGGCAGTGGACTGGAGCTGAGCTGGGATGAACAAATGGCAACCGCTGCCGCTGGGTTTAGCCTGAGGAGCTGCAAACAACAGGCTGAAAAATATACCTCTACGCTTTTAAGCCTCGGATACCCTCAATGGAACGACACTTTTCAAAATTGCCACAAGACTCATTAGAAAAAAGTAAAATGAGCTCTTGAGGATTGATTCTTGTAGAAAAGTTGGCAGTTTTTCCATTGTTTTCAGAACAGTCAGAGTGTTTTGGAACAAGCATTTAGTGGCCATTAAATGAAACTGCATCTCTAGACACTTTGGCTTTAACAGAGCTGTACTGACTGTAGTACGTTTATAACATGGTCAGGCTCACAATGATGGTGGAAAGAAAAGATCAGAATCGAGGCAGCAGAGCCAGACGAGGAGCGGGCTGCAGAGGTCTGGTCGCCTCTTCTTTCTAACTCTACACCCCTACATTTCTTTAATTTTTCAAACTTGTAGTCTTCAGCCCCACACGACTGCGCGTCAAGGGACTAATTAGTAAATTAACCAGATTTCATCCGACTTCCTTTGGAGCCACAAAATGTTTAGAACTACTTTTCTTTTCACATGCAGTAGCACTCTGCAAAACGAGAGCCACACGAGACTCGGGTCTTCAGGTTTGCTTTGAGCCGTTTGATTTGTCTTTAACAATGACCTCCCTTTGTCTCACAGGTCGTACTTTTAATTCCTCCCTCTCTTTCACTATAACCGGGGGAAGCCTGCTATCTGAATGCCTATTAGTAAGCATGCTGCAGCTAATTGGATGGAGCACTGCTGAGTATTACTGAGACAAACAATACTGATAATACTGACTTTTTTTTACTCCTGTAGAGCAACATTTACTATTGAATTGACTTTAGGTAATTTGCCAGAAGTTAATTAATTATGTCAATAATCCTGATGGGGAAAAAGATGGGGAATAAACTTATTCCCTTAAGTAAAAAAAAAAAGAAAACTCTTTTATGAATGCTTTCAGTGTGATCTTTGGCCTAATTAGTTTGAATATAGATTAACAACTCTGCCTCAAAGCGTAAAGGGGGCCCAGGCACTGTTGTATGGAAAGAAACTGTAAAAAAGGCTCAATTTCTTTTTGAGATAAGACTTAATCTGATGAAGCGTTTCTTTATCTAACCTTTTGTTTCGTCATACTTATTCAAAGTGCCCGCTACTAGACAACGCCAGGGATTTGTCAGGGTGTCCACACAATGTCAGCGGGCCACCTGAAGGGTTTCTCTGTTAATTACATTATTCAGAGAGCTTTAACTATGTCTAGCTTTTAGAGCCACTTCCAATCATCTTTACAAATTAGAGCCTGAAATCATCAGCGTATGTTATGTTTATTTTATCGAGGCGTTAATATGCTCGCCGTGACCCGGAGAACACCTGCTGCATCCCAATCCACAGTTTGTTGCGTCTTCCAATTTCCTGCCCTGCTGCGCCATCTAACTACATCTGTTAAAGCAGTGTAACATACAATTAAAGTCCCGTAATAGCTCATCATGTGGAGGATAATTATAACACACAGTGGAATGCTAATTATATCAGCGATCTTCTCTCCTGACGTCCTATTAAAACCAATGTCATTCAGCTGCTACTTATGGACGTGCCAAGTGTCCTACTTTCTGCACACACAGGAAAGCAGAGGCAGCTACCTTGTCTGGAGAGCGTTTGGAACGCAATAGTTATTTTCTGCAAACTGCTGCACTGTTTGATACATTTGGAGCCGTTTCACTGTACTAAGATTAAAGTATGTAATTTGTGGGAACTGATGTGCACGGATGGATACGTGTTCTACGTCAGCCTTTTTTTCCATTTGCAGTGAATTAGCGAAAAACGAATTAAACGGGGTCGTGGCAAAAACCTAATGATGACAGAAATGAATGCTAGCATAATTTCGATCAATTACCGCGGCGGGATTGCGAGCGGAATGAGAAATATTCAAAGAGCAGAGGTTCCTCTTGATCAGTCCATGAATCAAAAGGCTGAGAAAGAGCCCGATGTTAACGCTGTGCTCGCGCTGTAAATCATCAAACTGGAATTCAGTGAAACACCATTGACTTACTGTATCTACTGATAACATGTTTTATTCATTTATTCATTCAACAAGCCAATAAAAAAAACATCTTGTTGTTATTTTCAGAACTTGCAGTATAATCACGTTTCTTCCGACTTGGAGTCTCACGACTAAAAATGTTTGAAGTAATATCCTGCTGAGCGTTCACGAAACTCATCAAATCAAGTTTCTTCAAAACACGGTTAGAATACTTCCCTGCATTTATTGTATTTAAGGTGAAAAGCTTCCAGAAAACTCATTTTCTCCTTTCTTGAGGAAAAGTTATATGTTGGAAACCTTTCCATGTTGAGGTTTTCCCCCGCTGACGAGCAGCGTAACAACTTTGATTGTTGTGTGAAGAAAACGCAACGACAAATCCTACTAGAACTATAGCAAATATTTTAGCAAAACATCCGTCCTGCAGTGACTCTTAATAATTATTTCAATGATGCCATAAGACGATCTGTTTCCAAAAATGGCTTTATCCTCTTTTAAAAAAAATATATATATATATATCTATTTTATTAAAATAAGGCGAATTTAAATTACAGTTAAACTTTTAATACAGCAACATCGCTGGGAGCAGCCTGGAGCGTATCACCCTTGTCTAATTCGACCCATCTTGACAATTTTTATGGTGCACATGGGACTGTAAATTATCAGTGTTGCCTGCAGTGCATTACAATCGGACTTCTCACCGGCATATATCCGTGTTTCAGAGGGATTATGAACCACAGTGACATTTCAGGTATATTACATGAACCATGCTCTCGGGAATCAGCTAGTCTGTGAGCTGTAAGGGATTCTGTGGCAGATATTATTGCTGCACAACAAATATGTGTCTCTTCAATAGAGCACAGAGAGATACTCTGGGAAGAAAATCAATTCTCCACTTGGACTCTCCTGCGTCTGAACTCACACAGCTCCTTTCATATCACAATCTTTACTTGATCCTCACTTCACCGGCTGTTCCCTCTTATCAGTGATGACTGGCTGTGAGATATGAGTCTACAGAGGGATCGGTACGAGTCCGCATCCTGACCTAAACCCTGACAATAAGAACATCCACGTTATTAACAGTACTGTACGCTCGCAAACAGACGGGATCTCTTCTATGAGAGACATGCAGGTGTTATGTACCCTGTTGAAATGCTTAACATCCGTGCATGCAATATGCTGCGATGTGAAGCTCCCTCATCAATTGCCTGCCAGGGATTTCCTGAAACGGGTATAAGTAGGCTCATAAAAATTAATCCTGAAAATGAACCCTGAAAGATCCTCATCTGTGTAGCTGCGAAGATGGAAGGTTAAAGCACTTGTGCAGGCGACTCAATTTCACAATGTGAGCTGATATGATTTATGAGAACTCTTTCTGTACGGTGTGATGGATGACGGCACAAAAAGGACAATTATTTAAAATTCAATCTCTGAAGTTCTCAGTGAGTCGATTTCTCTCCGTTCACTGTTCAGACCCAGAGACGGCTTTGTTGAGATGATCTGAATAATGTGACCCTTCACTGTCAATAAACACAAAGCACAAAATGACAGATGTCGTGTGTTGAACAAATAACACTTTCTGACACTGATCCATAACCACAGATGATGTGGTGTGCAGCTCTCATGTTGGTTCGTATGCATCAGATGCACTAGAGTCGGAAGTATGTCAGAAGAATTATGACAACTTTGTCCAATTTTAAACATCCTGATTACAAGGCAATGACTGTTACTGTGTAACATCAGGATATTGATTGAAAGAAGAAAAATGTATCTTAGCATATACCTTTGCAATACATGTTTACTAATTATGTACGTAAAAACGTGTGAGGCGTTAATTTACGGCTTCCCAGGTGCATTTTTTAGTAAGAAACATCTCATCAAGGGGCCTAAAATTATTTCAATGGCGGGTGGAAGGTAAAGATTACACCTGTGAGAAGAATTTGAAAACAATCTGCATCTTACAATTGCAACGACGAAGCATTTCGCTCTGTATTGCGCCTCTGACTACGCCAACCAAGGCTCTCGGTAGTGTAGAATTCACTCTACCAAACTAAGAGAAAACACTTGAAGTTGTCAGAAACAAAGATGAAATAATAACAAATGGTGGACGTAACATAAACATTTAGACCTGGGACATTGTCCAGGGGAGTCCTGTGCTTCAGTAACATCGAGGATATCCTTAAAAACAATTATGAAATGGAAACTGAGCGAGAAGTAACACTTCTGGAACAAGTGGCTCACTGTGCAACTCTATTGTAAAAGATATTAGTTTGTATCAAACAGCCTCCGACAAAACTGCACCTCAACTTCAGTATAATTTCTTTACCGTATCCCAATCTGACTGCTTTAATAAATGATACACGCAGGGTCTCCAATAGAAACTGTATTATTTTTTATTTTTTTTACTGAAGCAGAAAAATACATTAAGGAAACTAGTGACCCTTAAGATCTTTGCTGCTGACAAGAATGTACATTTAAAAAATAAATAAATCCCGAAATCATCATCTGAACTTTGAAATATCGACTCAAAGCATCACTTCAGCTTCGTTTGGGAGTGCACTGCAGTAAAAGAGGATTTACAGTTTAAATAAGAGCTGCCATAGAAAACTATATAAAAACCTTAACAGGTATTAGTATTCATGATATTCATGAACCTGGCTCCACTTCGCCGCACACATTTACTGTTTGTGAATAACCTCTTATCAATAATCAGAGCTCAGGAAACTTGTGGCGGCCTGAGCAACTTGTGTTTGGTCAAAGTTCATTCACGTGGGGATTTGTTTCCAACACACACACACACACACACACACACACACACACACACACACACACATGCAGACAGTATTGTTGGGGCACAGTAAGATGACAGGAAGGAAGGGTGCGTTTCTCTTCCTGCGCTGTTGTTTGTTGATGTGTCTTTTATCTTTTGGAAAGCATCTCGTCCAGCTCCGTCTCCGCCCTCGATGGGAATGTATGGGACCTTTCCCAGGAGGACGTGCGTAAGATTTCTGCAGCGTCGCGTTGCTGGCTTCTTTGTCGCGGCAGATAATCACCATGGTGACCCTTGGAAGTAATGGGTTGCGTTTTAAAGATTTTTGTGTTTGTGTGTGTGTGTGTCTGCTCGGTCCCATAGGGTGCTGGTACAGACCGATAGGAATCACATTCATGGCTTGTGTCGCCAGCTCCAACTCTATTTTACTTTCTCTCCTCTTTTCCTCTGCGTGTCTCAGCACCAATGTATCTCTCCGTGTGATGTATAACAACATTTTTATCCCCGCCACTTGGGGTTTGTATGATATATTCTCTAAGATCCCTTTTCTTTTTATCATAAAATCTCTGCCACGGGTGAGATAAAAGTAAAGTTGTTTCAAAAATTTTTTTTTAGTGCCATTGGTCATTATGTCTAAGTCTACATGCTGCTAATGAGACATGCAGGATGAAAAATAACACTTTCTGTTCATGAAAGAGGACTTTAACTTTGAAATAACTGACTTACCAAATGCTGCTGCAGAGGTGCTTTTACACCAATTTACACCAATTTACACATGTTCTCAATCGTTTAGTTGATCAACAGAAAATAACACATTTTTAAATGATAAATTGCTTGTCATTTTTTTCTCTCCAAAAAGGCAAAAAAAATCTGATTCGAGCTTCTCAAATGTTAGGATTTGATGACTTTTACATTTTCTTTTTTTTTTTAGCCATGCTAGTTGTGTTTCTTCAGGGACGGGAGTCTGTTTGTCTGGCATGACATTTTGTGCAGACATTTATGGTCCCAGAGGATGAATCCTGATGACTTTGGTGATCACCTGACTTTTCCTTTAGCGCGACCAGCAGGACAACATATATATATTTTTAAATATCTTGTCAACTATTGGATGGTTTGCCATGACATTTGGTTCAGGCATTCAGGTTTTCCTCTGGATGAATTGTCTTGTTTTTGTTGTTCCCTTAATGTTTCATCTAGCGACATTAACATTAAGGCTAAACTACAATGTTCATACATATGTTTGCAGTGCTGGTCATTTCTCTGCTGCTGTGTTTTACTGCATTAATACAGAGGAAACACTGAACTCGCACATCAACGTGCTAATGCCAGACCTCTTTTATAGCTGATAAATCATACTTATTGACATTTTACCAGTGCTTACAATTATAATGACATAGATAAAGTCCCGTTTATGATGTTTTGACATTATTTTGTCCCTCCCCTGTGTCAGTTAATGTGTCCAGAAAGTTGTCTGGTAATTACAGTATGTTAATTAGTTAATGCTTCTAAAAGGGCTGTGATTGTTGTTGAGTTTGTTTTGGTGCTAATGCGTGCGCTCTCCCTTTTTTCATTTAAAAAAGACAGAATGATTCAGCCATCAGTCTTTCTGCAGGCATTGTGTTTGAACTTCGTCATTATGCGAGTTTGTGTGTATGACAAATCATATCTTTCGAGGTTTTTAATGACAGATTTGTGATGATACAAGTTGCGTTTGTATACAGCAGGATAAATGCAAGCAGAAAAAGAGACATAATTCCACCTTTAGTACCCCGTTCATACAAATTGATTCAGATTAAACGTTCTGCTCTTTGAAATTTGAAATACAACAACAACAAAATACAACCTGCAAATGCGTTTTATATTCACACTAACCTGAAAAGGACCTGCCTGTGGGAACAGAAATGTCCGTGGTTAGATCTTCTAAGTAAATGTAGTTTGTTACTGTTTGTGATAATGTCTGCTCGCTCTTTTCCCGTTTTTTTTAAATAAAAAGGAACAATAAGGAATATTTGACGTCTTTCAGCAGACAGAAATTGATTCTGAATTTGCCTCAGCATTGATGCATTTGTATGTGTCACGGTGTGCATCGCTGTATGACATGATGAAGGGGGCCATCATCATTACACAGACACTCACATTCACACAGCGCCTTCTCTAGTCTAACTGCAGTATATTGTGTAAAAGGTAGAGCATTTGAATTTCATAAGCACTTTATTGAACATTGCTTCAGTTTGAACAAAGCTTGAAAACAAAAACCAGACATGAAAACATCAAACAACAAAGCGCAACATAAAATATGCATTAAAAGAAACAAAACCGAAGCAACAGAAACATTCATAAATGTTAAACGAGTCCCTGCCTCTCACCTCTCGCTGTTTAAACGCCTCTGTGTCGCTTTTTCCTCCACATCACTCATCTTTACATACATCATAACTCAAATCTATTTCATGCCGACTAATGCATCAGCTCCCACCTTCACAGAGAAAGCAATTTAGCGCCAATGCATATATTTTGGTGCATGCCTGCCGAAACGACAATCGAATAGGAAGCGGTTTTGCTGCCGGTGAGTGTGTCTGTGCCTGCATGTGCATCCGGTAATCTCACTCTGTTTCCCAGCACATACACATTTATTTATTTATTTATTTTTAAATGTATAATTTCCA
>CALSBV010010288.1:5501022-5546821 GCA_943590825.1 Bovichtus diacanthus
TGCTGTAGTTCATGTTGGTGCTGTAGTTCATGTTGGTGCTGTAGTTCCTCGGAGATGTGTGGTTTAACATCAAGGCTGCACACTGTTCAACTACAACACAGCAGCCTCCAAATACACGGTGGAAAGCAGAGATGGCGTGTGACATTTATTGGATGCAGTCAGACTGAGTTTGCACTCTATAACCTTGGGTCCAATTTTCTCTGCACTCACTGTGATATTTCCCTTTCTTCCCTTGCTTACCTCTTACAGGAGTGCATGAGCAGTGAACCAGGCAGCTGCAGCAGCTCACTTTGTTTGGTGTCCTTGGTGTCCAGCCGATGTTGCAGATGAGCTCCCGTGTACACGGCTGTGATGATACTGAAAAATGTTCTGTTAAAAAACAAATATCACATTTGGATGTTGACATCGATGCTTCTCAGAAGCCTAATTGAGGTCTAATAGCTGCAGGATTCAGGAAGTGGGATAATGGAGTTAGGCTGGTGATGGCTGCACTTCCATTAATCCACTTCACTGTAGAAAAAGCACTCCCTCTGCCACATTTTGTGGATTGCACAATGCGTTTCCATAATGACCAGCTGCCATTATTGTCAAACAGCACTAACTTCTAACTCTCACTTAGAGGAAACTCTTGCACCACACCCTCTGTGCGTTAATACTGAGCCGTCTACTGCTCACTTTTCATTCAAATACATCTTGTCATGGCATCCCTCTCTCGTCTTTATTAGCTGCCATATACAAATGCAGTTCATATTATGGGCTCTCCTCTGGAAGCTTGAACTGGTCATAACTTAAGAAATATTTCGGACAAGCCTCTACTGTCTTTAGCCTTTTTGTTTTAGAGCACACACACACGTCTATCTGCGTCATGTGTACGTGACTGTTTTTTCCTGGCAGTCGGAGGGACAGATCATCGCTCATATTTCTTTCAGCGTCATAACCTGCGTTCTCCACTGGCTCTGGCTCTGTCTTTTTTTTTTTTTTTTTTTTTGTCTCTGTGAAATAAAGGCAGATGGCAGCACTGCCAAAAACAGGGGATAATAATGACGCAGAGAGCCCTGTGTGTGCCACCGCCACTTCCTGCTCAGGCCGGCAGGTTGAGCAGTGTTAGCGGTCGGGCAGCAGGGCAGCAGTGCAGTGTGCAGACTGATAGCTGATATGTTGTGTATTAGGGTCCGGGCAGAGGGTTTATCTGTTGGGACTATGATGCAGACAAACCGAATAATCCCAAGCATCATTACATCATCACCAACCCTCCCCTCACCCTCACCCATCATGCATCCATATTTCCAAGGTCAGTTGGATAACATCCTGCCAGGGCTCATAATTTGAGAGATTGAAGTTCCTGCAGGGATGCATCACAATGAGCTGTGAGATTAATGGATTTCAGATTGATCGGTGACGTCACCGGGTAACAAAAGGTTAAGAAAAGCTGAACCTGCAGGCAGTGTGACAACAACCAAGAGGACTCCATCAAGCCTTCCCCCTGCATCCATTGCTTTGTTTTTCCATTGGCCAGAACATGGTATTCTTTCTGAATAATGATAATAATTGATTATTCATTATTCCTTAACGTCCGTATCACGATGCTACACGGTTGCCTCTTAACTCGCAACGTGTGGCAACAAATTGAATATTATTCAATTCTCAGAAGCGAGGCTTCTAAACATGTGGTACTTTATAAAACGGAAATGCAGTTATTCAAGCCAACTAAAGACAAACCTGTATCCAAAATAGAAATATTCTCCAGTTATTTTAGACTTCCAGCTTCACTTATGTGTTTCTTCATCTCTCCTCTCCACCAGTACGCTACCTGCTGAAGAACAATTTGAGTCCAGACCTCTGCAATGAAGACGGCCTCACCGCCCTGCATCAGGTAGGAATGTTCCCGTCTTTCTCAGAAACCGCGGCACTGATGGCATCTTATCTCAACCTGAAAATTACAAATTATGTTAAGTTAGATATTTAGTTGCATATCAAACATCAAAAAAGATTCAGCAAGACTTGACTCTGTTATAACAAAAAAAGACAACAAACCCTTTTCAGTGAAGCTTCCTACACATAAGACATATTAATATACAATACTTGATTGGAGCGTGCGCTGGTTTCCCGTCGGCAAAATTAAATTAAAGTAATGAAGTCTGTTGTTTTCGGGACCACTTGTGCATGAGGCGTCCTCTTAAATAAACTTTCATTTAAATGCGTGTTTAAAAGATGATTTCATTTCAATTATAATCTCCTTAGGCAGCTAAACATGGCATTTAGAAGTTTATGTACAAAATGTCTAATAAATTGGCACCAAATATCAGAAGGTGAAATATAGAAACTGCTTTTTCAACAGATTAAAGTTTTTTCTTCTAAGTAACTGACAAACTTAAATATTTCCTTTTTGTCAATAATAATAATAAGCACAGGCTTTATGCAACATCCATTATTAAAATAATCTGTTTCCATTTTTATTCTGCTAAAGAAATACTGGTTTTGTTGTAGAAAGGACAATAGAATGCCACAATGCTCGATTTCAATATTTATTATTTATCATATAAAATACTGAACTCAACTAAATATATATTGTAAAAGATACTTTACCTGCACGTTCACACTGTGTGATGTATTGTGATGTTGTGAAATATTGTTTAGCCTCTCCTCTTTTTAAAACTTTTATTAATCAAGTCCAACTTGAGCATTACCATCTGAGTCTTTGTTGAAATATAATAAAAATCATTTCCTGGTGTGATTAGTTTGCAGTGGTAGCAATTAAAGTGCCTTGTGCAGAATAGTAGTGAGGCTTTCTGACACTGATGCATTTATTTTTAATAGTGAGGAAATGAGTTCAGTATTGGGGAAATTAGTCAATTTAGATGCAGGAAATTGATAAAGGAGTTTAGGCCTATTTTCACTTGCTAATTAGAGCCATTACTAACATGCATGATAATCAGAGCTTCCACCTCATCCAAATCAATGCTCCACATCGCCTCTCTCTCACAACTGCTCTGTTGGCTGTCTGTGCAAATAATAGATCATTACATGTCTCATTTAATCACAAATCAGCACAAGTCTTCTCACACGGAAACTTTTCCTTCATTCAGCCATTTACTGTCACCACAGTGCAAATATGTGTACAAATGTTTGATGCTGAATTTCAATAAATAGCTGAATATATATATATATATATATATATATATATATATATATACCAGTATATTTAAAAAACAAAACAACATTTGTTTAGACTCCACGTAGTGTGAAATTACAAAGTACAACCATGAAATCAAATACTGGGACCGGTTTCACAAAGATAGTCTTTGACTTCAGCTGAGCTCAAACTAATAGCCGCTCGAAAATAGGACTGGTTTGCAATGAAGTCTGGGTAAAAAAAAAAAAAAAACACCAACGAAAAGCAGAACATGTGCCTTCTGGAAGAATTCAACCGTTAGCAATTCAGCAAAAGACTGTAACAATACCCAAGACTTCCAGTAGTATAAACTATCAGTGCAGTGCAGACCTGCAGCAGAGCTCAGATACTTTGTCTTCCTAATGTGGCAGGACTGGCAGGACTTCTGCCAACTCATAAATACAAATAAAAAACACTGACAATGTCCACTGTGTATTTTTTTTACAAGTTACTGCTCTTTAAAAACTGTTTCCCTTGATTGCTCCACAAAAAATGTGAGGAAATTTGTAGGTAAAATAAGTCTGTTTATAATAAAAGGGTCTAAACTGCATTAGATTAATCGTAGAGCAAAATTGAAGACTGGCCTAAACACTGCGCACGGGTCTCACTTATCTTTGTGAAACAGGCCCCTGCACCTACATGTATCAGATCCTTGGGTTGAACTTTAAAACACATTCTTGTGGACTTAGTACCAGCCAGACAGGATCAACTACTCCCAACAGAAGGAAAAAACGCTGAGGGGGGAAAAAACCCTGTAAACACAAACAAGCATGGAACCATTTTGTTTGTCTCGCACACACTAAAATGTCACTCGCTGGAGAAACTAAACGAGGAAGCTCAGAATCTCTCTCTCTTTTTTTTTTTTTTTTGTCCCCAAAATCGAGGTCTGGACAACGGCTTGACGTTTACAGTGTAAAAGACACCAAGTTTTCTTTACCCCTGATGTTACATTTCAAAGTAAAACAAAAAACTAACCTGACTTCCAGAAGGACGGCATCTTAAAGCCGGACGTGATGCTCATTTATTACCTCAATATCGCCGCTGCTTTTCATTCTTCCTGGCCCCTCTCCTCTCATTTCTCTCTCTCTACAGTTGTGCTTTACCTCTGACAGTTTATGTCCTCTCTTTGCCCCTTGGCTGCTCAAAGCCTAATACTCTGGCAACTGCTGGGAGGCAGCGAAATGAACAAGGGGAAGAGAAAATTGAGGTCCATCAGTCACCACCGGTGTGGCTGCTGTTTTAAAAGCTGTGGGCTGTTGGCTGCCAAGAGATCAGATTGACCTTTCGGCTTTGAATTTGTGTGTACCCGATGATCTTTTATTTGGATGGTTCAGCCTGCACACTGTCTTCAAGATGAGACCCTTTCACTCCTGCTAACATTTGACAAAAACTGCCGTTCACACACGGGCAAATGGGGGACACAATACAGACAGAAACACACATGGGCAATTCATACATGTGACACACACGCACAGATAGATAGATAAATGAAGGGGAATGGTGGTGATGTTTCTCTAAATGAGATGTCATATCTATCTAGGGTTGATCTCACCTCACTGATAGAACACATTAATCAATAGATAGCTTGCAGGGACTCTGTATGTGCCAGAACACACACACTCACTCACTCACTCACAGCATCAGTTGTGATGAAGTATAATTTTCTATAGTTAGCTGGCTGATCACATGATGGGAGGACGTAAAGGGTTAGATAGAGACCTGTTTTGTTCTGCGTGTGTGTGTGTGTGTGTGTGTGTGTGTGTGTGTGTGTGTGTGTGTGTGTGTGTGTGTGTGTGTGTGTGTGCAGACATCATTAGTACCGCAACAAAAGCACAACCCCATCATTCATTTCAATGAGGCCTCAGGGTTGGGAGCATGGGGGGGGTCCTCCGAACATGTAGAAAAAAAGCAGCGTTGTTCTGCAAAAGGGTAGAACCTGGCTCAGCTCAGCCAGAGTCATCCGGCCCCCGGAATGATAACAGCTGTGTGCACTGGTTTGGCACCTGATAAACCTTGAATGTAAGACTTTATTGTTGCTTTCAATAATTCTATACTTAGATCTGATATGCAAAGGGTTTTCCACAGGACAGCATGGCAAGATAAGTTTATTTTGACTATGTGTTGTGCCTGTTTGCAGAACTGTACAGCCCTTTGCCTGAAACTCTTGATCTAACAACTTACTGTTTCATCTTGCACTGTTCCTCCCTTCAATATTTAAAACTCTATATCTCAGAATACATCTTGTTGTGCAGACTACTTTTTGTTTATTGAAGAATAGCCCTGCTAACAAAGCTCCATTACCTCCACTACAAATACATTGTACTTTGCTATGGAGGCTGCTCAATAAAAGCCCCCTGCTGGTTTCTGTTTGGCAACATTTAATGTGATGCAGCAGGAATGTTTGCTTTGTATGATCAGTAACTTAACACAGCTCAGGCGCAGCTGAGGGCGATAAGTGAAAAGTAAAACATTGCTGATATCTGAAAGTCTGAGCAGGAACGCAGAAGTGAAACTAATCTCCAAAGCACAGATATCCAGTTACTGTTATTATCTAAAATATTCTATATATTTAAAGCCAGCACTTTCCCTCCAACCATCCGCACAGACTCCTCTGTTGAGACAATCAAACATGACTTTGGTTTGAGGGAGATCACGTGTTGGCTGGAGATTGAAATGGGATACACTGTACGTAGTAGAGCGCTGTAGCTTCCTCAGTGTATTTCTTTTTCTCTTTTTTTTTCATTAGCTTTTTTAACACAGTGCTATTTTTGGTCTGAACACCCTTCAAGGTGGAGGGAGATGGTGTCCTTGCCAGCAGATGCTTTCAAACACACCCGGCTCATGTTGTCCCATCTTTGGTTGAGTCACCGCTGTTATCTGGCTCAGCGTTCTCCTGTTTTGCTTCAGGATGTGGCTGAGTGGGCACAATGACCCAGAACATCAACATACTGCTGGAGTCGCATTTAAAAACATTTTGCTTGAGTGATTCAACCATTCAAATATTTATGCAAACATGACTGAGACGGGTACGGAGACGACTGAGGCGGCTTTCAACTTGTGCTGTAATGGGGATGCTGCAGGATTTGTGATGTCATTAGACTGCGTCCCTGTGTGGTCCCAGGCTTTTCATTACTTCAGCCTTTCAGTTACATGTTCTTACACTCAGCTCCCCAAATTCAGGAACAAGCCTGGAACTGTAGATTCCTGCACCTTCTGTCAGTGTCGTGTTTTCTCTTTGTTATTGAAGCTTTGCGCATAATCCAGACACAGACGAAGCCTGTACCCCTCCCACTGTTCCCACTCCAACCTTTAGTGACCTACACGCATACTGACACGGACGGTAATAGAGGCATGGACGGACTTATGGACAGACAGACAATTAGACTGACAGACAGACAATTGGACAGACGTGCAAACAGACAATTGGATGTACAGACAGACAGACAGACAGACTAAAATAATACTGTTTGAACATTTTTTTCGATAATAATGATAAAAGCAACTAATCAAGTAATAAAGAAAATAAATAACAGTGGATATAAATGCAAGATCTAGAACAAAAATAGTAGTGCTATAATAACAATAAGTAATAGTAGATGATGGATAATAATATATTGTTAAATATTAAGTGCAGCATCAATGGAAAGTTATGCATTTCGTGACATTTGTGTAATTAATAGAGGATTGATGTGTTATGGAGAATGGGATATGAAGTTTTCAATTGTTTTTCAAAGGCGTGTGTCGACGCCTTATTAGACGGGATGTGAAGGAGAGTGACGGGAGAGCTAAATGACATGCAACAGCAGTTCAAACTGCTCCCGAGCCCGGAAATCATCCGCAGTACTCTTGATGTCGCAGCTGCATTCAATTAATTTAGCTTTTTAGGTCTAATTCTCAACAGCTGAAGTTTCTGCACACAGAGCCCCTTCCCTCTTCAGGATTTGCATTAATCTTATCATCTCTGGTAACATTTGAAGCGCTTTCATCCTTTAACCTCCTGCAGTCTCAGCCACCTGGTCCTGGTCTCGCTCACTTAACCCCTCAGTATTTCAGTTTCATTGCCAGCTCTAGCACAGACAGCCCTGACAAAAATGTCAGCCATTTAGTCACAGTCTCAGCCTCATTTCCTTGTAATTCTGCTCCTTAGCCCAGTCCTCTCAGCCCACTGACGGATCCCAGCAAGACTGTAGCTGTTGTTTTCCAACCACATAATCTGAGCCTTTGTCAGAGCCACACTCCCATCCTTGTGTGAATAGTTTTCATGAAAGGCGCATTATTTCCAAGACGAGGGCGGAGGTTGGTGGGATCTACAGGGGAAGGCTGGGAGTTTAGTTTAGTGGCTAGTTAGCTTGTGGGTGCAAGTATGTGTGATTTTCTTCAGAGTGAAAAGCTAAGAGATTAGTTTAGTCAGCGAGCAGGTGGGCTGAAGTATGTGGGTTTATTCAGAAGGAGGTTAGGAGATTAGCCTAGTTGTTGGCTGCTGTGTGTAGGTTGCAGTCTCCTGGGCTTTTCTGACGACATCTGTCATGCCACCGCTGCAGGCTGGAGCTTTAGATGCGAGATAATCCATCAGTGCATCGGATGTCTTTGACAAGCTTGTCTGTCTCTTAAAAGTCTTGTTCTTGTCAGTTTTATGAGGCTGCTCATTTCCCCTGAATTATATCTTCAAGCTTGCTAATTACCATACTCTTTTTTTTTTTACCAGAAAATGAAATCCATAACTTGCTCAATGAATTACTGTCTCCTTGTAACTGTGTTTGTTTGCCCATACATGCGCACGCACTGACGCACACATAGTAAAATATTGACATTTGTGACTCACGCTCTTCTGTCTTTTCCTTTGAATCTGCTGCTCTTTTGATATA
The DNA here is from genome assembly GCA_943590825.1 of Bovichtus diacanthus. Classification (NCBI taxonomy): domain Eukaryota; kingdom Metazoa; phylum Chordata; class Actinopteri; order Perciformes; family Bovichtidae; genus Bovichtus; species Bovichtus diacanthus. Next base: position 5,509,060 of record CALSBV010010288.1, read on the forward strand.
ATTGACTCCGGGAGTAGTTTGCGCAAATAAACCAGTACCACTTCTGCTTTTGGGAGTTTCAGAAGAAGGTCTTATAGACAGTTTCTCACTGATTCCATCTGTCGCCTTCCTTTATCTGAGCATCACTGACAGTAAAGGCCATCTGAATTTATAGTTGTGTGAAATGTTCATGTGCATAAAAGTCACAAGTCTGTAGCAGATGTGTGTGAAAAGATTGAGGAACTAAAGAGAACCCTCTAGTGAACTCCTTTTGCACTGTGACTGGGACCAGGATCTTCATACTCCTTCATGTCTTCTTCTTTTCTGTTCAATGCTGCCCGATCGCTTTTAGTATCATGTAGCTTTTGTTCCGCCTCATATACATATCACAGAGATTTCTCCACAATCTTTTAACATCCTCCACTTAAAAAAAGGTCAGGGCAGGTTTATCTTTGATACTTTATGTAGCAGTAGCTCAAATAGAGATGAGACATTTATTGAATTGATCAGTAAGCATCTAAAGTTTAACGTGAGCCATCAAATGAAACGGGTCAAACCAGGCTGAGTAGTACGTTTTACTTTACTTACTTTTTTTTTATTGGTGCAATGAAACATTAAAACAAGATATAAGACAATTGGCCGTTGTTAAAACATGCAGACACTAGGACATTGAGAGAACTACAGTGCAACAGTTTATATTGAACCGGGAGTTTGCGTTTTGCTTGTCTTTGTGACATGACATGTAAGATAAGTGAGGTGTGTTTGTAACGAGGACGACTAAAGATCAATGACAAAGTAAAGAGCGAAAGAGACTAGGTAGGGAGATTAATAAAGTCATAACAATTATGAAAATGGAGAATGGAGGTGATTTTAGTCTCATTTTAACTCAATGTTTTTCCACGTCAGTTAAAGAAATATACCAATTCATACCGAGTCATTATTTGTTTAATTAGATTTTTAATGAGCTTTTTTTTAGCTATATTGATCTCATCCACGCTTGTCACCAATTGTTTGTGGCTTTTCCAACCAGGGATGCAGCTGTCAAAGAGTATTAGATATACTGGCAGCGATCTAGTGGTGTGGAACATGGCCAAATATTGCCACGGTGCAGTTTTATACTTGTCACACAAATGCTCTGCAGTCAGACTTTCCGTTTCTTTAGGACACGCATCACGTAAAGAGCAGCTCCAGAGCTCAATATGGATCATCTGACAGCGTCTGTTCGATTTTTAACTCCCATAAATAATTCTAAGTCACAGTAGTCTGTAAAAAGACCTTCACCGTGGAAAACTTACAACATGGGTTTCACTGCGACTTAAACGTTTCTCACAGGATGTTTGTTTAGTCAGCCAGTAGTGTCTTTGTGTTTCCTATGCATCTATTTCACCTCTTATCTGCCTTCCTGCTATCTGTCCTTTGCATCTGTGAAGTAATTTAATTTCCTCTCTTGTGTTGTGTATTAATTTATGTACTCCCCCCAAATCTCCTGTCAGAGGCACCTTATCTGTGCAGCCTTGGCAGTCGGAGCTTCAAAACTCCAGAGAATGCACACAACTCATTTTCTCTTCACGTCAATGTGGGTTTTTTTTATTGTTGTTTAAGCATTCAGATTAAGATTTTTTTCCAGACGGTAGACAGGCAGAGACAGAGATGGAGTGCAGGTGACTGAGAAGACAGATGGAGGTTTTGTTTCAAAGCCGGCAGGGATGTACCTGCTACCAAAGGTGACGCTCTCAACCATTAAATCATCTCAGTCACATCTGCTCGCCTTGTCACACAATACCATCTTCTGTGCTCAGGTCTCGCTGCCTCGATGACATTAAACACTAGATGCTCATTACTACAAGGATATTTGTCAAAAAAGTAAACATTTTTGTTTGCTAGTATGGCTGAGCAACCTAAAGGCACAGAATGAAGAGTTTAGAGCAAGATGTAGTCTGCTTCCCAGAACCCTTAGAAGGATAAATGGTTTACAATATTGATGGATTTATTTGGTTCTTTTCTTTTTGTTGTCTCCATTTTGTTTCTGTTTGTTACAAACACTTTTCCCCCATTTTCCTCTCGTTGCTTAAATCTTTCAGTGGGTATCATACGGGGATTAACAGCAGTCGGCTGATTTTTACATTTCATCATGACAGATGTCTCATCTTCATTTCAAAGCAGAGAGTCGAGAAGTGACAACACTCCAGTGGCTTCTCGTGAATGTGAGGGTGCTCTTTGGTAGAAACATGCAGCTGTTTCTGGGAACAAAGAAGGATTTTTTTATGACATTTCTGCTTTGATATGCTTTATGTGCAGAGGAGGAATGGGGAGGATCCAACATAGTATTTGGTAAATCAGATTCAAACCCCCAACTCTACCAGCACAAATGACAACAATGGCTTATGCTGAGATACCCTCTCACACTTTGGAAGCAAGACTCTGAGTCCTGCAGTTTTCTGATCATATCTGACCCTCCTACTGTGACAAAGTAATCCCTTTCTTTGACTTCATGTCTGCGCTTTATGCTCTCTCTCTCTCTGTTGTTTCTCTCTCTCGTCTTTGTTCAGAGGCGTAGCACTGCCACACTCGCACCAATTAGCTCTGATGGAGAAAACTGCTGTTGCTGACAGCAGCGAGATTGGTGGATGGTTTACACGGAAATAAAATCTCTTTCCTCCCCACCCTATAATCACACCCAAGTTTAACAAGGAAAATACTTTCTGTCTCTGTGGATGGGTGTGAGTTATTGGTTTGAGTTTGTCACAGATCCAGGGAACGACCCACACAATGGGTGGGATGTCAGAATGACTGTGTCCAAATTGGCTTAATGTGTTTTTAGTTGTGCACTCCGCAATGTGCAATTAAATCACTTTGGTAGCGATACGGTTTGTCTCTGTAATGGACTTCTTGTTCGTCTGTGCTGTTGGTGACGAATGAGTCTCTTCTCATCCTTTTCCTGCGGTGATGAAGGTGCTGAAGCGTACAGCATCAATGCAGCACAGCGGAGTACTCACTGTATGAATTATTTGCTACATCGGACTCAAAATAATAAATTGTAGAGCTTCTCTTCAGACGGAAAGTCATTCTCCTGCAAACAAGAGGAAACTGGATCTAAGTCTGTTGCCAGAGCTCTCGCATTACATGAGGATTTAGATAAAAACCGTAAAGTGTTAACTCTTTACACGCTATTCTCCTGTCAATGTCACCCCTGTCTAGTTTATCAATGTCTTTCTTACTCACTTTTACACATCCCCCTGGATCCATCTTTTTTATATACGATCGTATCATGTTTTCTGTCGCATAGATTGTCTATGCTGTATTTTTAACTATGTTGTTTGTTCTGTACACACGTCACCTGTTGCTCGTCTGTCTGTCCTGGGAGAGGGATCCCTCCTCAGTCTCTCCCTGAGGTTTCTTCCATATTTCCCCCTTTTAATTGTTGGGTTTCTTTTAGGGAGTTTTTCCTTGTGCGATGTGAGGGTCTAAGGACAGAGGGGGTCGTATCCTGTGCAGTCTATAAAGCCCACTGAGACAAATGTATAATTTGTGATATTGGGCTATATAAATAACTTGATTTGATTTACTCCACTGTGAAATACCTCTTCATAAACTAACTAGATCTGGAGTAATAAACCAGCAAATATTACAGTATTAACAATTTAACACTTCTCTTCTCTCCCTCGTGTCCCTCTCTTTCACTACAGTGTTGTATAGATAACTATGAGGAGATGGTGAAGATCCTCCTGGACAGAGGAGCCAGCGTCAACGCTCAGGACAACGAGCTGTGGACGCCGCTGCACGCCGCTGCCACCTGTGGCCACGCAGGACTGGTCAAGATACTCATTGCACAGTAAGTCATGCAGATACTCTACTCCAGGGTTTCCTGCAACACCATTTGTTTTATTGCTTTCATTTGAATTCTGTTTTATTACTACGTTTCATGCCTTTATTTTCATTGTTGTATTGATGGTGCTATTGTTCTTATCGTTTCATGTTGAACACTTTCATGCTGCTGTTTGTTGTTTTTACGCTGTAAAGACACTGTAAGCCTTGTTTTGGAAAGGTACTATATTATTATTATTATTATATTGGAGGTGAAATGAAAAGCACCTAAGTTGGACAGATTGATTTATACAGCAGAATTTGGGGGAAACCTTTATCATCAAAGTCAATAGAGAGTAACGTTAAATGATCTCCCAGCCCGAAACGTAATTATTTACAAAGTTGTTAATAGCCATCTTTTTTTTTTAATTTAAATGTAAATCATAATTCAATAATTCTGGCTCTGGTTTTCCAGAGGCAATAACGTCCCCATGTGTGGCCCATATGATTTGTTTACGCTGACACATTCACAGCTGAACTTATGGGATAAGTACTGGATAGAGTTACAAGTTTAATTGGGATTTAATTATATCCTCTGATATAACAGCATGTACACACACAAAGAGACGTGCACAGATGCAGACAAATGGAGATTGTATGTAAACACACTCTTATTGTTTATGCAGTAACCAGACACACACACACACACACGTGCACACGCACACACACACACTGCTGCCATCTGTTGACATGCAGGACTTGTCAAGCCACTCATCACATCACTTGGAGTCATTATCCACAGTAAATTTACTGATTTAAAAATAGCTGAATAATGCAGGCCAACTTGTTCCGGACTGAGAGAATTTAATTAGCATCATCAATTAGTGCTCCAACCGAGATTTATTTTCTCCTAGACTTTGAGCTATGGATCAGTTTTTCAGTATTTCTTTGGGTCTCACAACTGCTCAGAAAATGAAATCCAGGCCTGTTTTATTACGATGATTAAGTACGTTGCCGACAGAACAGAAAATTATTTTAAGCTGTCCATTTATGAGAATTTTTTAAATTAAAAGCTTGTCAATGTTTTTATTTAATTTTTATTTTTACTTTTTATGTACATTTTGATCACAGATGATGCCCTTAAAATGTAATTTAATAAACCGATGTTAGATGTTGCACATTTAGAACATTTATTGGCCTATAAAAGCGGATATTCCAAAGATTTTATTCATTTATCTGCTCGTCTCCCACAGTGCTGCAGATTTGCTGGCGGTCAACTCTGATGGGAACATGCCGTACGACCTGTGTGAAGACGACCCAACACTGGACATCATCGAGACGGCTATGGCCAACAGAGGTACAGTATTAATATTTGAAGAGATGGCACGATCGCAGACATCGAGGTCCGTGGACAGAATCTTTACGCTGCTGCTCTCAGTTGATCAGCATAGATTTTATGCTTCTTTGAGCAAGTTTGGGAAGACTCACAATATCTGCAGACGGATTGAATAAATGAGAAAATGTAGCTTCTCCATGTACAGCCATTATGCCACCGGAGGGAATGTGCTGCTCTCTTCAATATAATGACTTGTACCAACTTCAGATTTACCATATCAGACTTTTTACCCTCTGAACCTCAAGCAGTTTGAGGGGGTTTTACTCACTGTGGCCTTGTTATTCCACATTGGCACAACGGGTTCCATGGCTAGAAGTAGGGTGATAAACGCAAGATTGTTTATTTTACAAACATTGGAAAAATTATTTATGAGTACTTTAACATATTTCTTTTCAAAGTGTGACAATTCTTTAATTTTTTTTTATTGCCCCTTGAGTTCAGTTGTGTTTGACTGTTGGTCTCAGCCGAGTCATTCATGACTTCCCAGTTGCGTGTGGAAGAGCAGAATTTAATGTTTATTGTTTTGTTTTACACGATCTGGTTAGTGCAAATGGATTATTTTTGCCGAAATTTTAAATGAGCATGTAGAATAAAGTGATTTTTGTTTAATGACATATCACTATGACCTCCTCGCTTTGGACGTAGCACTCTGTTAATCCCGTAGTTTATCAGCCGGGTTTGCTACAACGGCAACAGAAATAAAAAAAAACTTACATAAGAGCAGATAACCACAGTGTTTAATCCAATAGTTACACTTCCAACGTTCTCCAAACTCTTATAGTGTAAGAGTATTGCTCTTACGCCCCACACACACACACGCCATTGTGGCCATTCAAAGCTACCATGCCAAGTTATGATCGCTAAACTACGTCTTGAACCCCCAGCGCTTTTCCTTACTTGTAACAAAAAGTATAATTCTTACTTAACCGTGACAGCATGATAAGAGAGTTTCTGGCAGTGTTTTAAAGTATGCAACAGATTGTTGAGGACGATGGTATCGGGGGTTGCGACCTCGGAAAGCACTCGGTGTCCTGCATAGTTTCAGGATCGACACTTCGGGAGCGCTGAGCATTCAAAGTTCTCTCGCTCCGGACGGGGATGCAGATTGAGGAGGCTATATGTTCATGCTGTATCACCAAACACACATTCTGAGAGTCAGAGAGTTCAAGGAGATCAGCACCGACATGCACATCAGTGAGGGAAGAGGGGAAACTTGCGCTGTGTTTTCAGAAGTGTTTGCATTTCTGTCTGCGTTTGTGTGATATGAAAAAAGACTGTCACAAGGAGAGTCGGGCTGACAGACGGCTTTACTTACACGGGAGTTGAATCGCACTCAGCCTTCTTAACATAAGCTCTTGTCAATGTTTTGTTTTTGTTTTCTAGTAAACAGTTACATCTACAGACAGACGTGTGAATACACAGTTGCAGACAAAGCACCAAAATGTGTTGCTGCCGGGGCTTTGATTGTAGAGAAATGCTGTAGTGGGAAATGTGGTTGGTTTAAAGAAATTCTGGGATATTTGCTTATTAGCTTTCTGATGGAGAGTTGGATAAGAAGATTGATACCACTCTTACTAAAAGCTGCAGTGTATAACCACCATTAGCTGTTTTACGGGGGTTCTGTGGACAATGTTTTAGCAGGTTTTTTGTACGGATTTAACAAATGAGATCTAACGTGTTCATCAGTGAGCTTTAGAGATGCTGGTGGGCGAATAGTGTTACTTTTGTTTCCCCCTGTTTTCAGTCTTTATGCTAAGCTAAGCTAACCAACTGCTGGCTTTAGCTTAATATTTAACATATAGACATTGAGAGGGTTATCGAGCTTCTCATAAGCAAAATTATTTTCCCCCTTGAAACAAAAATATTATCTCCGAACAAAAGTAAATACAGAAAGTAGCCGGTTGTGCGTAGATGGTAACCCTCGATTTGCAAAACTTGGCGGAAACTCTGATGAGATTCGCTGACCGACGTCCGACCCTAACCTTTACCATTTGAGGTCAATGTCTAACCTCAGCCATCTTGCGAGAGTTGTGCACATCGAGGTTTAGCGTCTAGACACGACTAAATTAGCCGCCTGGATTAGAAATTGTAGCTAACTGGTAGACAGTGTCTGTTCCACCAGCCTCAGTCAGTCAATTCAATCAAGCTGGTCGTGGCGAAAAAAAGGAAAGAGAACGAATAGTCAAATCTTCGTATTGAACAGCCAAATCTCATTTGATTAATACGGTTCTGATTCAGGTACAGCCCTAAACATTTAGCCCGCAAAGGTCTGAGGCTAATGGCGTTCGTTAAATTAATCTAAAACCACAAATATTGAATAAACAATGGCACCTTATCGAGACATAAGAATTGAGCTCCATTCCAAGGCTGTTTTTCTAGTTATTACCGTTGTTACAATCTGTCAACAGGATTTTGAATGAGGTTTTTCCTTCTTCTGGAACAGGACCCGAAAGTTTTGGTTTCACTTTGACTCTCTTTGGGGATCTACTTTTGGCTAACCAAACTAGTCTTATTCATCTTTTATTTCTTCATCCAAAGCAAGACCAGACAGACAGAGGGGTGGTATGATTTAAAGATTGTGATTTGTGACATTGGCCTTTATAAATACACTTGACTTGACTACATGTCGGTTGCTGTGGGTTGTTGCTGAATTTTACTTGGTCAATGTGTCCTTCAGCATAAAAGTAAATCCCAAATGCTTCAGTGGAGCAGCTCAGTGGTAAACAGGAGACAACTGTGTGGAGGCGGGGTGCTGCTGAAGACCTTCGTGGGTTACTAAAGGTCAAAAAAGCCTTGTTTGATAAATACTGCATCGTAAACAAGTGCAGGGTTAATGATTTTAACAGTTCAAACAGGGCACATCACACCACACGGTGTGTTGCATCCTGGATGTGAGACAGTATCGGAAAGACAAAGAGAGGCTGGGGGCTTGCGGAGGGGAAACGGAGACCACCAAAAAAAAAGAGGTTCTCAGTTTACAATGGGATCTCTCGAGTCGCAGAATGCAGATAGCGGTACAGTAGGTGAGAAGAATGATTATTAAGCCGATCAAAGGGAGCGCAGCGCTGCTAATTGCTCTCGTAATGTTCACAGCACTGTACTGCTGGATTAGACTTCTCTCTCCAGAGATACCGCAGGGATGGGCACACCGCCACTCTCTCTCACTTACACAGACACACACGCGCACACACACACCACTTGATATGCAGCATCGACTGATCTGACTCTTCCTTGATCCTCCCCTGTTGAGCCCAGTTCATCTCTGATGAGCCGCAGTGTTAACAGGGAAACGTCTACCAGAAACTGAACCGGTGAAATAGAGTGGGTGGTGCAGAGCAGTGAAACCACACAGCGAATTCAATCAGCTGCTCAATCAAATTCAAACCTGAAGAATAACATCATTAACTGTTGATTAACATGGCCGTAGGATCTATGATATCAACCATTAGATTAGTGTGTGCTTTTTTTTTTTTTATTAAAGATTTGATTTAGTTCTAAAGATATTTAATTTTCGATTCATTTCCCCCCCCACCGCCCGAGTAATTTGTTAAACAAAAATACCAAACATTTGTTGCTTACAACTGTTCAAATGTGGACTTCACATTGGGCTATGTAGATATATATATAAAAAAAAGATTCAATAGATTTATCAACAAAGTAATCCTTAGTTGCAGTTCTAATTTGATTTGGATTCATTTCTTGTCCCTCAATGCTCCACAAAAAGACGTATCTTTAAATAACTAATGCCTGTGAATTTTACAGCTCTGAGCTTTTATTTCCAGTTGCCATCTCCTTGGAGGACTTTTTCAAGGGACAAAAAAATAAATGGAATAGTTTCTCTTTTTTTTTAAATTATTTTTATGAGAAATGTAATCTTACACTTGATTTATTGTAGTTTAATAATTCACATATTCAATCTCACACTGCGATAATATGAGTCACAGTTCTGGCTGTCAGGCTTTTTCTATTATTGTTAATCTGGCATTTCTTTAAATTTGCTGGGCCATACGGTACGTTACTGCTGAGCTGTGGGGGAAGAAGTCAAGTGTGGCGGTCACAGTATTGAGTCCTACCTGGCAGTCAGACGATGGATTAAAGGAGGAATTTAGAGTAGCTGTGACAGACAGAATCACCTGAGCTTCAACTGGGCCAAATACCACAAAACTCTTTGGCAAAGGACGGTTGGAAAAGCAGCATAAGTGTTTGAAAGAAATGAAAGGACTATTTTGTCAAGTGTCAAGTATTTAAGTTTGAAATTCTGTGTTGATTTTACGCTGTGCCCTAGTTAAAAACATAGAAGTTATGATCTAAAATGGAATTATTCCTTTTACCATTAACATTATTTTATTAGGAATGTTATTAATAACTCATGTCCAGGTTCGGCTCATTGTGCCCATTATAGATCACTGTCACCAAAATGTGTGTCTGCTTTTTAAAAATGTTATTTAACCTTTAAGCTGGGGTATTTGCCCTTGAGATTCAGTCTCTTTTACAAGGGAGTCCTGGCCAAGACGGCAGCATCAGAAAAGTTTCACATTAAAGGGCAAGCAACAGACTTCCAGCAAAACGTCAAGAAGTTAAAACAAACGGCATTAGGAGTTCCACATAAAAGAAACAAACAATTCCATGCTCATGAGGTGATCTAATTTAAGGCGTCTCTGTAGCTCACACTAGGATAAGGGTTCATAAGCTTTAAAAGCCAATCCTCCAAAGACACTGCGGGTTAAAACTTATTTCGACTTCCTTTTTTAAAACCTTACATTTTTCAATACTTGCTGAGAAGCTTTTATTGTGGACCTCATGAACCGTTGCTTGTAGAAAACCTCCAGTGTAATTTAAAAAAACATGTTGCCGTCAATCTAGAAAATGAATTTTTCTCTAACGTTTACTTTTTGAAGTTAGTTTCATATACAAGCATTACGCTGTCCCTGCTCCGTTAGACCCGAGGTACCTCTCTGTCCTTCCATGAGCCTCAGACCAGTGTTGGACTGGCCCCGTCAGCAGGCTGCAGTTGTATATTAAGGCTGTCGGGGGGGAAAAACTGTCCACTTTGTGATTAACGCTGCGGTTCTGCTTGTTTATTTGATTGACAGGCATCACCCAGGAGATGATCAACGAGACACGAGCGTCAACAGAGAGGAGGATGCTGGGAGACGTCCAGGAACTGCTCAGACAGGGAGAGGAGGTCAACCAACAGGACTCCCAGGGAGCAACGCTGGTGAGACTTTGTGCTCCCCACCAATCTCAATTTAAAACTAGCTGACTAAATGTTTTTCTAAAGTTCAAGTTTATCGTCATTTCAGCTATGAAAAAATATAGCTGAATCAAAATGTCTCCTCTCTTAGGACCAGGGTATAAAGAAACGGTCAAAACATCAGGGAAGAAAATCAATACCGTACAATAAAAGTTTGAGTTTGTTACAAATATATATACACACATACTTATAAACACGTACAGAGTATTAGCTCAAATGATGCAACATGATTAGTAGTATATGTGTGCATTTATTTTATAGAGGTTTTGTTTTTGTAAGGGACCATGTACAATAATTCTATATAAATGTTACTATTTATTGTATCGTACCAGAGTTGGCTTGAATCAACCAAGCATAACAATAACAACAAACACTGCTGTTGGTCTTGAATCAATAGTTTTTTCTATGGAAAAGTACCGTGCCTTAAAGTTTTCATTTGAGGGGACATCTATAGATTCATGCCGTTTATGTCATGTTGCCACGGACACTGGGATTAATTAAGACCATACAATATTTGAATATGAATATTGCTATAAGACTGAATGTGATCCTAAAGTAGTTAATTTAATGTATTAAGATTAATTATAATGTATAAGACATACCATCATCATGCAGCTGTAAAACAATGAGACTAAACACTACAGTTATAAATCAGTAAGCAACTCCTTCACAGCTTCCTCCGAACCAGCCCAGAGTTAAGAGTTAACTGTGTTTTCTGTAGCAAAAAGTGCTGCAGAAACACGTACAACTCTTATCAGATTATCAAACATCCCAGGTCTGCACTGAGAGGAAAAGGGAAGGGTGTGTAAATATTCAGAGGACTGTCTTTATTATAGATTCACCTTTTAATCATTATGCACTCTGCCACACAGGCTCGTGAGGCTGTAAAACCTTTACAGCTAATTAGGCATTTAGAGACTCAATATAATCTTCTTAACGGCAGCTGTATGGTTTCAAAATGCTCTGCAAATTTAAAAGGTCTCTTTAAAACACACTTGACACACCTGCAGTCAAAGTCGAAAAATTATGCAACGGTATATTAGAATAAACCTTTAATATTGCTTATGATCACGCAGATGTCTTCACATCATTTGATTTAGAGTTTTTGTTGCCATATTTATATACATATAATAAATATGTATGCATCAAGGAAAAACAATAATACTTAATGAGAAGTGGCTGAGAATCATAAAAGCAACATTTCACCGCTGAATATATACTGATGCAAGATCAGATCTTTCTGTAAAGACCATGAGCCTAATAAATGAGCATAAAAGCTTGAGAAAAGATGTGCATTAATAAATAATCCATTTAAAGAAAACATAAAAAACATTCAACATTATGATTCATAAATAAACAAATATGGCAACAACAAAAAAATCCAAGTCAAATGATGTGAAGATATGTGTGATCATAAGAAATAACACAAGCCTGGCTGAGGTGCAGTGAGACACATGTAGAAGAGAAATAAATTCATGATACACGTACAGTAGCATCGCTAAGCTAATGAAAAATATGAATGCGTCCGTCACATCCTGAACTGCGCTTCCATTCTTGCACGTTATGTCAAATGCATTATCGAGGAGCCGAGCATGCCTGGGAATGATAAGAAGACACTTTCTTTTACTTTAAACATGGAGTCACAGCCACATGCTCCTGTATGGAGAAGTCATTGTTTTAGTATTATTGAGGAAGTGCATCCAGTACACTGGTAACTGAATGTGTTTATTAAGAAGTTCAGGGCACTGGTGCGTTGAATAGTAAAGTAGGGCACAAAAAAAAATCATTAGTGTTTGATTTCCTGAGTAGAGCTTATAATCCCACATACCTTTTTAATGACGTGTTTATTATGTATCAGGGCTTTATCTACGCTGGGCAAACAACGTGACAGATCACTGGATGAAAATAGCCAGGGGACATTACATGGTAGTAGCCCAAAATAACCCTGGTAAGCTTTAAAGTCTAACCACAGATTGTCTGATTGAGCTGCTTGTCCCCTCGCTTTATGTGCCCTGCTAATCTTCATTGGAGCATGATGGAGCAAACTAGAGCATGCCTTATTGAAATCTCTGGCAAAAAAAAAAATAGAGCAGGAAACCTGGAACCGGTAGGAAGTTATGTAAGGTTAATCTTACTTGTTTTGATGCGCACAAACAATGATTTTCATCGCTTGTGGTTGCAAATGGGTTGATCAAACTCTGAGGAGAAATTATTTATTCAGCAATTCATAAAGCTATCTCAGTTTAATTTAACTGATGCAAGCAAATGATAAATCTCTTCAGAGGAAGCACAACCTAGCATCAGTGTGACGCAATGTGAAAAATCTGACAAAACAGACTTTTTACTTAAGTGAAAGTAACCATACTAAATTGTAAAAATACTCTAAATCTTACTTAAGTAAAAGTACAAAAGTATTGACATCAAAATACACTTAATGTGCCAAAAGTAAAAGTACTTATTGTGCGTAATAGTCCATTTCAGAATCCTATATATTAAACGACCGGATTATGACTATTGATGCATTAATGTGTTCATCACAGCTGGTAAATGTGGAGCAAATTTTAATTACTTTATATACTGCTGGATATCTTAACCTATAATAATATATCATTTTTTTTATTAGTTTGTTTGTATATTGTATTATCTTCATAATCTGAATCTCTAAAGTAACTAAAGCTGTCATAAATTTAGTAGAGTAAAAAGTACAATATTGGCTTCCAAAATGTGGCGGAGCAGAAGTATATAAAGTAGCATAAAATGGAAATACTCAAGTGAAGTACAAGTACCTCAAAATCGTACTTAAGTACAGTACTTCATTACATTACACCACTGCAAACAACAACAACAACAACATGATGAATTTACATCTAAAACATTAGAACTTTACAATAACGGATCACAGAAATCAGGGTTCCCACACTTACTTAAACATCAAATTCAAGGACTTTCCAGGCCCTATTCCCTCAAATTAAAAGGACCCAACACGGCAACATTTGAGACACGGATCAAGGTTAATTACTGTTACAACCCAGAGAATCCTTATAATGAGAACTAGCAGGCTTTACAGAAGCTCACAGACAGATTAAAGAGTCTTGTATGTGTACTGTGTTAGTGATGGAGGCTCTGGGGCCTTCTCAAACACAACAGAGACAGACTTATTTAATTTAATTATTTAGGAGTTAAGAGCTAAGAAAAAGAACTTCAATTGCTATTCTTGCACAACATGTATACATTCAAGCACGTTCAATAACCCATGTATATTTGTCTTTTTTCCTCCAAAGGCCTTGATTTTTTTTTAAGTGATCTAAAGAATTGAAAAGAAATTACTACAACCTAAGACTGTATTCCAATTCTGTGAATAAACATTAGTTTTTTTGCAGGTGGTTCATACTGACAGGCAGAATTAATTAGGCATGTTTAGTTCTCTACACCAGAGGCATTTCAAAGTGCTTTAAAACCCAAGTTGTTTCTGTGAATATTAAGGACATTAATTTATGCATCCTCTAAACATGCATTTGTGTTGGACAAGATGGTAGATCCCTCACATGACGCCAGTCCCTGACAGGGCTCACACAGACTGAAACACCCTCACGATCACACCGACAGGCACTTTAACCTAGTTCACCTAACCGGCATGTCTTTGGGCTGTTGGACAAAAACTGAATAAGAAGGTGAGATCTTATCCCAGCATGCTTTGGGCAAGAGGCAGAACACCACAGACAGGTTGTCAGTCATACTGTGCGAGGAAACTGAAATGCTCAGAGGAAATCATTGCAAACATTGTGCAGACATTATGAAACTTGGGATTTTTGTCATTTGTGATCCAAACTGAAATATCTCAAGTTCATATGTTAAGTGGTTATACCGTCTTAGAGAGGAGGGAGACGCTATATTGTTTAAAAATGTGGATTACTGTGCACATTTTCAGTCTCTCCAGGAAGTGGCACCGGCTTAATGCAATTAAATCAGACAGAGCTGAGCCCTTCAGGAACTGATGGACCTTAACATTCCTGATACGCGTCAAACATCCTCTTATTGTAGATAAACATCCACTTAAACACGTCAGCTTTCCAAAGATCAGCGAGCCATTGTCATTACCGGTGTGCTCTGAAGCCTAGATTCAGCCTTCACATTCTGCTTTCCAAATATTTTTGAATGTTTTGCTGTAGATACATTCACTGTGAGCAATTAACATTATGAATTGTGACCGGGAAAAAAAAGGCTTTTAATAGATACCTAGACTCTTTCTGTATATATGAAACGGTGCACTCCCTTTCCTGCTTTCTAGGAGACAGAGAAAGGACATTTGTACTAAAAATTGCTATAGTTTGTAAAAAATAAAGAAAATGATGCCTGTAATTACCTTTTTTATTCATCACTGTTTTATTTTCATGAATTAATTTGTCTTAAGTCTTGGTTTCTCTTGGCTTTTTGCATTCGTCACAAGGCGTTCTGCCAGGTTCAATGCTAATTCCGCATGAAGATCAATAATGTTGGATGTTGTGTGCATTGCTCTCTCTCTTCAGAAACACTCAAGTGTGTATAAGCTCACGTCGTCACCAGCTGCTCAAACTCAGTTATGTTCGGATCAAGATGCATTTATTCTAGTGAAAGTTTGAGTGGGGTCTGAGGTTATTGCCATAGAAACCAAATAACACTGCATGAGAAATAATCAGGCTTCATCCCTGATGTGGATGAGATGAAGGCTGGCAGTGCCTTAAATTTATGTGTGTGTATGTTAACTAATTGTTAATCTTATTAAAATAATGATTAACACACTGTACCTAAACATGTCTAAATAGCTCAAAAGGAGTCAGCTTCTGCAGCTCCTCATCGAATATATGATGTAGAGCTGTAACTTAGTTGTTACAATATTAATCTGCAGCAGTTTTAATAATCAAGTCCTTTTCACTCTTAAATGTAAATATTTAATGATGATTTCTCTGTCTTCTATGATGGTGAATTGAATGTCTTTGAGTTTTGGACTGCTGGTCAAGATGTTACCTGATGTCATATTTCTCAATGATGCAGCTCAACATATTTGGGGTCTTTGGAAACGGGTATCTCTGCTAGAATTTAAAGTTATTAACTGGGTTTGAACAATGTTTCGCTGTATTACTCAAGTTTGTACCGACTGGCCTACCGGTGGTTCAGAGAGGTGTAAGAGGTGAAGACTAGACTGAATATCCTGATAGAATAAATTAAAAGCTGTTCAGTGATTCTCTCTACTCAGCTCCTGCTATTATTGTTTCCTCATACATTTGAGTGTCTGACCTGCAGAATGCGTCATCTTGGGCCATCAGGATCGGGTTTTTTCTGCAGTTCCGTTTCCAAACTGCCGAAAACCCCCGAAGCCCATCAGTTTGAAATGATTGCAGAGCTTTTTTTTTTTTACAATGACGTGGACTTAATCTGGCAAAACATTAGTGATGAAGTTGCCCAGTGACACATCCAGAAATTTTGGATGATTCCATTTTTGCAGGTGCAGTGTGATGTCCATTTTTACATTAGTCCTAGTACAGTATTCTTTGGCTTCTAAATTGTGGCTTAAGTGTGAAAATCCACGCTGGATTGTATGCACGGAGCCTTTTCTATAGGAACTCCTGTGCACTGGAAAAATGGAATCATTGTTCCTCCTCTGTCATTGCAGCTCCACATCGCAGCAGCAAGTGGATACGTGCAGGCTGCAGAGCTGCTGCTGGAGGGGGGAGCTCGCATGGACCTAAGAGACTCGGATGGATGGCAGCCTCTTCATGCTGCAGCGTGCTGGGGTCAGGTAAGGTAACATAACAGGAAACAGATAAGCGCACTTACACAGACAAGGTTTTCCGAAACCATTAACGTAATTTGCTGCTATTGTTGTTTCAGATGCATGTGGCAGAGCTGTTGGTGTCTCATGGCGCTAGTCTCAATGCCAAGACCTTCCTGGATGAGACCCCCATCGGTATATTTACACCTCAATGATCTTATCAATACACCTGGTGGGGGGTTAAGAAAACAAATGTCTTATCTCAGCAGGCTCATTTACAGATTTTTCAGTCAATGCAAGTTTTACATCACACAGTTGTTCTGTTTAAATGCTGATTTTAAATCTTGTTTAGGCAAATTGGAAACTTTTTTGTGCTATTTTCAATCCTCGTTATAATCAGCATTTACATTTTTGGCAGTCCTGATGGTGGGTAAATTATCAAATGGGGAAGTTTTACAACTCAAGTATATGTTAACAGTCGGTGTGAGAAACTAGCAGCATATCTAAGGATAACATTTATTTGAACTGGTTTAGTTTTTTTTATTTATAAGAGAGTAATTAAGCACAACAAACACATTTTACTTTGAAAGGAACTTACATTTCTTGTCCTTCATCCTTCTCATTGTAAGATCTGTGTGAGGATGAGGAGTTCAGAGCCATCCTGCTGGACCTGAAACACAAACATGACATTATCATGAAGTCACAGCTCAAACACAAGACCTCACTGTGCAGGCGAACGTCCAGTGCAGGCAGTCGTGGGTAAGTACTGACATCTGCTGGTGTCGCTACTGCTACTGCAAATGGCATTTAACATTGTTTATTTACTTTTCTTCCCACAAAAGAGACGGGAAAGTTCAGCAGATCAAGGCGAAAACAATCTAATAGAGCAGCGTTTCAATTATACAGAAATCCTTGTCAACAAAGGAGCCATCAGTACCGTGTGAAGATCTTTTGAGTTCTGCCTTCTGTAGTGTTTTTGTTTTTTTAAATGTGCACAATCTAAACTCTGATTTAGATGGGCAGGGCAGCCTCCTTTACTCTTCAAATGTAACATTTCATTTATTGTAAAAGTATAAGCAAGAAATTGTATGAATTGTAATTGTGCTTAGAAAATTCATATTCTTATTTGTTGCCATGTTTCTTTCCCACTTGCACAATCTCACTGGAAGCTCGTGTGTCCACAGAAAAGTGGTGCGGCGAGCCAGCCTGTCGGACAGACACAACTTGTGCCGTAAAGAGTACGAGACGGAGGCCATCGTGTGGCGGGGAGGGAGGGAGGAGCAGGATGAAAAAGAGAAAGAGTCCGATCAGGAGAATAACCAGGTGGTTAAAGTGAGTCTTCAGGTTATTTCTTTTATTCCTGTTTCTAGTTTCTTAGACGTAGGTAAACCTATACATTTACATTTGCTACATTTTTAAAAGTAGCATTTGAGAGCTCATACTCAGTTTTTTTGGTTAATGCGGTTGTTTGTTGTATGTTTTAACTTCCTGCACAAAACTTGCTGACCTGATATGACTGAGATATTTCTAGCACAGCTAGAAAATCAGTAATAGAATTATCTCTCCCACACATCAGGAGTGTAAATGTCAGATTTCAGAGTAGGTGTGTCAGAGTTTCCTTCAAAACTCTCCTGATGATCAAACAGTCACACAGGAAGAAACCCACAATGGAAACAAACTGCCATACAATCCTCCAACAACAGTAGAGTCAGTAGATAAGAATGCAACATAGCCACATAGTATGAGTGCTACAGTTGTTTCAACTCTAACCACTATGGAAAGCACTATAAAGCTTCCAGAAAAAACGAGAAACGTAGGAATAATTCCATTATAGGGGGATTAAAGTGATCTTTATTAATGTCTCGCAGGTCAAGCCAGTCGTACCTGTGGAGCTGCCAGACAAGCCCAAGTTGCCCACCATCCTCAAAGATGGCAGCAGCAAACAGAACGGGCTCATCTCCACGGCGACGTCCACGCCGCCGCAACCGCCCTCCAATGGCAACACGGCAGCGTCTGACGCCTTCACTCCGGAGGAGGCCTGCCCGAGAGAGCGCGCCCAGACTCTGTCTGAGCTCAAGAAACAGAGGGCTGCGGCCAAATTGTTGAGTCACCCGTTGTTCAATGGTCACCTAGGTAACGGCTCCACAGACTCCTTCACTGATGCCAAAAACAACTCGGAGGACCCCCGCATGCCGCTGGTCTCCTCCAATGGCAACGCAGTTTACTACACGCCAGCCAGCGGCGACCCGCCCCTCCTCAAACTGAAACAGCCAATAGAGGAAGAGCAGCCGAAGGTGCGAACCTGCTGCTGCGTGTCGTAGCACCCTGGTGACGTGACTGTTGACAGAACAGGAAGTGTTAGCACAGAGAAGCGAGGAACGTACTGTGGGAGGAGAGGAAGGAAGCAAGGAGAGAGGGAGTGTTCCTATTAACATCCTTTCCCTCCCCTCCTTTTAACTTCTCCCAGAGAAGATGGCTGGCCTGAAGATGGTTTAGAAACTTATCCTTGTACCTCCCTGCCATCACGAGACTCCTGCAGGCATGTTTCAAGTGTAGCACAGAAGAGGAAAGGAACTGAGGAGTGCTACTTGTTTTCTTCCAGGTTTCACTTGGAATAAAAGTCCTTTTCATGTATGGAGTCTCTATATAAGACACATGGATAGAATGAGTGCGGCCCTGCTGTCCCTGTGTGTAAGAATCCAAGTATGGACAGATTTTAAGCTTTTAGTCGGGAAAGTATCAAAGATTTTGAGTCGGGAAGTAGCGAAGATCACAAGGTACAAGGTGCATGTTCTGCCCTCAGAGATGGAAAATATTTTTTTTACCCTAAATATGGATGGTTATCATGTAATTAAACAACATTTTCTTCAGGACAAACTCGCATTGTTGTCAAACCACAATGTTCTGCATTTTTGTCATACTTTTGTTCAAATGTGCAGGAATGCCATCACGCAGAGCGGTCCAGATGTATCGCATTACATTATGTTGTTGTACAACAGAAACAGTGAAACGTAGCAAAGAGAGATCTGTGAAGTCTCTTTTCAAGTGTCTGCCATGTTAAAATGCTGCCTGCGTAAGTAAAGGGAAGGAATGCCATAAAACAGTATTAAAAATATTCAGGAAGTGTACTTCTGCAGTGAAAGATAACAGGAAAGAGTAAAGTTCTGCACTAGTGTTTGAAACTATATCCTGTTAACTATACTTCACCTCACCGTCCTCTCACATCAAATGCATAACCCACTTTGTACTATCTCGTTTAGATAATTTAAGCAAACATGGTTGAAAATGAGTGTAGATTTCTTTATTTATGAAATTAATGTAATGTGTAGAGAAAAAACATATTGGTTCCTAAAGTTGAGTGTATTTATTATTTGGATGGTGTGTGGAGAGCGTGAATGCAATATAAGATGAGCTGGGGAGTCTTCCAGCAAAGCACCTTCTGACATGGAAAATCAAACGTTAACTGATAAAGTGAAGTAAGAGTTACTGTCTGCTTTCTGTACATGTTATTAATATCACACAAACAAGCCATCCCATCAGGATGGATTTCATATTTGTGTCACTACAAATAACAGTGTTATTTGTCTATGCTTAGTTTCTGTTTTTTTTTTTCTGGTGGCCATTGTGTGGCTTTATCTTCTCCCAGTCACTGTATTTGTTTCATTAACAGAAATTGTAAATGTTGTGTAATGAATTACTGTAAGTATAGTATGAGTTTTCTCAAGATACACATGAAATTGTATGCTTGCCTCAGTTTTTGTTTTTTGTTTTTTTAATGGATTTGGTATGTAACAAGCCCACACCATTATGTCCTTGAATGCAACATGGGTTCAACATAAAATACAAAATCAAGTACTAGAAGTAGCTTATCTTAGCAAAAAGACTGCAGAAACAGCTAGCCTGGCTCCGTCCAAAACTAATAAAATCTGCCACTGGACTGTTTCTTTGCCAGGTACCTCGGTTCCTGGTTCACAGCCAGTCCAGCACATAACCTGTCATTGAACTACGCTTGTGTTTTGTACAGATTAAACAAACAATATACATATGAAGTGTTGATAGAGCTTTTTCACGTCGCATCTTTTTACTCATCACAGCAGGAAAATCTCAGATGGAACTAACATTAACAATGGCTCCGTTCCATTAAGTGTCCCAAGAGGCCTCTTGGGTGAGCCAGCATGTACAATACCAAACTTATCACCAAAATCTTAAAGGAATACAGTCATCATTAATGGTATTAAATACATGTACATCTGTGCTTTTCCTGCTTTGAAATGTCAACATTTCTGTTGTGAAAAAGTGAGCTTTAGAGGTGCTGGTTGGCAGATAATAATAAAAAAGTAAATAAAAGTTTTTTACCTAGCCAGACTAGCTGTTTCCCTTGTTTCCAGTTCTTGTGCTAAGCTATGTTAACCCGCTGCTGTCTCCAGCTTCATATTTAACAGATATGAGATTATCAATGTATCGATCCCCTTATCTAACTCTCTACAAGAAATTGAATAAACTTATTTCCCAAAATGTTGAACTAGTCCTTGTAACTAATAACAGCTCATCTAATCTCCTTGTGAGTGCCAAAGAGTCTTCCATGATAACTTATAAGGACATTTAAAAACTTTGGGACAAGACTTCCCACAATGCCTCTACCACTTCATCCCCGCCACATCAACTGTACAGTGTTAAATATTTGTACAGATGCATTTGTAAATATGTTTGTATTAGTGTCCCCTTATCCGTTGTTCCCATGAACTGCATTTACATGTCGGTGTCGTTACTGTTGAGAACATATAGGAAATTACAAAAACCCACATTGATAACAGTGTTAGCAGCAATTTGTCGAGGGGGAAAAAACTGAGTCTATGTCGACCGCCTCAGTGACCCAGCAGTCTAAAATCTATCAGGAATGTCCAGTGCACCCAGGTGTCGTCATCATCATCATACTTAGCATTTTCTCCCTGCTGTTGCGTTACCAGTATTCTTTTGGTTTCCTTGGTGCAATTTTCTGCAAAGGTCAGGTTTTTCAACTCAATTTGAGGAAGTACAAATGAAGTCACATTCAAAGAGATTGCTATAGCCCTTATTTTTGGTTCCTTTTTTTCCCCCTTTGACATCACTTGTTATGAGTCCGCTGAAATTGACATTGGTTTACTCCAGTTCATGTTTATCCTAGCTGCTGCAATCAATTTTTTAAATGTCAATTCTGCTTCCTTATTAATGAAATCCAAATCGCATTCAATTGTAATTTTGAATTCAGACCTGGTCAGTATTAGCCAGAAAGGGACAGTCGGCTGTTTAGAAAATACCCTGTGTTCTCATGGTGTATATATAGATCAAAGCTTGTGTTTGTCTGCAAGTCTTGCTGTCTATAACGATAAGATTATAAATACAAAAAACTACTGATTTTGTAATTACTGGAATATATTGATGGTTGCATTAACATATTTTGAATAAATTGTATATTTTGAGAATTTTATATGGTCTCTTCTTAATGATTAAGGTACAATAAAGAATGTGCCCTGCAGGCCTGCACAAATAAACACCTTGCAAAGGACTCAAAACTGCTGCAGGAGGTTTCTCCAGGACCAACTTTTGCCATGAAGACACACAGAGACTCGCAGTTTTGAAAAGAAAGTCCTAGTATCATAATGTTTTTAATAAAACATCATTGTATAGTATGCCTTAAAAAATGTAAACAAATAAACTAGAGCGTACAATAATATAAATGTTTTTATTGCTATGGAGAGAGATTTCTCATATTTATTATTATTAATAATAATAATAATAATAATAATAGGAATTAACTTGTAAAAGTTCCATTTTTTTCTTGTAAATTGACATTTGAATGAATGTGCAATGATTTGTACAAATGCATACTTGTTTATGAATCCAAGTTTTACATTTTGTACAAGCTTTGACTACTGCAGCTCCCTCCTGGCTGGACTGCCTACATGTGCCGTCCGACCTCTACAGCTCATCCAGAATGCAGCAGCCCCCCCGACCTTTAACCTCCCCAAGTTCTCCCACACTACACCGCTCCTCCGCTCCCTTCACTGGTTACCAGTGGCTGCCTGAATCTGCTTCAAGACTCTGGTGCTGGCCTACCGTGCTGTGAATGGATCAGGCCCTTCCTACATCCAGGCCACGGTCAAAGCAGACACCCCAGCCCGCTCACTTTGCTCGGCATCGGCCAATCGGCTCGCTACTCCCTCACTGCGAGTGCGACCCAGATCCCCCTCAAATTAAACCTGCTTGTTTGCTATCCTGGATTTTACCTATTTGAAGCTAATGTACTTGCAAGATTCTTGCTGTTCTGAGTTTGTATCCTCATGATTGTTTGCACTTATTGTAAGTCGCTTTGGACAAAAGCTTCAGCTAAATGAACTGTAATGTAATGTACAAATATAAAAAATATATATATATTTTTTTCCCCCGATGTCCATATGCATTAGTCTCAAATCTAAAGACATAACCAGAGCCCATCTTGTGATTGGATCATTCCAGACAAATCAGGCCAGTGGCACCTTTCACCCTCCTTGCTCAGACCAGGCCATTATTTTCTTGAAAACTGTATTCAGACACTTAATTGCTTAGATCAGATACACTGTTTGCACGGCGTAGGAAGGTCACTAACATTTTATCGCAGCCCGACACTCCTTGCTCTGCCCTACTTCTACAGTTCTTTTCTGTTTTGAAACAGGCAGAGCTGGACCGTCCTTCACCACACAGCTGTCAGGGTCTTGGCCCAGCATCAACTGCTTCCTTCAATGATGTTCTGTGTTGTCTTTGTTTCCCTCCCTCTTTCTGAACTTCCTCTCATTCACTGGCTGCGGGGTCAGCAGGGTCAATATTTCTACAGGCTGCACCCAGCAGTCATTTTTCAGACACATAACAGGAGAGACAAGTAAAGAAGACAGTTTAGAAAAAAAAAAGAAAAATGTTTCTTAAAGTGCCCTATTTTGGGTATTTATAAACCTTTTTTTTCCTGGCATATAACATTCCGTGCTTTCACCACTTTCAGATTCTCCTCAGTGACAGTTCGCATGAAAGCAGCAGCCATTGGCTAACACGGTTGCTCACCCTTTCATTACTGTAGATTTTAGGGGAGTGACCTCTAGGCACCAATATAGTTGTCGGATTTTTATGGAGAAGCTTTATCAGTATTTACACTACATTACACTACATTAGGCCGTTATAAAACAGCACAAACTCGCTAATATGTTAGCTTAGGGATATGAAAACACAACCATTAACTCATTTGTCAAACATTTACATCAAGTTACAGTCTTGAGCAAATGTTAGGTGAAATCACCCTTTCATCTGAGGCTCCCTCAGTATGTCTAAGGCATATAGACAGAGAGGAGGACAATGGTGCTGAAAGCACATGATCTAGGCTGCATTAACCTCCTCTGCGTGGCCTGGCTTTTGCTATTGTGCCTTAGCTACAGTGACTCCAGGCCAGCTGGCTCAAGTCCCAGTCCTTCAGTCCTCTTCACTGAAGGGCGAAGTGGATCGGTGCCAGAGAGAGCATACAGACGCATACTGGCCACTCTGCAGGACACATAAATGGAGGAATGATGATGGACGGCACTAAGGAGCAGTTGAGAGTGTGGATAAAGTAGGAAGATGTACCATTGCCAGGAGTTGCTTGGACACTGACCACCATGATGGAGGGATGGTTGGAAAGAGGGGATGTTTGCACTGATGAAATAAAGACGGGTGGATGGCAGGCCTGAAAGTGGGCCCGCACTGGGAGGAGGCCATCACTATTGACCATCCTGCCAGCTTGTTAGAAGACGGATAGAGAAGCTGCACAAAAAGAACGGATGGATGGATGGCTCAGCGGGTCAGAACTTCTCTCTGGTTCCCAGGGTCTGTTGGACTTGACTAGGTTTCAGTGTTCTACTTGACCTCAATTTAAGATGTCCAAGTAGAGCGAGTCGATGTTTGTCTGTCTGCTGATGAAAGCCTATCGACCGAGGGATTTGCACTCAGATCGAAGTCAGTTACTCACTCTCAGGCAGGAGACACAGTGTCTAATGCTGAGTAACAGTAATATTATTATTTATTTTTAAGTTACACTGGCAGCAAAGAGTACAATGTCAGTCGGTCTAGCACAACTAAAATATCTCAACCGCTATTGGATGGATGGCCGTAAAATTCCGTAGAGAAATGTATGTTCCCCATCAGCATGAATTGTAATGACTAAAGGTGATCCCCTGACTTTTTATCAAGCACCATAATCAGGTCAAAGTTTGAATTTGTTTTGCAGGTATATGGTCCAAAAACAAAGGCATTCTCACCAGCCTCAGCTGCACTTTGTGTTCAGTGCTAGGTAGTAAACATTAACATGCGATGACATCACAGCATCACAAACGGTAAGGCTCGTTTCAATAAACCGAATAAACTGGTTCTTCGAGTGAGTCACCAGAGCTGCAACACTTCCTTCAATGACAAATGTCCAACTTATAAAAGGGTTCAAAATAAATAACTGTCTGTGGAAGTCCAGTTCTTAGTATATCCTCCTCTCTCTGCATCACATGACAGGTATTCACACACGATCACAAGCAATAGTCTGAAAGAATGATGTTGTTAGAGGAAGGACGGGGAGTAACTTTGTGTGTTTGCCCGACTTTATTTATCTTGTTTGGGAACCTCTGTTGTAGTATAATTAATTGTTCAACAGCATTTCAGCACCTTTATTTTGTATGTTTGTAACTACTGTACAAATCTAAACATAGTCACTGAATTGCTGTTATAACTTTGACATCTTAAAAACTCTCACTTTTCAACCTAATTTAACCTTGATTACTAAAGTACTTCTGACCTGAAAATCAGTACATCAATGCTTACTGAGCAGAGAAGGTTACACTGAAGCCAAAATACAAAACAAAATATAAGAGATTAACTTTCTGTGAGCATCGTCTGTACATTTACACCTTTATATTAATTCTGACCTAAAAAAATCTAAAATATCTCTGGGTAATATTACTGTCTTTGTCATTTCCTTCTCTATGACCGTAACGTCTTCAGCTGTTATCACAGATAAGGAACTTCCTTCTGGCTGTGGGAGTAACAGTACATCTGACTGACAATCAGATATATTAATGTCAATTTTTACATTTCAGTTTTTAACTAATACATTTCTATTTTTCCAAAGCTTTTTTAAATTAATAGCCATTTTAAAATCAGCCCACATGTTGATCTTGTGGCTTTGCTAAGGAAAGGTCAGAGGCTCTGTTGCTGCGCTGACTGCGGAGCGTTTGTTGTGGCTGCCTGCCAAACATCCCACCCTCGCCTTTATCTCACCTCCCACTCACTGCTTTCTCTCTGCCGTTTTACTTTCTCTGTGTTGATGCATTTCCAACTGCAACGCGTGTTTAAGAAAGTTGTAAATGTCACAGGAAATAATTGCTCTCTTACATCTGAAAGCAGGTCATGTTCATCACACAATGCAACTTTTACCACAGGCATATAACACTGGAATATTTAAGGTTCTACATTTTTTTCCGCATAGAGGCAAAATAATTATTTCTAATCTTGTACTTTCCCACCACTTTCATTTTAGGTTGGGCTTTTGTTAACACTTCTTCCTGGTTTGACAACTTTACATGAGAAACACAAAGAGAAACAATGTA
This sequence comes from Bovichtus diacanthus, assembly GCA_943590825.1. Lineage (NCBI taxonomy): Eukaryota > Metazoa > Chordata > Actinopteri > Perciformes > Bovichtidae > Bovichtus > Bovichtus diacanthus. The sequence goes on from CALSBV010010288.1 coordinate 5,534,871, forward strand.
CATTTACTCAAGTACTGTACAATTTTGAGGTACTTTATTTGACTTCTTTATACTTCTCCACTACATTTCAGAGGCAAAATGTACTGTTTACTCTCCACTGCATTTCTTTGACAGCTAAAGTTACTTAGACGAGCAAGAGTTTACACAATACAAGGTATTATCTTTTTATAGATTAAACTACTCAAAAGTATATAGTTATTTAAATTAGCCACCTCAACCACTTTAAAATATTAAAATGATGCAGTAATGCATCAGTGATAACCAAACAATAGGACATAACACTCTGAAAGGGGACATTCTTTTTTCTAATTAGTACTTTTACTTACTTTTCAAGTGCTATTTGATACTATTTGTTATGTACTTCTTGTGAAATTATGAACATGGGACATTAACTTGTGGAGTTTTTTTTATATTGTGTGGTAGTGCTACATCTACCTAAGAAAAATGTCTCAATACTTTCTCAACCAGAAGAGGAGAGAAGGCAAACAAGTTAAGGGACAAAGCTGCAAAATTTAAATGTTTAATGCATTATATCTTACTTTTTCATGCGAGATGTGGACGGCTATAAAACATCATGCTAACAGTTTTAAATGATTGTCAATATATTATCTTGCTGCTGGTTGAACGGCCCTATCTCCCCATAACATACAGCAACAGCCAAAAACACAGATAAGAGCCAATAATGAAAAGTGGGGTTGTTTCCTTTTGCTGATGTCTTTGTTGTAACTTCAGCTCATATATGTACATTTCTTATTTTCTCATGGATCGTTTATGTCTTGTTTTGTCAATCGCAATTGTGTCATTTTGTGCGTTTACATTTTTGAGTTTTTTTGTGCCAACTTTGACCTCCACCCTCCTCACCTTTTTTAACTGTAAAAAAAAACAAAAAAAAAGCATGCTAAAATATACCTGGTTAAAATAAATTATTGAATTAAAGTAATTGCTTGGATTGTGGAGGGGTAATCTTAGAGAAAGCCTGGGACTGTAACACAATATATCACATTTGTACTGGACTCATTTAAACCAGTGAGTGAACAGTCCGAACCTGCAGATCATTAACTTAATAATATAGCATTTGAAACAGAGCTGCCCGTCTTTAAAAACACATGCATTAGGGTTGAGTCACATATAACTATCCCAGAGACGTTTCATGATATCATTCAATTATAAGAATTAACACGGTTACACCTTTAAGTGCCCCCTCCCTTCGCATGAAGCTTTACTATCTGCGATTGCGCGTCGGCTCTCATTGGCTCTCGGTGATAATCGGTCAACAGGAGGACCGGAGGGAGTCTGGAGAGCACGGGGCAGCATGTTTACATGTCTAGTCTAAATGAGTTGTTCCAAACGACTTACGCGCTTTATTTGATTTTTTTTCGGAGACATTAAGCTCGTTTTCGGGGGGGTCGTCGACAATGTTTTTGTGTCGTACGGGGAGGCTGTCTGCAGCGGCTCTGGATCAGGCTTCCAAGTCAACGGGCTCGTTTCTATTGCAAGTCAGAGCAAACAGACTGAGGAACTTCACTTTGACATTACGCAAGGGTTACACGTTTCAGCGACACCGGTGTTTCTGTGTATCCGCCGAGGGTGTCGATGCAACTCTTGAGCATCTGGGGAAACGACAACAACAACAACCGGACCGGCAACCAGCCCGGAACCGGGGATCACCGTGTGCTTTAGACTGGGGCCACTTGGACCGGGTGGCTACTGTAGCGGCGCACCTCTCCAAACGCGTGCAAAGTAAAGGCGGCAATGTAGATATTATCACGCCGTTGGTCGTGCATGCGAGCAGGCGCTACAGTAGCAGAGGAGAGCCGGTGGGGAAGGGTTTGTTTACAGGTTACTGGGTTTCTAGTCGGCTCTGCTCTACAGGGACAATGCACAGCAGAGCCTTATCCACGAAGAAGAGCGAGCCCGGCGAGCAGCAGACGGCTAACAACAAAGAGGTAATTTAAACTATTCAACTCAAGTGTTTGTTTAACCCCTGTGACCAGTTTAATAAGAGCGTGCAGGTCCCAGTCTGTGTCCACACAGTGTTCAACTGGTGGGAGGAAACCCCCATGTGTCCCAGAGGTGCCCGGATTGAACTCCAAACCATGAAATATGCAAAAACATGCCTGCCTGCCTGCCTGCCTGGGCCTCTTCAGTGACAGCCATCCTGTAAGCATGCAGGCGTGTTATACAACACTGCATGACGCGCACAACTGAGTGGGCCGTCTACATTTTGCAGTGAATTCACAGATGACCATGCATAATTGATCCGTCTTCACAACTTAAATCTGAAGTAGCAGAATGGTTATTTATAGAGTTGAGAGAACACATGCTGACTCACTGTTCAACAGGCTTACAGAACCTGAATCTTAAAAAGAAAAAAAAAGAAAAAAAAAAAAAAAAAAGGGAGAGGAAACTAATTCAGGCTCCTTTTTTAAAAAAAAAAAAATATATATCTATATCTATATCTATATCTATATATAAATATCTATCTATATATAGATATATATATTTAAAAAAAAAAAAAAAAAAATATATATATATATATATAGATATATATATACTGAGAGAGAGAATTAGTTACTTTGTCCAAACCCATTTAATGTTAATAACGTGTAAATTAAGTGAGCACAACAAACACTACTATACTGTATACGCTTCAGTGTTATGCAAGGTTTGAGTTTGAAGCATACGTTGAATTATATAATCATTATGTTGGATAATCACACAGGACTAACAGACTACACCCCTGCACGCAGCCGTGAGAGTCTCTCTTAAGGCACAGTGTTGCTTTGAGCTAAAGGCTAACACCGGCATGCTAACACGTTAACGTTTAGCAGGTCCTATGTTTGCCATGTTCACCAGTAGCATGCTAACATTTGTTAATTAGCACAACAAGTACAGATGAGGCTGATTGGAATTAGCTTTGTAGTGATGTGATCACAAACCAAAATATAGGGAAATGGAACATTTTGACCCGATGGTGGCGCTAGAAGAAAAGTCAGGGAATAACCAAAGTGACTTCAATTCATCATCTGGGCACTATAAATAACTGTACCAAATGTTCACAGCAGTGCATCCAATAGTTGTTGAGATGTTTCAGTCTGCACCAAGCGGTGGATGTAGACAAACATTGTAGCTGCAATGACGCTAAAACTTTGACCTTGACAAATATGTGATCAAATATCCAAAAGATTAAAAAGCACATCTTTTCTTGCAAAAAGGGAACATGATGTTTAGAACTAGGCCGATGTGTATAGGACTATATTTGCTTATTGCAAGCATCACATTTACTCTGGTGTTGGCTGATAAGTAACAAGTAATTGCAGCACAGAAATGCTAAAGATCTGTTTGAGATGGGGTTTGGCCAAAAAAATGTGTGTAGCGTCGAGCTACAAACCTCAGGCTACAGGTCTGGTTTGCTCACTTCTTTCCAACTCCACACTTTCATTTTCACACTTGTAGTCTTTAGCTCCAGCCGGCAGAGTTCCCTTTTATAAACAATAATAAATAACAATAAATAAGACAGTTGTGTTGCAGGATGCTGCAGTAGTTCAGTTTGAATTTTCATCTTATCAAGACCAAACACTGAGCTTCTGCTTGAGCCTCTGACAGGAGGGATTGACCACTTTACCATTTCCCTCCCGCTCCGCCTGTGTATGTGTGTGCATGCGAGTGCGTCTTTGTCTGTGTTTGCATGCCACTGTGACTTGGCATGTGTTTTTATGCCTCTGAAAAGCTGTTATCAGACACAGCAGTCCCACTGTTCCCCTCCTATACACCCTCCCTGGCACAACTCCCTTTGGCCGCTCGCTCACATGACCCTCCCACACTGCTGCCTGCCTTTACTTTTAGCTTGGCCTGACTCGCCTCTGAAAGGCAAAGGCCTGCTCCCTCGCCCACTCTGGCCTTTCTATTGTGCATTGTTGGCAGGCAAGGGCTTACGTCACCGAGACTGGCTTCATCCAGGGGGCTTGGGACAAAATTTAGCAAAAACAAAAAGTTCTTCTTCTTCTTCGTCTTTGTTTCTGCCCTCTTGATTAATTGTCTGACTCAGGCCAACAAAGGAAGCAGAATGTCAACGCAGCAAAAAAGGCGTAGTAGGCTATGAATGAAAGTTACTGTATGTTAGGTCAAATGTGGCACACGGCAGTGGATGAAGAGGCCGCTACATCTGCCGTTCACTGCCAATTTTCAGAAAAAGTTCGATTACTGATCTTTTCAACTGAATGTGACATTTGCAAACATCTTGAAGACTGTTACACCAGTGGGATGCTTTCATGTTTCAAAGCAGATGTATCAGGACCATTGAGTTACTGTACATATTTTAGCTACGAAACTTTGCATATTTCAGTACAGTGCTTTATCTCTTTAGTTTAATATAAAGTGTAGTGCATACAAAACTTTATTTATTTGAGTTGCATGCTTGTAATGTATCCAGTTGATTATTTTTCCATTTTTGTAAGGCATAAAGTTACTATTTTTAATCCATATTGTCGGCATAGTTCTGCTCATTTTTGCTAGATGAATTATCAGGAAAAGTATGCTCATTCACACATTATCCACCGGCCTACATTTTGTCCTCATCCCTGTTCAAGTTGACCTTGACTTGATGGTCTACTATAATAATAACTTGTTAAAAGAGGTCATTGCCGTATTCTTTGTACTTAGTAAGTTGTGTCAGCTTTGTAGGCACAAAGTCAATATCTTGTCTAATAATAGATAAATATAGGCCGGCGATACTTCCTGTTTTCTCAATGAAGGATTGCGTTTCCTCTCTGCAGAAAATATATTGGAGTACCTCTGCTTCAGATGGAGCCACTGGACACGATGACCTCCTGTCAGCTGCTCTTTACCGTTTCAATTCCAGTTTAACAGCCCTCATAATCAAAAAGAAAAAAATTGTAGGCAATAAAGCTGAAATTATTTCCAACCCCCAGAATCCTTAATCATAATTGAAACCTATAATTAACCCCAAAAGGGCTCAGGAACAGATATTTTGTGGTAATTGCATTTCCGCAGCAGCATGATCAGGCAAATGGATGACCTCCAGCACCAACAGTTTTGTGTCCATAGCACTGGGTACAAATTTAATTTTGGCTCTGAATGCAGACTCTTGGTCTTATACTTGTTCAAATATTTCCTGATTGAAGTCATACTTCTATTTTTAACACAGGGCTATGGTTGGACTGCTCTCTGTGGGTTGACTTGTTCAAGAATGCTGCATCTCTGTGATTCAGTATTGTTTTTTTTTCTTCTTTTAACTCCCACTCTATTCTTTTTTTGTTCATAATCTGTAGTATTTTATCTTCATTATGACCCTATACACACAAATGTCCTTATACCTAATCATTCCAACATTCCTGAAATAAACACACTTTTAAAGTTAAGCTTGTATTTAGTGCAGTAGAGAACCCAGTCACAGCCACATATTAAATCACATGGTTCAAAGAGGTTTTATAGCAGTATGTTGCCAAAACAGGTGGAGCTCATAGCCTGGGAAAAAGTAGATTGCCGTTATAAAACAGGATTTACACCTCACGCTGTCAGGACGCTGACTAAATGAGTCCCTGAGAAATCAGTATTATACTAAATCAAAATGCTAATTAAGTTTTAAAGGAGGGTGAAAGGTTTTCACATATGACAACAATTTTAAAGACAACTCAACTCAACTTAATACGGGGTACATCCAGTACTCACATTAAATTGTTCCCTTATGTTGAATTGTAAAGTCTTGTAATGAGTTTGGACAATGCTAGTCTTTTAATTTTGATCTTTTAAAAATACCCTGCACACTATTATACCGCCTGTACACGTCCTGCTGCATTAAGCATGACGACTGTTGTAAACTGCGGGCCTCGAGTCTTGGAGGATTAGGTTTATTTAACATGCTGTACTGTCAACACACTGCAGGCTTTCTCTCTTTTAAAAGAGCCCCTGCTTCCCTAGGTGCTCACTGAGTCACGTCCACACCATCAATGCTCCGTTGAAGTCTGTTGTCGAGTGTGTTGTAGTTCACTAATCGGGTTTTACTGCCAGCACACACTGGAGTGACCTGCCTGCTCCCTGCTACATGTCAGACGGTTGGATTGTGTCTGGGGCTTGTTCATCTCGGAGAGTGGTGTGTCTGGAGGTCACACACACACGGAGTAATGTGTGTGTGCGTATGAGAGGCTCTTTGTGTTCGTGTTTGTAAGAGAGTGACTGACTTCTGTCCGTGCGAGTGTGTGAAAGGGTAAGTGATAATGTGAATAACCTAAACCACACAGCATCAGCAGTCTATGTTTAATCAGCTGACTGCGCTGCACGACGAATAGAGGAAGCTCGTAAAAGTCCAGGCTTTGTTTGAGCTGCTTGTATGACCTCAACTTTGAACTACATGACACACAATCACAGCACACTTTTTTTTTCCCTTCCACATTTTGATGATTCATGCATTACTCCACAGTCCGACCTAAAAAAAAAAAGGAAACATGTTTGTTGTAGCTCAGTTTTGAACAAAATGTTTTCAACATCTTTGTTCGGTGATTCTGCAGAATATCGAGAAAATTCTGGACTAGCAAGAGTAACAACTCGCACCAACACCTAACAGACATTGTCAACTCGTATCTAGTGGATGTTATAATATATTACAAAATAGTAATTGGTTGGTTGTTTAAGCCTTTCTTCCTTGTGTTTAAATCCAAAAAAGAAGTGACACCTCCACCTTGGAGCTTGTCAGTTTTGTAGTTTAAGGGAGCTCTTGGAATACTAACATGAAAAGTTTCACAATTTTGTATGCCAAGTGGAAACTATTCCCACAATCCACCTCCTCTTTGCCATTCGTATCTCCTCTCCGGTTCGTCTAGCTGTACCCGGTCTTCCTCTGCGTCCTGTAGCACCAGGGATGGATTCTTAATTCATCCTCCTGTCTCATTTTGTCCCGATCACTCCCTCCAACTCGGCTCTCTTCTTTTGTCCAGGGCGAGCATAATTTCAAGGAGGCCTCTACAACCTCCTCCTCTACAGACAAGGCCCCGGGGGAGCCGGAGCCAGAGGAAGGAAAACCAAACAAGACCCAGCAGCTAAAGAAAGTCTTCAAGGAGTATGGAGCGGTGGGAGTTTCCTTTCACATCGCGATCTCCCTCATGTCCCTGGGAATGTTCTACCTACTTATATCCAGGTGACAACATATCAGATTATTGCTTTTTCTACAGGTGGGGGACCAGTGGCCACATATAGAAGGCCCTGTGAGCAGCTGGATTGAGTATTTATCATTTAGTATTTATCCTTTTTCTTCAAAACAAAGATAAGGGATTGATGAAATTGACTTTTTTCTTACCACGTCGATTCTCTAAAAATATTAATTCTTTGTTGGAAAGTCACAATATTACAAGTGCGGATACAATTTGACAGATGGACAAAATACACTATTTGAATTTTTTCCCCCGGAGAATCAAAAAGAGCATATTTCTAGATAGATATACTGATTCTCAGCAGGAGAAGCATAAAGATGTTCCTTTTACTGATGACAAACCATAATGGTCCACATTGATCATGTACAGCAGAAGGCAACATATTCTGAAAATCTGCCAAGTATCTGGGGAAATGTAGAAAGTCACTATCAGAAGTAAAAGAAGACTGAAGGGAAAGGACATTACAAAAAAGTAAAATGCAACATTTTCGAACTCTCAGTGTAACATTTCCTATAAATGATGTGCACAGGAAATGACTGACCCGTGGGCTGCTTTTACTGCAAAATGTTTGCAAATTGGCAGAAAATGGAACCTGTTATGAGTAAAAGCAAAGTCCGGGCTCTTGAGAATTTCCATTCAGTCAGCCACATTATGCCGACCCTGCTGTTACTGGTTGAGTCAGACACAGACACTAAAATAATGTTGAATAAAACATGAGCTAATTTTCTCATCAGCATTCTTTTAGACTTGTAACTTTACAACAACACATGCGAGGAAAAAACACATGGCGCGGCCAGCTTACATTGTAGCAGAGTCGGCGTTGAAGTGTTGATCAAGTGCTCGTGGATGTGTTTTTGTCATTTAATAGCACTGGGAACTGGCTAATGGCAAGAGTCAGTTTTCTTCCATTTCTTTTTTTGGGATACGGGGACATGGGAGAGAGAAGGGGACCGGGGAGAGAGAAACTAAAACGTATGATTGCTTGAAGCTTCACTGTGTCATTGGAGCCCTGGAAAAAGTTGAAGCCAGCGCAACTTTGATTTGTAGCGTGTCACGCAGCGGCAAGTGTTTGGAGTCAGTTTGCAGCTTCGTGTCACCGACTCCCATTGAAAATGACTTGTAGGCTGTTGCTTTGTTGCTCATAGTGTGAACATAGCCTTACGTATGCATTTCTGCAGTCTTCTATTACTGGTGACAGACAGTGAAACCTTAAAGCAGAGCAGCGAAACCTTAGTTTTGATAAGAGTCTCATTCCAGGCAATTTTCCAGCCCTCGTCTGTCTGTCTGGCCACATACCAGTGGTTTGAGTTCCAGAGAGACATGGCAGAGATTATCTGACAGTTTAGACATTTCCTCATATAGCCGATAATGACCGTTGACCTGAAAACCGACTCCAACAACTATTGAGCATTATCACTGTGAGGCCACACAGCCCAGACATGTGTCCTGCTAATGCAGTGCTGTGTGCTGGGTAAACAGTTGTCAGGGTGCAGATGGATTCTTATATTTAACCGACTAAAGTTTGCCGAGTGCAACAGAGCTGTTAATGTGTGGGCTGTATTTATTGAAGCAGCTCTAAGCCTTGTTAACACATTCTTTACATATTTATTTCCCCGGGTAGCGCAGATGAAAATGACACAACTCTACAAAACCTGTCTCACAAAAGGCCGTGATACATGTAGCTTGGTATAACGCTTCTTTTAGATTTGGGTTGTTTCACGCACTTCAGATTGCAGTGCTTCTTAGGCTCATGTCATCAGTTTAAATGGTTCAAAAGGCTGCAAGATAAACAACTATTCAACATTCCTTATTGAACACAGCTCCCTCTGGTGGAGATAAATGTGGTTTTAACTTCTAACCACTTGAGCAGAACCTATAAGGGACTCGTTTACTAGGGCTGTCTTCGACTAAGGAAAATCTTAGTCGACCAACTTACAGTTTTTCCTTCACTTTATTCTATCCTATTGCTTTTTATTTATTATTATTTTTGTTTTAAAAAAAATTTATGAAAGTATTCCATTTTTTTCCCTCCTCTACTGCTCTATGCTCAAATTGAAAGCCATGATTATTTTAAATGCAATGCTAAATAATTGTAATAATTAAGTGGTAGAGTTGAGGTCAACATAATCAAATACCTGACCCCACACACACACACAAATGTAAAAAGAAAATTTGTGAGCGATTGCCTAAAATGTGAATTCTCTGTACTAACCAGTTTTCCGTGTCATTTGTCTCCTCAGTGGGATCGATATGGCGGCCGTGCTGTGCAAAGTGGGCTTCAGCGAGACGGTCGTTCGGTCTAAAATGGCAGCAGGGACGAGCACGTTCGTCTTGGCCTACGCCATCCACAAGCTTTTTGCTCCGGTTCGCATCAGCATCACTCTGGTGTCCGTGCCTCTCATCGTGCGCTACTTCAGAAAGACTGGTCTCTTTAAACCACCTACACCTGCACCCTGAAGACCCTTCTCTACTCTGCTGCCTCATTAAGCGACAAACATCCTGACCGTTAATAGCCATAATTAAAACGCCTGTATATATCCTTACTCGTTTGCCTTCATCTAGAAATGCCTCATCTTTTCTCAGTTGTCACTGTGAATTCAGGTAAAACATTTCCCTCATTATTTCCGGTTGTTCCAGTTGCAGCAGAATCAAAGTGTTCAATTGTGTTACTGTGAATTAAAAAGTCTTGAAGTGTACCGGCTCTCTGAAAAACAAGTGTATTTGGAGTCATGTCTCAATGTGTGTGCATTCCAAAAACCAGAAAAGAACGGCTGAAAAAGCTCAAATATTTATTCACAATCAGAAGGTGTGAACAGGGTTTTAGTGGGCGGTGTTGTCTCTTAATGCTGTGAAGGTTCCCCGTGGGGACAAGTGGAAAAAGCTGATCTGTCCTCCACTGTCCACAGTTAGCTGACTCGGCCATGTTCTGGTGTTCTGTGAATCAGCAGAATAATTCAGGTTCTCTCCGTCTCCTACCTCGCTCCCGCCGCTATGCTTTTCTCTCCCTGCTCAGACTCTCCTACGCTCTGTTTTTATTTTCCGCTGTTTTGCTTCCCTGCTATTTTTCTCCTCAACACCTCTCCTGGCATCCATTTTCAATCTGTTCATCTCCTCTCCCTCTTGTTCTTTCACTTTTGAAAATGCCACTGCCCAAGCAGTAATGTTGAGTACATTAATCTCTTGAGCTGATTGTAGTTAATTGCAAACTTTGGAAAATGTTGGTATATTAAAGTTTTCTTTTCTGAATGAATGTATTTATTAAAAGGAAAGCCCTTTAACATTTAGTGTTTGTGTTATAAAATACCAACATCACACAATAAGTCAATTCAATTATATTTGATCATAAAAGAGAGCTAAAAGAGTGAATATTGTCCAGAAACAACTAAATAAATACTATGTTGCTTGTCTATCCTGCAAGTAAATAGACACTTGCTTGCTAACACGTCAGTCATATCAAAGGTTGAAATAGAAGCAAAGTGTGGTTTGCGTTAGAAGTTTTCAAATGTTTGTTGTACAATTGTTTATTCTTAATGCAGAGGACCTTTTTCTACAACCATTTTGATTTTATTTAGACATTTTCTTTTCATTTTAACCCACATCAAAGCTGCTTTGCACATTTCCAATTTTGTGCAAGAAGTTCCATCAGAAAAATTAACAAAATAAACTTTTTTCAGGCTTTCTAACGGATTATTATGTTTTCATTGCATGAGGTGGCACCTTTGGTTGCACTCCCCCTTCTCCACCACACTGGGGAGCTCTTGAACTACAAATACAGTGCTGCTCTTCCTCCATTACTCTAAAACAACCGCATCATACAGATCTCATCTCTCATAAGATTGAATATCTTTGTACTATTAATGTCTTCAAGATGGATAACAGCATTATATCACAAGAAGGAGCATCACTCCTCACGCGTCCCTCAGATATGATATAGTTAAAAGCTTCCCAAACGTCTTTGGTGTTGTTCAATCTGATAGATCGGTGTCTACAAAGAAACAATTGTACAAATATTGTGAGATTACTCGAAACATAAAAGAATTTACGGATTGTTTGTCACAGACAACTAACTGGATGATACTTCAAGTTAAAACTGAAAAACACTAAATCATTAAAAGGTTTAAAGAAAGCAGGGTTTTGTCATACACTGACCAGTTAGTCCTCATAAGAATTCATTATTTCTGGCTGTATTTTATCACAGCAGCCATGTTGCTCTCTCCTTCCCGTTCTCTCTCTCTCTCTCTCTCTACTTGATGGTTTGAAGGGTCAGTCAGCACAGCAAGCAAACCTCAGCTGGTGTGGGACCCTGAAGATCTGCACTGTAGCGAATGTTAGGTACCTTGAACAAGATCTGATCTCCCTGTGTGTGTGTGTATTTCTTGGTCTGGTAAATAATTCAGCCAGGAGAGTTGTATATGGAGAACTAAGAGATTGCATGGCGTTTTGTGCCAGATATCAACCTTGGTTTTTCAGGAATAGGAGCTTTGGCAGCACTGTGACACACACACACACACACACACACACACACACACACACACACACACACACACACACACTGTGTGTGTGTGTGTGTGTGTGTGTGTGTGTGTGTGTGTGTGTGTGTGTGTGTGTGTGTGTCACAGTGCTGCCAAAGCTCCTATTCCTGAAAAACCAAGGTTGATATCTGGCACAAAACGCCATGCAATCTCTTAGTTCTCCATATACAACTCTCCTGGCTGAATTATTTACCAGACCAAGAAATACACACACACACACACACACACACACACACACACACACACACACACA
>CALSBV010010288.1:5546831-5567507 GCA_943590825.1 Bovichtus diacanthus
ACACACACACACACACACACACACACACACACACACACACACACACAGAGAGAGAGAGAGAGAGAGAGAAGGAGAAGCCTGGGCCTCATTAGCCATGATGAGGACAGGGAGCTGCCATCGCCTCTCCATCCCCTGCATGTCCCCCATGGCTAGGAACAAATTGGTGACAGCGCTCCCAGCCACTCTGTCGGGCAACCTGCGATGCACTGGGCTCCGTCAGGCTCCTCTCCTTCCACACTGCTGTGCATTTGCGTATTAAGTGTGTGCGTGCGTGCGTGTGTGGAGAAAGCTAGACACACATGAGTAAAAGATGAGAGGGAAGATCAGCTCCATGGTCACACTTGCAGTCACCTTTTGCTCGGCCCAGAACTGAGTCATGATACAAGTGAACACTTCATCTGGTTGGCCTCGAGTTTTATGAAGGGCTCCTCCCCCAGCATGGTGGGGGGGGGGGGGTTCAAGGGGGTTCAAATCCCAGCCTCAGCTCCTGACTTGTGCCCGCCGCCGCTTTCATTAAAGTCAGATACACCGTCAGCGCCACCACTGTCAGAGCAGCACACAGAGTGAATCCATTATGGCTGTATATTCAAACCCAGCATTTCTGACTCAAGAGTTGGAAGGCATGTGTGTATAGTAGTTGCAAAGTGCTGATGCATGCAGTGATATATAAACATGTATGGCAACAGCACACTATTTCTCACACACAGGCCTTAGCCACACACTCCTCGACTAGCTGCCTGTTTATCTTGCACCTTCTTTTTTATTAAATTTCTTATTATTTTTTTTTTACCATTTCCTCTCCCATCATTTTCTGCACCAGCTCATTATCTCCCCTTATTACCTTTCCCGCACCGTCTCCTCATCTCCTGACGCGCTCAGTAAACTTTTAGGCCCTCTAGAGTGTCAACGTCTAGACGGAGAAGCACCTATTCCGTCAACCTCGCAAGTTCAGAGACATCCTGAGAATTTCTTTACAGGAAGGGGTGGCGTAAAGTTTCAAGATGCACACAATCACACACACTGCGTACACAAACACACTTATTGTCACACTCTCTTGCATGCTTTCCATCCTCCGTATTCCTTTTTTTCCCCGTTGTTGCTCTAAACCTCTTTTCCTCATGTTTTTTTGGCCACTCCTCTACCTTCTCCCCCACTCACTGTCTCGCTCGAGCATCTTCTTCTTTCGCTCTTTCTCCCTCCCCATCTCTCCTCTCCTGTCTCCGAGTTAAGTTTAGCAGATGCACCTGATGGCAGCATCATCCTGGAGCACCTGTCAGCTGTCTGCCTTCATCGTGGCTCCTCTGCTGCCACAGGGGCCACGGGGAAGTAAACCTGGAGACAGTCGCTACTATCAACAGCTGCATCTTATTATTTTAAACACCGGTGCCAGTCAATTTCCACCAGAGATGCGTGCATTTATTTATTTATTTTGCGCGACGCCTCTTCTTATTGCTCCTCAGGATTCAGGTGCTCAGCTGTTAAATGTGAGCAATTATAATGGAGCAGAGAGGGAGGCGAGGTTGGAGACGGAGAGGCAGAGAGTTTATCTAGCCTGTGACAGAGAAGAGGAGGCAGCAGGCACAAGTTGTCAAAGTGTTTCTGGCAGTTGTGGATTAGGTTTTTGACTCTGTCTGTTACTGTAACTGAGCTGAATGCCTGTCACTAACAGGCAGCTGGGTGATTCAGTTAATGCGATGCTTCAGAATACTAGATGCAATGTACTGCGACACCTCCGTCCTTTCTCAGGCCAATTAATGCTCCCCTTCTTAGTCAAACTGTGGCCTCCATTTTGTCTTCAGTGGCCTTTTCATGTGGTTACGTTTCCATCCAAAATTGGTAGCGCAATTGTGATATCCGAACATTAGAGCTGCAACAATTAATTGATTAGTCCGTCGACAGAGCAATAATCACCAACTAAAGTGATAGTCTATTGTTAGTTTTCAGTTTTCAGCCTCTCAAATATGGAGATTTCCTGTTTTTCTCTGCTTTATATGATGTTAAACTTAATATCTTTGGGTTTTGGACTGACAAAACAAGACATTTAAAGACATCACCTTGGACTCTGACAAACTGGGATGGACATTTCTCTAAAAAAATAAAATAAAATGATCGGCAGATTAATCGATAAAGAAAAGAATCGTTATTTGCAGCCTAACCTAACATCACATACAAATGCTAGTTTAGGTGCTACTTATTATACATTTGATTTGTAAAGTTATTTTCATCCAGGCACAATAAATTGCCTTCTGGTTGATCTTATTCCGTCTCCTTCCTACATGTGCTGTACATAGAGCATGACATTGACATTGAGCAACGGGGATGATGAGCCAGGGAAAACAATATTTCTTTACAACCTGTTACAGTACAACCTTACAGTTCCAAAAGGACAGACAACATGACTAATTAACTTAATGTTTTACATAATTATCTAATCCATGGATGTCATTTGAATGTCAAAACAAAACTGTTCATTTTGAACTACAGCAAGTATGTACTACAGAATGTACATTTTTTTAAAATTAGAAAGTAGCTTTGCAAGGTCTAATGGATAGCAATACGTCTGAAGATCTCCACAATGATTATCCTCTACATATCTTCTATCTTCAATTATTCTTCCATTTCAAATTATCTTCCTCTTTGACAGAGGTCTAAATCTGCTCATAGAGATTAGGGCAAAGGTCGTAGAAGTGGCTGCTGCATGTTTATGTCTTGCTCGTTGACTTTTTGACAAAGATGGAAACTGAATGCGTGACCTTCAGATTTCAAGACAAAAAAAGTTCAAGATTGCCTCCAATTGCTTGGACACTGCAACAATGACGAGCAATATACTGATAACCAAATGACTTGCAGTAAAACCAGCCATAATGCCAAATCACCATCTATCGAAGTTCCTCGTGTGTCATCTAAAACAATATTTCAAAGTCACAGTGCCAAGATGATCAGTCATAATCAGTATGTTTGCACTCTGGAAGAGGAGTGCACTAAAACCACAGCAAGTGCAGAAACGGCACCGTAAACCACCAATGAGCTGCCATTACTGATCGAAGTCTGTTTGCCTGTACACACTTCATAATGAATGCATCTCATAAATCCTCCTTAAACGATTCCTCCTTAAATGATTCCCACCGCTCAGACTGTCTGCTCGGTGGAGGGCGCTCATGGATCAAACCATTAACAGGAAACCAGGCCGGGGTGTCGAGCGGAGGGCAACAAGCTCAGGCCCCAGATCATCACCCCGCCCAAACCCACCACCCTCTACAGACCTAATGGAAAGCAAACAGACAGACAATTTCTTTCAATTAGCCCGAACTGGCCGGCCCAATAAATTTTAGTTTGTTCCTCAAGACGTAAGGGCCCTGTTGCATGTCCTGCTGAAAATGAAGACTAATGGGGTATTGTGGAGCTGCTGAGTGCTTGATTTTGTGCCACTATACCACTCGCCTGCTCTTCTTTTTCTCCTCGCCTTCCCTCCTTCTTCGAGCTAACTGGAATCAGTGCTGACCAGGCACAACACAAATGTTTAATACATTTATTCACGACTTGGATTCATTTTCTGTTTTAAGCATTATTCCTGAGTAGTTAGGCGGAGCTATTCATCACAGCTTGACAACAGCTGTGAACGTAACCATCGTTCACCCTCCGTGTCAGCCGCAGTGAGTAAGACTCAGGACTACTGAATTACCAAGTTTTTTTCTTGAAACTACTGTTTGCACATACAACCTGCATTTGCACTCTGTTACATATTTATTACATGTTTAACAGCTGTATATTGTCTGTATATAGTAGTTTATAGCATCACTCAATGCACTTTTTGTATATAATATAGCACATTTTTGCACTTCTGGTTAGTAACTAACTGCATTTCATTGGCTTGTACTCTGCACAATGACAATAAAGTTGAACCTAATATATATAATATATATATATATATATAAAAAAATTCTTGCCTGCATTAAAAATTTCACTTAAATAAAAGTACAGAAGTATTAGTTGAAACATGTAGGAAAAAAGCATTTATAACCAGAAAACAAACATTTAATGAATTGTTTACAATGCACTATAATGTAGTTGTACGCAGCTATAATGACATTTTTAAGTGTTGTTTATTAATGTCAACAACATTTATATCGGCTAAATTATAGTGCATTATAAACTATTTATTAAATGTTTATAATCCGCTTATAAATGTTAAATAAGGTGACTTAAAATAAAGTGCTGCATTACAAATAGAATTTTTTTTTTTTTTTACTGATGCTTCTATGTGTAAGTAGCATTTTACAGTTGTAGTTTTTGCTAAGTTCAACGTCTACAATGTAATTTAGAACAAATATCTTTTTTTAAGTGTTGTATGTAAAACCATATTCTGAAAAGTAACTATTCTATCAAATGTAAGAGAGTAAAATGTTTCGCTGAAATGTGGTGAAGTTAAAGTGTAGAGTGGCATGACATTTGAAAATCCAAGTAAAGTGAAACAAGCACATAGTTACTTTCTACCAATAGAGTGAATGAGCAGTTTTAGTTTACATGAGATGAGATAATACTGGTGGATGCCACTTTCCTTTCAGAAAAAGTGACATAACAGCGACGCCAGTAACAACAATAAAGATGAATAATTTATTTGGTATATTTGCCATCAAACACTGACGTATGCGAGATCCTCAGGCCACCGCTGGTTGATGAGAGAAGAAACAAAGTTGCTTTGTCATAAGGAGAAATATTAACTACAAGTGAACAGGGGGCAAGGGGACATTGATTTTACAATTCAGGACTCAATCAAAGAGAATTACGGCTGGCAATACTACTGTGATTTGCCTGTGCTGCTCATTAAGCTTAACGCCCATAGTGTACGTCTCCCCCCTGGCAATGTAAGAAGATTTACAGGGTTAGGTTAAATACAGTTCAATACTTGGTAGGGGTGAAGTCACATGATGGTTAATAAAAGGTGGCTGGATGAGGTCGTCGGATACAACGCAGGGTAAGAAAAGAAGAAATGGAGAAGAAGTGGGACAGATAGAAAAGGAAGAGAAGGAAAAAGGAAGAGAAGGAAAAAAGAAGAGGAGGAGAAACAGAGAGGGAGAGAGAAACTCCATTATTATCGCCTGAACAGATAAACTATGCATCAAAGTGTAGCGTTTATTGAAAAACCATTTTTATGTGTGCTTTGAGGGCATGAAAATGAGAGCCCTATGTTCAAACACATCAATACAACGCTGCAGCAGCCAATGTATTTCTCTTTTCCTTTTTTTCCCTCCTTCTTCTTTTGCCTAAGATTCCCAATCAGATCTGGTGGCTCCCTGCAGGCTTTTATGCCAGCCGCAAATGGTGCGACTGCCAGACTGACAAACACGCAATCACTCAGAGAGAAGAGGGAAAAAAGAGAAAAGAAAAAAAATACAGCCTCTCTTACTCAGCCTCGCATCACAAAGGGCCTTTTAATAAGCCCATGAAAAAGAGCAAGTAATCCTTTGTAATGATTTCATTAAATGCCCTCATCACACCTGGAGATAATTCCATTATGATTGTGGCGATAAAATGAGGTTTTCATCAAGACCCGCAGACAGAAGGAGGAAAACCTATTATTCCTCTCATATTCAGACATGACGACGCTTCTAATATTATGATATTAAGCTATTTGGCAGAATTTATGACACTCGCGTCAATCCATAATGCTTGAGGAGAGTTTCCCCCACTGACAACACCAGACACTTAACGCGTTTCATGCTGCATCCGTGGGGGGATAATAATTTGTGGTGTTAGAATTCACACACAATAAAAGAAACGGCGTAATTTGTTGGAACCTTATATTATAAGTAAGTGAATGTTTTCAACCTTGAACGCTCTATAGGGAGCTCTATAAGTTTCCTCTCCACCCACACCACCTTTTACACATGTGGTTTTGCTTAGCCTTAACATACACCTGAAGCAGATGTTAAAACACAAGCAAAAAAATTAAAACATTTCTTTTTTAAAAAAGGTGTCAAACTCTTACCTTAGAAAGTGTGAATTCACATTTCTTCACCCTTCAGGATTATAATACTTATAATATTACTATAAATAAATACTTAAACGTACAAGAAACACACTGGAAGAAGCTGAACCCACAATAATGACATATTATCCCCTAGTTGCGTGCAAATAGTTGTTTATTTAGACATCCAGCAGGCACAAAGCAACATTACCATTCATTTCAAATAATATTTCCAATTTCCAAGTCCAATACTTACTCTTGAGGGCACTATCTTGTTTCATATTCAGCTACTATTCGCCAACTTTTCTTGCTAACCATCGCCTAACATGTTGATCACGAAAAAAAAAGTTCTACAAGTTGACCTACAACACTCTGTGCGTCAGCATCAATCTCCTCCATCCTTGTTGCCACTTCCTGGCTTGAGAAAAAGAAAAAAAAAAATGTTGCACAACTCTGGCCCAAAATCACTAAACGTTTTAGGATAGCCTGCCTTCAAGACCTGGGTCCAGATGTTTGAATCTTTGACCTCACCAAAAAGGCAGAACAGGCATTTGATGGGTAAAGCGTGATGCACAGGAGAAGAGTTCTGCAACATGTTTTTATTCGGATGGACCTGCATTGAAGCTCAGAATCGTCTGCAACTCCCTGTGTGAATTCTCAAAGTAAGAAAGTAATTGTTTTTTGAGGCAGCAAAAATTGAGGCTGCTGTAAAAAAAAAGAAAAGAAAAAAAAAAAAAAAGAAGAAAATTCAGAGATGTGGGCAGCAATTAATTGTACTTACTTGAACCAGGACAATTTTGTGCAGGTTGCATAAAGTGAGTTAATTAATACTTTTTTTGTTGAAAATAGCTGTGAGATCAGAGTTTGTGGGCCAGAAAATCTAAATAATTAGTTTTAAAAAAGTTAAAAAGAAAGCTTTGTACTTGGGTGATGATTCTCTGTGGGTTCGCTACACCTTTCACATTACACATAGCCATTTGATCGATTGTAAGATACTGATTAATGCAGCTTTAAATAAATCCAAGATTGGGAGATGAATTTAAAATTAGATTAAAATCACAAAAGACTCACTAATGTAAAAAAACAAAAAATTGGATATTGTGACGAGACAATATCCAGGTATTCCAGTTGTATTTTTTCAGAGGTCTGGATAAACACATGCCTACAGAAAATCAGGTCTAACCTGCAAAACATTAGAGAGAAAGAGAAAAAGAGAGAAAGAGGAGTTTCATTATAAAGTGTACCGAAACAGCGCTTCAGCACTGCCACAATTCTGTCAGCTGGCAATGAGAAGGTACAGTATAGGGCTCGCGAAAGAACTTATATTATTGTTACAAAAATTCCGGTACGGCAAAGAAAATGTGACAAAGGAGAAATGGTGAGGATAGTGTGTGCTGTCTGGAGGAGTTGGAAGCTATGCGTTTTTGGCATTCATGTCACAGCCCTTTTGAAAAATGCATCAAAGCAATTGCAGAACTCGTGGGACTGGGTTTGGGCACACAAAGTCGTGACCATCATCCAAACCTCAGTGGTGAGAAAGGAAGGGAGCTGCTGCTTATAGTGGAGGGTTTGAAATGTGCTACTGTGCCACTTAATAATAAAAATCAAGTGCCCTGCCAGACCATGGTAACACAGATTCCTGTCATTTCTGTGGATGTGCCTGTTTAGATGTGAAACGTGTGCGTGCACTAATGTGTGCAGAAGCAATTTGTCAGCGGCGGTGACTGTATTTTTCATGCCTCTTGAAAAACTTGGAAACAGATTGTGTTGTTTTTCATGCTTACATTCACACATGGCTATTAGCTGAAATGCCTTCTGCTTTAAGAACAACTCTCTCCTCCACCTTCTGCTTGGAGAAATCACAAATAACGATGGCCACAGTCTAACTGTGACTTTCTTACATGTGCACTGATGGTTAAGAATTGAAATGAGATCACTCGCAGATGGATAATTCCCCACAGATGTCCTGCTCTCCACTCATCTTCTGCTTTGTAATTCTTGGCCAAGACTTCTTTAAAAAAGGGAAAAGAAGTTAATCTCTCTGTGTGGTTAAAGCAGCAAAGCTCATGCTGTTACTACTACAGCCACGGTTATTAATTCCTCTCTGTTTAGGTAGGTAGGCCTACACCAGCTCTTCATTAGTCGACTTATCGGTCGTCTTGGTCTCAGTCGACTAAGATTTCTTCAGTTGATTAGTCATTTTTTTATGCTTTTTCATGCTTAATGACTTATTTCCAACAAACTTATGAGCACATCTCTGATAAACACATGATTTAAAGTGGTGCTTGTGGAGATTGTTTGTGGAGAAACTCAGTTGTACAGATCTGTCGATTAAGTCAACTAATCGATGAGTCACACGTGATGTTGTCTTTGAAGATCGGTCACATGGTACGGTGGTTATATCTTTATATGGATAAGTAAAGCCTGACTGATATTGGATTTTTTTTTAATGGTAGAAACCAATATTAATATTTGATCCCATAGTACACTATCAGCGATATTATTTGCATCAGTGCTGCAACTATCAATTTTTTCATTATCAAGGAATCTGCGAAATTGTTCTCTTAATAAACCTATTCATTGTTTTTTTGTATAAAATGTCAGAAAATTGTGAAAATTTAATAAAACAAAACAAATCCTCACAATCGAGAAAC
Source organism: Bovichtus diacanthus (assembly GCA_943590825.1). Classification (NCBI taxonomy): domain Eukaryota; kingdom Metazoa; phylum Chordata; class Actinopteri; order Perciformes; family Bovichtidae; genus Bovichtus; species Bovichtus diacanthus. The sequence goes on from CALSBV010010288.1 coordinate 5,555,454, forward strand.
TGGGACCAGGAAATGAAAAACCAGGACCACCATTTTTTGCTTGCAAGTGGATTGAAACAATTAATCAAAAATAGCAACTGATTAATATTCTTTGAGTCAACTAATCCTTACAGCTAAATGAACACAAAACATAAACATTGTTTTAATAAAATAATCCCTTAAATGTGACATGTCGTAAAAACATAAACAAATAGAATCAACGTCTTAGTGACATTGTTCCTGCAATTTGCTTTCTGCATAGCATTTCTGCACTGCAAGTTTTTTTTATTATTCAACAGCTGACATAAGCCGATACTGCAGTATCTGTGACAGGCTGATCATTTATATTTCTAGTTCTAGGACACAGTCACATCAAGCTCCTCAGCCCATCACATCCATCCCATTGCTCTGGTGTGGTGGTCTATTTAAGGCCTTCACGCTGTACACTGACTGCAGATGTGCTTTTGATAAAGCCACAATATTCTGCTCTGTTTATATAAACCCTGCGGTCTTTGTTTCTGAGGTAAACCCACAGGAGGATTTTTCATCATTCCATACATGTTATTTATCATAGTGTTGCGCCATACGGTAATTCAAAACTATTCCTTATCCAATGCAGTATGTGGCCACAGATGTTGAAATTGGTAAGTAGCTATCACACTCTGTGGAAGGTTATTTATCAGGAGTAAACCTGAATAAAACATGAAAAGCAAGATCAAACTCATTCCAAAAGGACAAGTCTTGCATTTGGAAAAATTTGTTCAATTGCATTTTTTCGACATACACAAAGTGTGAGGTTTATTGAGTAGTATATACTCCAGACTGACAGCTACAGACCGTGCAGATAACAAGGTTTTTCATAAAGAATAAAAGTAATAAAAGTATCCACTCCAACCTGAACCCCACAAACCTCTTTTGTATATTCTGCTTTGTTATGTCTAAACATACAGGAGACTAACAAGTGCAAGATCTTCACAACTGAAAGTATTTGTTCCTGATATTGCAAGTGAAATAAAAAAGCACCTTTTATAGTACATACTATTTCCAGGCAAATCATGTTTATGTAGTGAGAGGACAAGGGGATAAATCCTATTTCTATATCTACTATATCTATAATATTAGGGACATTTACTCCCTTAATGAGATTAGTGCGAGTAAAAAAATCAGGAAGTCTGTAGTATTTTGTTTCATAAATATATGGATCAGGGTAGGGGGCCTGTCTTACCTTGATACTGGACCTAGAATTTAATAATGCACCCCTGGTCCTGTGTCCAAGATCGGAAGTGGAACTAGAGGTTCAAATTCAAAACAAACACAGTCACAGTTAATCTTTGTACAATCATGGGACACAATCACAAGAAGAGACATCAGTCACACAGCCATCTATTATTTGGAAGCCATCCTGGTGGGATCACATGTTGGGGTCACCACTTATTTGTACAAAAAGGGGCAGCTTGAGTTTGGATAACGCCGCTGTATTCCCTGGATGTTTCAAAGTCGTGTCACTCTCGAGGAATGAAAAAAAAACTTGAAATGTTTTCTTTTTGGAAAATGTAAAGGAGTTCTGAGTGTGTGCTGCAGGTGTGTATGTGGTGGATTTCTGGGATACAGCAGGTTGCATGACCTCGCTGTTGTGAAGTGTGTTGTTATCCCAGTGTGTATATTTGCGTAAGTTTGTGTAAATGTCTGTGTGACGGAGAGAGCAAGACAGACAGAAAATGAGAAGATAAAAATAACAGGTACTTTTCTAAATGTGTTAAACCTGCAATAACTGACTTTTTGGAAACTTGGGGACAACGGAAACAAGCTGTAAACAAAACATTGTTATTAAAACCTTTGATGTTGATGTGGCAACCTAGTAAGCACACAGTTGCTTATTCACACATCAAGCATATCAGCATCAAGCAACATAATTTGGCAAAAAAAAAAGAATCAGGTGTTGCTTGTTTTCAAAGTGTAGATACAGAATGTAAGTGTATGAATGTGGTGGTTTGGTTGGATGCGGGCCCAGCCTACTGCATCAATTCTTACAGGGGAATTCTCATTAAAGCCACTCTTCCTCGTAGCAACATCACCAGTGGGAAACAGATTTGGATATTGCACACTGCCTCTTCTTTTAAACACTCGGCCTCCAATCTGTTAGGGGGAACAATGGAGGAGACTGATGAGGGAGGGGGAGCATGTATTGACTTTTTCCTCGCTCCTCTTTCGTCTTAATGCATCTCATCCCCCCCTCCCCCCTCCCCATCCTCTTTTGTTGAACACCTTTCCTTTCCTTTCAACCTTCATCAATCTCTCTATCCTTGCTGGGTGAAAAATGGCACCCATTACTTTTGTCATGTGGGATACAGAAATAGTATTCTTTCCACTGACAAACGTCAGGTAAAACAACTTATGGAGACTCACAAGACTGCAGGACGGAGGCACCGCAGCATAAATCACTCCCAAATATTGGACAACCTTTATATAGTAAACAGAAGTTAAAAGTTGGGGCAATAGGTGCACATCCCGAACAAAGCATGCTGTGCAAACCGAGCCTCTACAAATAGGTGAAGGATTTGTTATCTTATTTATAAAATATTGATAAAATATTTATCCCAAAAGTTGCTACAGGAGATGACAGTTCAGTATTTAGCCAGGTAAATAAGGTTTAGAATAAAGTTAGTAGTGTCCGGTTTTATTTTATTAATAATAATTAATATTAATATTCATAATTAATTTCATAAAAATGTATTGCGATTACTTTAATTATGGATGGGCAATATAGGTAATTTCATATGGTAGCACCGGGGGGTGGAGCTTAGTAAAGGGTCAGTTGTGTTTCATGATATATGATTAAACATTTTTTTATATTTTGACACAGTTTTGGTGCTAGATGAATCAATTCATCCTGGGGGAAGTTTGAAAAATGCAAGCCAATCCTCATCATCTGGGCACCATGGATGTCTGTACCAAACTGCATGGAACTATATCCAAAAAATAAAATAAAATGTCAACCTCACGGTGGGGCAAGAGGAAAATTCAGGTGGTCTGAAGACATTGAATGTGAAAGTACAAAATATCATGGACATCTGACTAATAGTTATGCGAGATATTTCAGTCTGGATCAAACTGTTGGACTGATCGACTGACACACCAACATCCCAAGAGCCACGAAACCAGCGTGGCTAAGAATCCACTTTGCTTCATCCACTTAAGCATGATAAATGGTGAAAACACAGTACGAACCTTAAGTAATAAATAGTAATGACTTGCGCATTTTGCACAGCGTGGCATTTTGGTGTTATTACATTAGGTTGCAAAGTGCTGTTAAGGAACCTGAAAGGTCTGCAGGCGCTGCATCACTGACTAATCAATTGCCATCATCATGGCAGGTACAAAGGTTGCGACCCGAGGGACATGTTGGACGCTGCAATTACTTCTCTTCTCTTTACACTGGACAAGATGCTCTGCAAATACAGCAATGTTTACTAGCCGCTGTGGGACGATTTTGAAGTTTTAGAGTGATGGCTATCCATAAAAAGAAGGGCTTGTAATTTTAGAAACGACAATATAACATGAAACTGCCAACACAATGGCAGCACTCTGGGTGTGAGGTCTAAACATGAAGCCATTATAGGAGCAGGCTGCACCTCCAGGATGGAATGTTTGGAAAATGTTAGTCTGTATCTGTTGCGTCAGTAAAAATCGGATTTTAAAGTAGCTGCCGTTTTGTTGTTGTGTAACAAAAACACTTTAGGACACAGAGTATCCAATGAGCCTCAGTGGAAACATACAGTGTCCTCAACAGATGTGATTATGAGGATTAGGACTGTCTCTCCCCTCCCTTCTCCCTCTCCCCTTTGACCCTCTCATTCATCCAATGGGAGGGAGGGTGGGGGACAGAGCTGGGGGGATTGGCAACATGCTTCACATTTCAGCTAACAAACAGCTCTTTCTATAAATCTGCACAGAGAGTTTAATTATACATTCGTCAGTCGTTAGCCGTCAGTTTGTCTTTCTGTATTGCCTAGTTTTTATGAGGTGGATTTATATGCTTCTTCTTTTGGAAGAATAATAAACATGATTAAGACCATGTTTGAACACGCGAAGAAACATCCAGGGGTAGGTTGCATCATATTCATGCATCTATTGAGCTCTGTGGTTATTTCTATTAATATCAAGCTATTAAATGGAGCTATACACAGGGCCTTTTCATTTATTTATTTTTTACATAATGATTGTATATAGCTTTTCTGGGATGTTGGGTATTGGTCTTTCAAATTGTAGCTCGTCAGTTTTGAATTCACTGAATGGCAGGGAAGATTTACTTATCTATCCTTAAAAATAAATATACTGTACATATTAAAGTACTACATGTCTAGAAAGTTCACAAGTGCAGTATACTGTATATGGACATTATTGATTAATAATCATTTATTAATAATTTCCCACTGACTTGCAGCTTGTAATTACTATACCTAAAAGAGAAGATTATTTTATTTCATAAGGACCAATCTTCTGTCCAACTCCTCAAAACACTTTTACCAAATTGACTCATTTGAGTTGTTTTTCAAGCAAAAATGGAGGAGACTTGCTGATTTCAGTTTAAAAATAGGTGAATTTGCTGCTTTTCTTATCTAATCTATTTATCTATCCATCCTATCTATTTTGAATTCTCTTATAATATATCCATGTTTTGGACTGTTGGTCAAACAAAACAAGCAATTACATAATGTCGCATTCTGCTCTGGGAACTTCTGATAAGCATTTTTTGCACTATATTCTGACATTTTATAAACAAAACTATTAAATCGAGTATACAATATTAGTATTGACATTAATATAACAACACCTTAGCCAGCTCCATTAACTGAATGAAGGCCGTGGAATGTAGCTGAAAGCTCATTATACAAAACATAAGTATTATTCATGATTTGATCATCTGAGTCATTAAAAACAAGTACTGTGAATGCACATAGTTGCTTTTAATTTGCTTTATTGCCATCGGAATAAAATGAAGAAAGAAAGGAAAAGAAAGAAAAGAAAGACACAGAAGCTATCTGTGCTTGTTTTTTTTCTCCTGTTGCCTCATAGCTATGCTGAGGGTGACCCAAATTCGTGGATTGACGGGGTTGGCTTGGCAGTGCACCAGAAAAGTAATAAGGGAAGCAACAGTATCGAACCCCAGCGAGTATAAAACACATCCTATATCGGTCAGGCTCAATGATAAAACGTGGAACACTTGTGTGGCACGATATGAAGATATCAGCACTGGGGAGTGGACAGCTCCCAACACACAGGGCTGTCTTGATTATTCGCTTTGTGTTTGTGTGTGTGTGTGTGCGTGTGTGTGTGTGTGCGTGTGAGAGATCAAAGCTGACCTGCTTCTGTGTGTGTGTGGCTGCTTGTGTTTACGTCAATGATCGAAGCTGAGTGCTCGCAGTCCGCGTACAGTTGTGTGTGTATTTTTGCATTTTGTGCAGTTTTTTTTCCCAGGGTTAATTTGGGAGAAGTTCACAGTGAACGAACTTGTAGAAGAATTCAGAAAACCCAATGCATGGTAAGCCAGTAGACTGGTGCTGACATACAGTAAATAGTCCATTAATAGATTAGTTGATGACAATTGAATAGCATTCTGCTAATCAATTAATCATTTAAGTAATTCTTAAATAAAAAAACAAAACAATCCCTGTTCAGCATGTCAAATATGTGACAATGCTACTTTTGTCTTTCTTATATAATTGCAAATGTAAAAGTTTGGGTTTTTAGATTGTTGGTAGACACACATTTGGTCTCTGATAAATTGTGGTGGGTGTATTTCCTTATTTGTCTCAATTGACAAAATGATTGTTTGATTATGCAAAGAGTAAAAAAAACTAAAATCATCGATTATGTAAGCTATTCTGTTTGGTTATCAACTACCTATCTTGATATTAATTGAATAATTGTTTAAGTCATTTTTTCAAACAGTAATTCCAATTCACTCCACCTTTTTAAATGGGAGAATACTGTATGTATATTTTCTTTATTATACATAAAATGAAATTGGAAAAAAAACAAAATCCATCTTCTTATGGATTGATAGTTGCACAACAAAAGGTTTCACATTCTGTTCTGGAACAAAAATAGTAAAATGATCCAGTTTTTCTGACATTTGATAGAAAAAATTAGGAAACGATTAATTGAGAAAATAATCTGCAGATTGGTTGCCCATGAAAATAATTGTTAGTTGGAGCGCTATTCAGAAGCTTTACAATACCGACACTTGGGCATCTGATCGCTTGAGTAAAAGTCTGAAGTTTCTGGAGTTGTTAAATAGTTGACTGCCTTCGTGGCTTCGAGTATGTAGCAGAGGGAGAGATATTTTCCTCAGCTCTCTACCGCAGCTTTAAGGCAGTGATAACAAAGTTTTATCACTCTCCTAATCAACAACAATGCAAGTGACAAGCAATCAGACAGAAGACAGATGTCTAGATGCAGCTGAGTAGAGACATCCTTCAGTTCAACCTGATCAAACTGTCATCTCTCTACAGCTTGACTAGATCTGTGTGGGCTGACAACAGCTGTTTGACAGTGGTGTGACTCTCTCCCCCTCGCTCGTGTCTCATACATAGAGTACCATGTAGCAAAGTAGACAGGAAATGTAAGGCAGTGTAGTGTTGATGAATAGATGCTGCACGGTGAGAGGATTGACACGGCTAAGCTTTAGGTGTTTAAGATGACATATCACATTATCCCCCTGTCCCCCTCTTTCCATTTTAATTCCTGTCATCATCAACGTTCAGCACATCAAATAAAAGTGCATCTGTGTGTGTGTGTGTGTGGGTGCAAACATTCGTGCCTCTGTGTTTGAGTGCTCAGACTGTCTGTGTAAGCTCATTTACGTGCATATGTGTGCGACTATATGCATATGTCTCGCTCTGAATTTGTGTGCATGCGTGTGTGCGATGCTGTCGCTCAGTCTGACAGGTATAGTGTTGAGAGGAGGAGAGGCTGGCGCACACACAGAGATGCAGCAGCTCGCTCTTCCACCCCGTCCTTGCCCGTTCAACCCAGGCTGACAGTGAGCTGCCTCACACATGGCCTGGGCCTCATGCATATGGAGAGCAGGGGGAGGAAAAACAGGAATAACAACTACCCGCGTGCGTGTGTGTATATATGCGTGTGTGTATTTTAAAATGGTACATATCACAGGCAACCACTTGATAGAATATGTTTGTTTACCTTCATTTGTCTCTCTGGTCTAATGCATTCCTCCTTTCCTCAGTTAATCCCACAATTTGTCTTCCTGACTGTGGGCCTCACGGGGGCCGCCTTCTATCTGATCCGCCTGGCAAGAGGACCTCATGTCACGTGAGATGGTCATCTGTGTAATCTTGTAGCCATTGAAGAAATCTTCCACCTTGTTAGATACATACAAATGGGTATCATTTGATCCCAACAGAATCGGGTTCTTGTAGCCAGTCTCCTTTTGGATGGGTCCAGGCTGGAAATAAACCCAGAGTCGCTGAGTTTAGAGGCAAACAAATCTCACTTGTTCTTATTAGCAAAAGAGCTACGCAGCAAACATTCAGGGAGCAGGATTTCCCTTTTTTTTAGCTGGCACTCAGTCAGTCCTTATTTACGTAAAGTATCCAGGGAGAGGAACTCTTGTCTATAACGCAAGTTCTGCAAGCCTGTGTGTGCAATGTGCATGGGGTACAATATAGACTGTGTGTTTTGTAGTTCAACAAGACCAACAGAGTGGTGATGCTTCTTCAGTGAGCAAGGTTCAGGAGGCAGAACCTCCTAGTTAGGCTTTATTTATTGAAATCATACAAATATTTTAACCTTTTCAGTTTAAAAGTTCTGAATCTGGACTTCCTGTATTTGGGGCAAGTATGTTAGAAGTAAGGTGTGTACAATAAGAAAGCTAAGCCTTTTAATTTTATTTATGTGTCAGGTAACTATATCTTTGAAGTTTAGTTAGTTATAATTTCAGTAACTTGTAAATTAGAGCATACATTTCTAACAACAATGTGTTGGTCACTTAACATGAACAATTTTGAATAGGATTTTCTTGAATCTGGTTACTTAAGACTTAAAAGGTTACAAATGTTGAAAGTTAAAACAATTAGATTTTGATTAGGGATTTGAAACAGATAATTGATCAAATTCTATCAAACCTGAACTTTAATGCCATTTATTTCAGTGCACTGAATTTGACCAGAGTATCAAAACAAAGCATTTTTAAAAGCTACATATGTTGAATTAAAGTTAAAACAAATAAACCTAGATGTTTTAAACGTTCATATCTCAGAAGATGCACTGAACTCAGTGCCTGCACACATACAGTGCGCTGTTCCTGTCCTGTTTTGGGCCACACAGAACCACACAGAACCACTTGTTCTGAGGTTCAGCCATAAAGCCTGACCTCATCACCGGCTGATGATGAGTGCTGTAGTCTGTGGCTGCCTCGCTCGCAGAGACTGTCTAGTGTTTGTGGTAATAGAGAGAGGGGGAGACATGCCCGCTCTGCCATCAGTCTCTCTGTCGTTGTTTGTGCTTTGGTGGCGCGACGTGCTGCCAGAGAAGGGGACGAGGAGGGATGGACAGTAGAGTGCTGTGAAATCCAGACTTTGGTTAATGAAGAGAGGGGTACTGCCAAGTCACTGGGCTGAGTTCACCTCGTCTCATAAATCACCTCTCTTTTTATACAACTGGTGTCTGCATCCAGCATCTATGCATTTGTCTAATTTTTTCACTGCCATTCTGCTCTCTTCTTTTTCCTATTTGTTAACTTCTTTGAGTGTTTCTCTTCTGAAAGTCTCTCTTTTCTCTGCATCTGCTCTTTGCCTTCATCATGCACGTCTCCTCATATCTTGTCTTTCCTTTTCTTTATTCCGCATACCCTGAATCTTTCTACATTTGCAGCCTTTGGGACAAGAAGAACAACCCAGAGCCCTGGAGCAAGCTTGACCCAACCTACCAGTACAAGGTAACTACTCCCCCACACACACACAGTACGACCACATGCCTGGTCACACCAATCACGTCTGCCAGAAAACTAATATCGACAAGAATGTCATTGTTAGCTTGAGTCACTGTAAATATCACATTCATCATAAATAGCCTAAAAACACACCAAAATAGATCTGGATCCACTTGTGCTGGCAAAATAATTTCAGATCAACATGGCTGCTTCCTGGCTTTCTTCACATTTGTTCAAACAAAGGAAAACAAAGTGTCTTTCAAAAGCAAATTATGGCACATGGAACCGGGAGCTTTTAGTGGTAGGTAATAATTTGCCTTACCTCTTGAACAAGGCCAGAGCGTCAGACAAAATATTATCAACGTGGAACTAAAATAAAGTAGAAAAACAACCAACTGACAAGTCCCAGAAGAGGAGACCTGGCTGATGTGTTTTTCAGAGAAAAATGCGTTTTCTGAGCGCTTCAAGGCAGCGCTGCTTGCCAGTGGAATGAAAGTCGCTGCAGACAAAAGGTCAGGACACGGCATGTTTAATTCTCAATATCAAGGCAAAGGTCTCGCATCGAAATTCAACTGAAGTCCCAACAATGATCGTAATGAGGAGGGGGAAGTGGGAAAGAGGGGAGGGAGGCGAGGGTTTTAATGGCAGACCAATCAAGAAAAATACACGGCGAGAAAATAATCACTGCCACTGCATTAATGTGTGTTTTTCATGGTTGGAGGGTTGTGATGTATGCAGAACATATGCATGTAGTCACACAATATATATATATTATCCATGACATGCAAACTGTTGTGCTACAGCAAGACAAATATCTGGAAAATAAATTAGCTAGAAAGCATCATTGTAAATAAGTGTGTTTGGGTGTGTGTGTGTGTGTCTATATTTGCATTAGAGGGGGGAAAAAAAATGTTCACCCCCTGACTTTTTTTTTTTTTTTTTACCCCAATGCATTCTCCTTAAGACAGCACTGATGAATTTAATTTAAGCAAAACAGATTTAAATGTATTCCTCCTGCCTTACACAGTTTGTGGCCGTCAACACGGATTACAAGAATCTGAAGAAAGAGGGCCCTGACTTCTAAAGGTCCTCCAGGCAACTCCAGGGGCACCAAGTTTGGCAGGACCTCCTGCTGTCGCCTCAGTGATGTGAAACGTCTTCCTCAACATTTCCTCAGTTTCACCTCACGCTCAACGACAACAGCTCTGCATTAACACTGTAACCCTGTTAATAAAAACTATTAAAGATTACATAAAACAGAAGGCTGGTTCTTCAGTGCATGACTAATGTGGTTGCATTTTATTATTTAGATGTTGTTAATTCATCTGAAAATATTTTTACTCTGGGTCGATATTAGAGATGAAAATACATCTTGAATTTTTTCAGGCTACAGTAATAATAACAACAACAACGTTGAATATCTGTGTAAATATTTTTTGTTAGTTTTTTTTTTTTTCTCATCTGAGCGGTCAAAAGTGAGGGTTTGTTGTTGAAAACCAAGTTTAAAATTGTGAATCACACAGTCTTTTTTAAACTGCACTGCTAAAAAAAAAAAAAAAAATGGCACAAAAAGCCAGAGAAATTTCGACTGTGAGGTATAAAATGACCCATCCATGGGGCACATAGAGCAAGCGCACTAGCGTTTCCTTTTACCCCACTGCCCGGCCGCTCAGTCACAAGTTCAGGCTGTTTATTCAACGCGTTGTTCAGACACAAGATGGACAAAGTACACACAGAGTCTGCGACACAAAAATGCAAACAACTCTTTTATAGTCAGATGAATGTCTTTGTTCAAAGTGAAAAACATGTCTTCAGTGATATCATATGTTCCATGTCTGGCTTTCCTATATCTAAACGAGCAATGTTATGACTCCCCACCATCTCCTTTCTACCTCAGCTCTTACATATCTATATAAAAAGGACCTATTTTTGGCTCCTTATTTGATATCCATACATTTTTGCCTCAACTCCTAATCCCCAAAAAAGGACATTGTTCTGGCTCCCCTCCCTTAGATGAGAAATTTAGACATGGAACCCAAGTTATGCAAACTTATAAAAAATAAAGATATAACAGTTTACATGAAATTATGCCGAGTATACAAGAGCACATGCAATATGGTTATCTGATATTATCATAACAAAGCCTTGGACACCTCATCCAGGTTCTATACTGTAGGTAAATGACAATCTCCCTTCTTTATGCCACCCATCTGCTACACTAACAAAAGTGTGTGACATTGCTATACATACCATGAACCGCCAGTATTTGTGATTGACTGTGAATGCTTTACAAAACCACAATCTTGCTTTTAATTTCCAAGGGAAAAAAACATTATTTACGGAGCTCATCACACCACAAACCCGGCACTGTTGGGACAAGTAAGTCACACATGCACACATGCTGAGATATAAAGTTGCCGATGAAGAGGACCAAAATAGAAATCAATCATAGGAGACGAGTATTCGTGTGGGTCATAGAGCTCTTTTGAACCAGCTTTCAGTCCCAGAAAGATGCCGCCCAAGGAGACAAATCACTGAACTGTTTGATCACCGCTCCTCAAAAACCAAAAACATTACTTTCACTAAGGTATGAAGCAGGAAAATGACAGACTCAGTAGTTTCTTCCAAATATGCCTCCTGCTGGCATAATTCTCCCATGTTGGCGTGTTCATTGAATGATGAATGTTTGCGTCTGTATATTTGTGCTTTTGTGTGTGTGTGTGTGTGTGTGTGTGTGTGTGTTCACTCAGTATCACTGGACACCAGACAACATAAAATCCCTCTCTAATGGCGCACAAACTGTCTCAATGCCAGACCCCTGGGTTCTCCTAATACACTCCTTAATAGACAATCTATGTTCCAGACCCTGTATGCGCCCATTTTTGTGTGTGTGTGTGTTCCTTTTAAAACAGCAATATGCTTCCTGCAACAGTGTGGTGACCTGCCCAGTGGGTATTGTCTGTGGCTGGGTGGTGATTTGTGTGTGTGTATGTGTGTGTTGGATGCTCAAAACCTGCTGACAGGTAATCAGCCAGGCCAAAGCATCACACTGGGGCATAATCACAAGGTCACACACACACACACACACACACACACACACACACACACACACACACACAATC
>CALSBV010010288.1:5570062-5583133 GCA_943590825.1 Bovichtus diacanthus
CACACACACACACACACACACACACACACACACACACACACACACACGATTGGGGAGAGATCTCCTCATTAATTATCAATAGTTTAAAATGGAGAAACAATAACAAAGAAAAGCCAATCATTTTAATTATCATTATTATGACAAAAAAGAAACACCACAAATTCCACAAGTAAAGCCAAAGGTTCAACAACATTTAATTAAAGAAATTAGCAAAACATATTTATCACAGCAGGCATTTGGACTTGTCATAATCAGAAAAGCACAGGCGTTGATAATGACATTAATGGCTCCATGCTAATCAAGTTACCAGTGTACAGTGAGCCAGCATGTACAGCACCAGGATACTGAGAGCAAAGCAGCTAGAGTAAATGTATTTAAGATATTATTATTGTTTTTTCAGTACCTCCACCAAGGAGGTAAGGTTTTCAGTTTGGGTTGTCTGTTTGTCAACAGGGTTAGGGAATAACTACTGGCCCTGTTTTCATAAAACTTGGTGGAAGGGTGTAGCATGGGCCAAGGAAGAATCTATTAAACTTTGGGGCGGATAAACAAATTATTTTTCACTTTCATTAACATTGCAAGATAGGGCATGGCCTTGGCAGTGGTCTGCACTCGCCGACTGTCCTTCTAGTTGCTGTTTTTCTACTGTGGTGTGGCATATTAAAAACTCAACGATATTAGTTTAATTTGTGTGTTTATGAAAACCTCCAATTTTTGATGACATCTTTTGTTATGATGTTTGAATGCACTTGGAGTAAGTCACTTTGGAAAAAAGCAAATGCCCAAATAATGTAACGTATCAGAAGCATAAAACGGTTCACATCTTGCAACAATACGATTTTGTTTGTTTGCAAGTCTGTAATTTTAGAAAAAAGAAATAACAATTTTTTTTCTCTTACAAATGAAACGTCTTATTCACGAGCAATAACACACAACTTCTCAATTAAAAATAGTATACACTCAGGGTTTTTACCGCTACAGCCTTCAATGGTCTGATATGACTGGTGGCTTATTTCGGCTAATGTTGCATTTTAGCAATTACCATTATCTCGTGATTGTCACTTGTGGCTACAATTGCCACTGATCAAGAAAAGTTGCATTATATCAATTTAAATCAAATGCACTTTGATCATCTCATTTGTTCCTGTGTTTAAAGACACTGTAAAACAACTCAGGGGATTTTAATTTAGGCTTCACAGCTCTTCTCAGGACTGTGTTTGCATGTACAGACTGGGCTTGATTGATCTTTATTCTCCGGTTAGCTTTGCTGCATCAATTCACTTGTATCAATCTTATTAGCAGACAGAGTCCAAGGACCCCATGTCATGCAGAATTGCCAGGAAAAAAAAGGGAAAAATCACCTGTGGCTGTGCAGGGCAGCTAATATAGTTATTAACAGACTGTTTTTTTGTATTTTATTTGTGTTTAATGTTGCAATCCTTATATTGTATCACTCATTTTTACTTTTGTACGTCCTGTGTTTACAGTAGAACCAGCAACACGTCATTAGCAGTAGTAGCAACAGCAGGTGCAGTAGTATGGAAGGATTAGGACGGGGATTAGGATTATGTTACAGACAGAGTAACACTATGAGGAGCGCTCATGTTTCATTACGGGATAATTACAGTGCATTAGTGTGGCTTGGATATCTAAATATGACTTGGAACATCATGACGTCCAGACAGCTCTACCCCGGCTATATTTAGATCTATCTATTACCATCATATCAACTTCTGCCAGGTTTAATTATGACAGGTATTGAAGTGACAAAGGTACAACCATGCATGATGTAAATACACATACTCTGTCACACGCTCACACATGTATGACAGACTGATACAATTCTAATTGTTGACATTGTCATTTGTCCCTCTCCTCATTAAAACAGACATGATTTATCTTCAGATCAGTTCCCAAGAGAACTGAATTTTATCATCTTTTCATTGGAAACCGTTTGTTTGCGTGTGCGTCTACAGCAGAGGGCAGATGAGAGGAGAGTTTTAAGGCTTTGATATATGACCAACATTATGAGGAAATGTACCAGATGGGTACTACTGTGTACAATTATGACAATTACAACTAAGGAGCACTTTTTCATTGCACTTTTTCTTACTTGTGGACCTATTCATTTTACAGAGTGACTTTACGATCCATTCTACTGCTAAAAGATATCGCTCATCTGTGATGCTTAAAAAATAAATTATTTCAAATAAATAAAAAAAAGGAAATATGTTCTTAACTCCCCCCTCAGGGAAAAGAGAAGGCTCCATTATATAAAATAACCAACATAAAACTGCAAGGGGGCCTTAAAATTCACCCACTTGGGTACATTTTGATGCTGCCTGTGAACGTTGCTTGCATTTTCATTCGTATACATATTGTAAGCAGTTTCCATTAACAGCGTTATTCAAGAAAGGATCATTTAAGTATTGTGCCCCGATGCAGGGACACTTTTGCTCTCAGAAGGCATTGTTAAAAAAATTCAACAAAGGATACAGCAGAGTATTTTTGATTAAATATTGTTCAGCAATAACAAATTTGGCTAGCCCATTAGTGTTAATTGTCCAATACGGATGCTGAAATATCACATGGAAGCAGTGGCCTATTGTGAACTGGATCTGACCCTATTCATACAAACTTTCAAGTCCAACTGTAATCACATTTAGTCATCGCTTTTTGTAGTCAAAAATAATATCAAAAAGGCTTTTCTTGTTGGTAAAAAGAAAGAAAAAAAAAAAAAAAAGAAGAAAAAAAGGTCCTTGGGGAAATATCAGAAATGTTTTTTTTTGTCTCAGCCAGCGAAAAGGCAGGCAGCAGTGTTACAGGAGAGCTTGCAAATGAGCAGACGTGCCAGAATATATCCCCCACCAAAAACTGCATTAGATACAGAGCACAGTGTCTGCAGTTATGTGAAATCTACCACCAACCCTGCAGCACCAATCGCCATGATATTCCCCAACACCTCCAGTAGATACCAGTCCAGTAGAGGTGATCATCACAAATCACTTTGCCGATTAAAATCATGTCCTTCATTTGAAGATTCATAGTCACCGAATAGGAAGTTTGTTCACTGTTCTTTAAGATGCGTTATCTCAGGTACTGAATACGTCTTTTAGTTCAGCATTTAGGAAGCTGGGATGGATAATTCCAAGCACAGCAATCCATCTGATATACTGTACAGCAGCAGACTAAAACACTGCAGCAGATAAGTATTCACTTACACGTGTTTAAATAATTGAAAGCGTTTGAGTAGACGAACCCTCTTAGAAAACATTATGTGACATTGAGCCGCGGAAAACACCAATACCTTTATATAAGATTGACAATGAATGTGGCAGCAGCATAAACCACAGATTCAAGTATGACATGAAACAGAGTAAAGCAGGCAGTCACACATCACACTGGTTTCATCTGAAATATTTCTGTCACATGAAGGAAATAATACGTGAAACGTGTGCAAGGCTAAAAGTCACGTTTGAATCTCTAGCGTTATTAAGTCAACAGTAAGTCAATAGGAACACCCCCCAAAACAACAGCCGTCGGGCAGAAATATGACACAATTCAGCCCATTAACACTTTGAATACTCATAAATCCATATTCCAATATGTATGTAAACTAATTAACAGAATGACAACATCCTAATGGGTTATTCCATACCAACCAACCTGCCAGTTCATGTAAAGGATTTTATTGATGCGACCTTACAAAAACGATGTGACCTTACAAAATCCTATAGCTCTACTCCAAATACTTTTTTAGTCCTGAGTGTTGGAGTTTTAGAAGTTTGTGTATTCGAAGATTCGCCAGCTGCTCATTTCTCACTGGATTGGATTGAAATTAGTTCTGAACATCCAAGAAACCATAAGGATGCTTTGCAACATTTATTCATGGTTGCTGCTGAACGTTTTACAGTAATCAAATCAAAGAAATAATTTTTTTTACCCAGCAAAGAACCCTTATTTATATGATATTTTTGTTTGGGGTAAAACGTCAAACTTATTAATTTTTTTAATAATTTGATTTACTGTAAAACATTCAGCACAAGATGAAAATTATCCTTAGGGTTTCTTGGATGTTCAGTGCACATTTTGACCCAATCCAGTGAGAAATGCGCAAAAGATGAGGCTTAGAATGTATAATAATGTAAACTGTAAAACTAAAACATTATTTGAGAAGAACTACAGGGTTTTGAAAGGTCCCATGAGTTCGTTTTCACATGATTTTTAAAAAAAAAGAAAATCCACGACATGAACTAAGTGGTCTTGGTGAGTTGGTATGGAATTACCCTGATGCAGACCGCCAAACAACCAACCAAAGAAAAAGTAACTTCAACCATAATGAGAAAGATAATTCTCAATTAATACAGAAGCCAATATACTGCACATACAGTAGATACAAGTCAGAAGCAGCAGAAACCAGCAGACATTACAACATCACTCAAAGCAGATGTGCATCAGCAAACAGCAGATAAACATTCAAGCAGACAGACATCAACTCAGGACAGTCATGCTAGTAAAAGCTACAAACACTTACTTGGTGAAGCAGTGAACCCCGGCATTTTAGCAGATAGTAAATCCTTTGGAAAGAGTCACAATGGTCGTTGTCCAGTGTAACATGAGTGGGTTTCGATAAGTTACTGAGTAGCGTTAACTGTTAACGGTCTAACAGAGCAGCTAGCTGCCAGCTAGCAGCTAGCTAGCTGCTAGCTGGCAGCTAACGGTCCTTCACAGAGCCGTTATTATCCGTTGGAAGGTTAGCTTCTTTATAACACGCTACATAAGCAGCAGTATTGGTGCTTTTGGTTTACATTGTTACTTACATTGTTACAGTATGGTTAACTGTTACAGTAATTAATAGGAAAGTTGTAAACCAGCAGGTGAACATAACCAATTAACATGAACAGGACATTGACCTTTTAAATAGCCCGCCCCATCAGAAAGGGTGCGTTGGATTTGTGTTGGCCGTGTAGAGGTTGTCGTGTGTGACTGAGGCGGAGCTACATAGAACTAGCTCTGAACGTGTTAGCCTTTGACTTTAAACTGACAAAATATTAATCATAAAAATGATAATAATCTGCTGGTAGGACGATATGTGCAAGTCATTTCCAAATAGCTGTGGTTGAAGTATACCAATATTGTACTGTGATAATTTTCTGTTGGGCCTATTGGCCTCATTTATTTAATTTGAAAGTTTTTCTAATAAAAGTAAATGTATATTGTAATGTGTTCTGTTATATATGTATGTTTCTTGTCCATACAACAATACACCAAAGCAAATTCCTTGAAAGTAAAAAGTAAAAAATAAATCGGATTCTGATTCCTGCTCTGAAAAAATACAAAAGTATTATTTAAAAAAAATAATAAACTCAATATATTTCATGCATTTTTATGTGTTTTCTTTGTACAATCTTTATTTGTAAAGTAACTAGATATAAATGTAGGAGTACAAAATACAATATTTCCCTTTAGTGGAGCCAGATGTATTAAATTGTATGAAATAGAGATAGTAGAGTCAAGTAGAGTCAAGTAACTAAACATGTAATTAAGTATGGTACAGTTAATGTACTTTGCTACATTTCAGTAAGTATGCAGTAAAACGTGGTGAAATTAAATGTAGGATGGTTCTGTACTGAGTGTCTGAGTGTATTTTCTTATCTTCAATCTGCAGATAAAACTATATATAACCACACTACTGATCCTCGACAAATAAGTATTCATTCTACTCACATTTTCTCTACAACACAAACACATTTACGCTTCCATACAAACACCTGCACCATGATAAACATGATTGAATTTATCAGAATGAAATTCTCCCACACTTGATGTTTTTTTTGTTGTTTTTTAAACCTGCTTGTTTGTGACAGTGTGTGACAAGTGATGTATTTTAATATCAATGACACAACACAAACTATGTTTGCATTATTAGATTTTATTAGGACTCAGCTAATAATAAAAATGTTCTGTAAAAGAAAGCTAGTTCAAACTTTTGTTGATGTACAAAGGCTGGCAACATAACAGAGATGATAACAGACAAACAGTAGAATATGAACATTGTAGTAAAATACTTATTGGAATATACTCGCAAAGTCTAGTCTTTTGGCTGTCAAAAACATGTGATGTGGATAATTCATATGATTTGGTTTACTTTGGAAGCTGCAAGTAAGAAAGTAACCACAACATTTCTAACACCCCTTTCTCAATTGTGCTGTACGATCATTTCACAAACAGAAATCGTGCTTCATCACTGATGCAGTGATAATGACAGCATTTCCAATCTGTGAGGCAGAGAGACATATTTTTTTCAATTCAAGCTGCTTCACAGTCTCCATCATTGAACATCGTGGTGAAATAAATGACACTTAAATCAGGGAGACTGCACTATAAATAGTCTTTCTTCTAGTACAACAAATCAGCTGGTGTTGGAAACCATAAGATATGAGTGATGGCTGTTACATGGTTAATTCTTTTTGAATAATACGTAGAAAATATATACTCTTTGTAAACACACTAAAAATTAAAGTATAAAATAATCCAGGATGACATTTCTGTTATTATTCCATTTGGTTATAACAAAATATATATATATAGCAATTTAAATCTGACCAATGATATGCTGAAAGAAAAGACTATGCAATCACAACAGCGTCAACAAAAACTTTACCATTACCTTTTTGTGTAATGCAATGTTACCATAGTATATTATAAAATGTTAAAATTACTACCTCCTATATAATCTCACCTTGGAGACAAGTTATACAAATCAGAAGAGAGCTAAGTTTCATAAATGATAGTTTGACAACATTTTGGGTTAATTTCTGATCTTCAACAAAATCTGCTCCACAGAATGTGAAGGCCAACACAACAGTGCATGTAGAACACCCCTTCATCTCATAAAATACTCCTTGTGTACTTGGTTTCCTAAACAGAAAGGAAAGCTATCATGCACAGATCTCAATGTGAAGACAATAATCTACATTAGTGACATTTGTTTAGACTCTTACAGCATTAAGACCTCTCAGTGTAGCTTATTTTAATAACTAATTATACACTAATCAAGCCACAGACTCTGTGACACAAAGAGTTGTTGTTTGATTTGACATGATTTTTTTTCTTCCCACACACACATTAAAGAAATGGCAACAACTGAAAAAGATCTTCTTTACAAATACAATAGAAAATAGGTTCAGCTCTACAAAATCAGTTAACTTTTATTGTTTCTTTACCTCAACATGAAGGCCAAGTTTTTACAAGAACTAATTGATGTATTACTGCAAGAAAGAAGTAGAAAGAAACTGTAGTTTCCCAGATGTGATCTGAAAGAAAGGGAGTCATCCCGATTCACAGGCACCAACCAGCAGCATTCTGCCGCCTGGCTGTTATTGGTTGGTTTAATGGTCGTGGAAGCCTGGCATGGGAAAGGGCCTTGCAAAAGCTTCAACGCGTTGGCGGAGGTTGCCGATGCGAGCAACGGTCTCTGGGTCCTGAAGAAGAAAGTTCTTGAAGTCCTGGAGCTTTCCTGGAGAAGACAACAGAGGAGAGGGAAGGAAAAAGCTCAGCTCTCCCTTATTGCCATTTTGCTTCCTTTGTTTTATAGTCACTGGGATTTTTGATTTCCACTCCTGTTTCAGTATCCAACAATTTAATATAACATACATCGTATCGTACTTTTGTTGCCTTTCTAATAACTACATACGGCCCTTTCACACGTGAAACCCTGAAATTGTCTAGACATTACCCGGAGGAGCTGTAAGTGAGAACGCAAAATGTCTGATCAATCATAGCGGACATCAAACACCTTGACCCTGCCAGCTCCCTAGTACAAAGTCAGTGTGATGTCAGATTGAGCCCATGCGTGAATAGAGCCGCTCATTCCTTGGTGTATTCAAGGCGAGCGAGAGGGCGTGTAGATGACGTTTTGATCACGGCTGGTGTGAAACTGGAAGCAAATAAACATCCGAGGGTGAAGAAGAAGGGTCATTACACCAAGATGGCAACGATAATGTCTAACTGGAGAGGAATTCCAGAATTTCTAGTGATTAACGAGCTGACGGGGAAATTGTCAAGACAAATTATGAGCCGGCTACGTGACTGCGGTGTAATCCAAGTCACATCGTGCAACCTGCACACTCTACCCAGACGCCACCTAAACACTTACTGGAGTATTTCCAGTAAGTCAGAACACTTCTGACACGAACAATCTCCTGTTGTGTGCTACATGTGCAAAAAGGAAAACTCCGGACAATGTGCGGACCTTATTCTCCAAATACTATCAGGAGTTTATACGAGAAAACGGCTATAGTTTTAATAATAAAAGACAAACATGTGAGGCACATGTTCCTCGACAAATACTAGGCTACATTGTGATCTGTGTCTCTTCCTATAGTAGGCTTACCTGTCTTTTTCTTGACGTCCAAGGCAATCTTGAAGCCCTCATCCATGAACTCGACAACTTGCACAAAGTCAGATTCTTTGAACTGTCTGGATGTCAGGGCTGGAGCACCTGGGACAGAGAAGAACAAAAAATCAGCAGCTTGAAACACAAAAGTAATGACTGGTTATTACTTCATTTTGCTTTTACAGGTTCAATCGTCTCCAATGAAGTTTCCTGCATTTTATTCTATTTCGGAACCACATGGTTTTTGAAAAAACCATGTGGTTGAAAAAACACAACCCTGGAGCTTCCTGAAATGTCAGTAATGAATCTACACAGACTGCAGATGTGTCAAACCAACATTGGTGCTGATGGGTCGCTAAGGTGCCGTCCAAATCTCAATAAAATAAATAGGTAATAAGTGCATTGCACTGTAGGTGAAGATAATCGCCTTAAGACAATGCTTAAAATGTGGCAGTGTAGATGTGGAGCTCTTGAACTTCCTGGAAGATGATTAAAAACACAAACATACTTAATTAATCATGATCTGCTCACTGCTTGGGGCTTAATTGGTGGCTGACTAATTTCCATATGCAGTGAAACAGCTTAAGTGAAGAGGATGCTAAGTGCAAAGTAAATTTGACACAAACAAACCCGACTTTCTATGGAACACAATATGCTAAATAGCTGACCAACATATCAAGACTGATTATCCTGACAAAGTTGATAAGGAATATACCAATAAGCATATTTTTCTTTGTGTGGTTTCTAATAATCCTTAGTAAGTGTGACAAGAGTCCAGCTTAATGTAGTGTAATGTGAAGCAGTTCCTCACCCAGCCTGAGGCCACCAGGAGTCAGGGCGCTCTTGTCCCCGGGGCAGGTGTTCTTATTGGCAGTGATTGATACGAGCTCCAGAACCCTCTCGGCTCGAGCTCCGTCAATGCCCTTAGGCCGCAGGTCAACCAGGACCAGGTGGGTTTCGGTCCCGTCTGAAATATTTTAACATCCTTAGTAAAAAAAAACGAAAATTGAAGGAGGAGGAAAGTCCGAGGCTTCGTGAACACGAACTTCTACCTCAACTTTAGCTTATGGATGAGGTAATGTTACTTTATTTGTTAGCTGGAGGATATGAAACTGAATGTGGTTAATGATGAAGCCAAAATACTGTTGGGTATTGTTTTGTCAAGGCCTCCAATGCTTCACACTTTTCTCAAGCATTTGTCCATGTTAGTCTTTACTTCAGCTTTATGTTCATCGGAGCACTGCGTTTATTTTATATGTATACAAGTTTTACTTAATTCCGAGATTATTTATTTTTTTTTGCTTTTTAAGCTCTCTGTGAAGGTGACAAACGTACAATGCCATTAAAACTAAATAGTAAACAATATTAACAATCATCCCGATAGTACAATTGACTAACATCATAATTAAGCGCAAATTACTTTGGGCAACTTAAGCAGGAAATTCACCAATAGGGTATTTGCATTATCTCCATTAACTAGATGTAAATAATAACCTGGAAAATGAGTGTATAATAACTGTGTAAATGTTCCTTAAGCAATTAATATAATTTACTTGAGTAAATACACGTTTCTTTTTACAAGTTTCCCATTGACTGAAACAGCATAAAACATCCTTTTTCCTGTATTTTTGTTTGTTTTTTACACAAACAGCTACAAAGGGATTGAAAAAAAAAAGGAGCATGCACACAATGTAGGGTAAGCACAGGACAAGTCTGTATTTTTTAGGGTATCAATTGAGGGCTATACATCAAAAAAAGAGCTGAGATCAGCAAATTAAATGCAGTACAAGATTCCAGCATTTGCTCACAACCAGAAAGTGACCACTTTCATCTGGTTTTATTATCTTGACCGACAGGACAGCTACACTGACATTAGCCTATTTGCACATCATGAATTTAAATGCCTCTCCCTTGCGTTATTTGCATTTTGTGACGGGACATTTCTCTTTATTGACTGTGTTGTGTGTTCTTCTGAGTTTCTTTCTGCCATTTGCTTAGCCAGTGTCTCCGTGGGAATTTAAAAAAAACAAATGCTTAAATACAAGTTAGATTACCTGATACCAGAGTGTAGCCTTTGCTGAGAAGAGCTGTAGCCATAGACTTGGCGTTCCTTAGTACCTGGCTGATGTACTCCTTGAACATGGGAGACTGTGTCTGGACACAAAATAACAAAAGGGTCAAGCTAGATAAAAGTACTGAAGTTAGAATTAGCTTTTTTGAGTCGTGGGTCAAGAAATGATTAATGGCAGATCAAGAGAACAATTTTTGTTGGTAGAAGTCTTTCCATCCTCTTTAATGGATTACATTTTAATTGCTGTGTAGCACAAACATTAGGATCCAGAAGGATCAGATGCCCACAGCAGCTTAGGGAACAAGTTCCCGGGTCAAGTTGCACCAAAGCATCTCAGCGCTAAGATTTAGTTTCACTGTAAAATGTTATGAACCAGTTATCAACTTCTTATTAGGAAATAGGAGACCATAATAATAAAGTGTTACATCAATACAAATAAAGTTAGTTACTTTATATTTTAAATTGGGGCTTTGAGTGTTAGGCTGACCTGTCTGAGTGCCACAGCCACACCGGCGATGGCATGGTTATGAGGGCCGCCCTGCAGGGAGGGGAACACGGAGAAGTTGACCTTGTCCTCAAGGTCGTACATGACCTCCTTCCCCTTCTTGTCCACTGAGCGAACACCCTTACGATAGAAGATGAGGCCAGCCCTGGACAGAACAGACTAATTAACTGACAAAGCATTTAACCATTTTTCTTTTTTCTAAAAACCCAACAAGGTTTCCTCCTTGGTAATTTGATTTTGTCCCCACCCATGTCACATCAGCTGTGAGATTAGGAGGGAATCACAAAATACTATAACTGCTATTATTAAAAAAATTAAAAAATAAATACAATTTTCTTGTTGCTCAGTGCTGAAGTATAATTGAGATTTTACTGAAATTGTTCTTGTTCTTACCTGGTTCCTCGGAGGGATTTGTGTGTGGTAGACGTGACCAGGTCAGCGTGTTCAAAGGGAGAGGGGATGGCTTTGGCCGCCACCAGGCCACTGATATGGGCCATGTCAGCTAGCATGTAGGCCTTAATGTCGGTACACAGCTGAGGGGGAAAAAACGGGCACAAACAAAAAATGAGGATATTAGGAAATGTATACCATGGGGCAGGGAATTTGATATTAAAATAGTATTTACATTTCTATTTCTAACTAACACTTCTCAGCCTTCTTCACTTGTTGCTTGTTTCAGGAGGATTTCTGCCTTCAATCTGATCTTCAGGTTACCGATTTGGGTTGCTACAAACATTTCAGTGTTTTGCCATAATAAAACTTCAACTCTTCAGTATTTTTAAATGTGGGGGGCGATGTACAAAAAGAGGAGTCATGCACTGTTCTCCCAATATAGATTTGAACACTAAGCTAAAAGTCAGCACTTCAGCCTCAGTCACCGTTTAATTTTAAATGTAGAGTCCTGGTGCACAGAACGAAAATGTGAACCGTCCAAATATTTCTGAACTATATTATGTATTTGCATATATTATTTTTGATGTATAGAATGTTACCAGAAACCACAATAGTTATTATACAACTAAACTACATACTTAAACTTGCCTCAATCAGTGTCATCAATGACCCTGTGTACTTTACTTGACGGTGCTCTGTACAAGTTAAAATTTGAGATACAATCTCTTAACGCCAATTCATATACATTTATATTTAACCCCCACGGTTAAGATTTGATGACTAACCCTACATCTGTAAGCACTACCCATCTTCTCAAAAGGGCAGATATTATAAATAAATTGGAGCTGGTGTTATTACACTATTCGGCAGTCTTCAGAGGCCAGAAATATTACATCGTAATTCAATAAAGCCTTGTTTGCTTGCCAGCATTTATTGAAAAAGGCACAAACAATAAATAGCTCGCTAACATGCAAATAACTTGCTGGCGAATGATCAGAGCAGTAAACAATCCTTTTAGTGCTCCAATTAATATTCATTATCATGACAATCTCCCTTCCTCTCATATCTAAACTGGATCAGCACATGTTTATTCGATTAAAAGGCAGGGTAGATGGCAGGGTTACTGGAGGGGGTAAAGAACACAAGAGGGTGACGCGCGGTAGCTGATGAACGCCGATAGTGAAACAAATTTCAGATAATAAAAAAAACAAAAAAACAAGCCTGCTCCAATCTAGGGAACACAACACTATTCTGGAGAGGAGGCCTGCCCGGCAGATTCTGCCATAAAACAGTGAAGAGTTCCACAGAGACATGCCAGGGGGAAAATATGGCCCCACTTCAGGCTTAGAGACAAAGTAGTTATGGTGCTTAATAAAAACACAGCTCTGTAATGGAGGGACACTCCATCTGATGGTACTAGCTAAAGTGAGGCTCTGCAACAAAGGGAAGTAGTCATGGAGTGAATGAAGTGAGTCAGCGGGTGGGTATAACAAAACAGATAGAGAGGCCTCTTGTGCACTGCCAAAGAGAGCAGTGAAGTGTGCAGTTAAAAGTTGCTGCTGTGGATGCGCGAGTCAGTGCGAGAATCCACGTTCAGTTCGGATGAGTAGGCAACAGAAAGCATCTGTGTTGAGTGCACAAGAGAGACCCGAAAAATTGGTTTTAGTTTGGATATGTTGAAGTTTGGAAGTAAATGTTCAGTAT
>CALSBV010010288.1:5583533-5595587 GCA_943590825.1 Bovichtus diacanthus
AAAAAAAAAAAAAGGAACATGAAAAACGATTTCAAATATCTTGAGGATCAAGAGCAAACATATCAACACGGACGAGAGATTTTTTTCCATTTGAAGCTCATTTGAAGCAGCTGCATTTGAAGTACTTTGGCTACCTTAAAAAGGGGCAAGGAATTTATCTAAAGGAGACATTTCAACCTATAATATCAACGAAGAAGATGGAGCAATTGCATTAATGCATCCCTACTTATCCTATTTCAACCTTTCAGGGATCTATTCAACTGGTGTGATGAGGCGGAACGGATCAGAGGTCGGTTTGGAGAAGTCATCGGCTCTTTTCATTGAAATAAGCACTTTGACATGTATGTTAGACATCAGGGGATGTATATATGTCTGAGTCCCATGAAACAGAGTCAGACTGGATCAGTCGAGCGACCATTGTGTCTTGTGCTTGAACCTCCAGTTTCACCCCTCTGCTCCCCCTCCAAGCATCAGAGAAGAGAGACAATACAGGCGGCAGAAAGAGAGCAGGATGGAGCAGAAATACAAAGTGAGAGACAGAAAGGAGGGAGAATAAGGGATACACAGACAAGAAAAAGAAGGAAAAAAAAAAGAGGAGGAGGGAAAGCTTTATTTAGACAACCTGATAATCTCCCATCTCCAGAGCACATCTATGGATGCCCCCTCACTCCATCAAGCTGCTCATTGTGAAGACAGAGCCAGTGGTGCTGGCCAGCCTGTCGATTTCCCATTATCTCTCTCGCAGAGGGGTCCTGCCTGCCCATACATCAGCAGGTCTGGACATGCAGACTCTCATGGCCATCCATCAGCCGCTACCAACCTCACCACACAACTATGACCCCTGGAATAAAATACTACACACCAATATATGATGCACCCGCATCTGAGGGACCCTGGTTGTACAGATTTCAATGTTAGTTGAAAACAGTCCTTTGAATGTTTTACGAATCATACTAAACTAAAAGGAATGTATGGTTGCATTGTGAGTGAAGAGGCCATATATCAAGCAAAACAGCTGTGTTTATGCCCCTCTGTCAACCTGAAGTTTCTTGAGTTAGACACTGAATCTCTACCCACACTGCCTTGTGTTGTCCCTGTGTGGGCACAAACAGAACAGAATTTCCCAAAAAGCGATCACAGCCTCTCTCCTACATTTTCTCTCATTTTCTGTTTATTGACATTAATATCCTGTCATTACATCGTTTTTAAAATACCAAGACAACAGTATTTTTAATAAATTTAGATATTTGTGCTTGTTGGAGATTTGTAATTTCTTGTTCTTTGTCAATTATTCTAACAGAAGTAATTAAAAACTTTATATAACCAACCACTCTAAAATTAAGGGCAGAAACTGACAATGGAACAGAGATGATCAATAGTACTACTGAAAGATGAGAGATCTTCTACAGAGTGCTGCAGCAGAATAAGCAATGTTTTGCAGACTTGTGAGAAGCCTGTGGCCTCCGACACATGGGCAGTTCTTAAGTCAATCAGAGATCCACCGACTCTGAAAACTTTGTCTGCGACTGCCTTGACATCACAGGATTTAATAATTGGAATTCAGAAAACTCCTCTCCTGACATTGAAAGAGGATAGAAATATATAAACATACTGTATGTACGGTATACAACATATACACATAACAAGCTTTTATCGCTGTCGTTCCATTCCCATAGATTTTACTAGTTCACTAAAAAAAAAGCTGATAGTTATTCCCTGGTTTAAGACAGTCCACAACATGTTAGTTGATATCAGTAGTAGGGGTCTCTACTTACATTCAGCTTATAAGGCATGGACTCAAAATAGATTGAAGTTGCTGAGATCCTCTTCACATCGGACATGTAGCCATGGGTGAGACTGTGGTGACAAAGAGGAACATGTAAACAGACGGAATAACAGGCAAGAACATTACACTACAAACAACTTGATTTTTCCAGGTGCAAATGGCACACTAGTGTTCACCAACAAAGAGACTGGGGCAGCTTTGAAAAGTGTGAATGTAAGAAATAAGCGACAGGGTGCAGGTGAAGAATAGGAAGAGAGCAGCAGTGACTACTCACTGTCCTCCGTCGGGCAGGTCCAGGCCCATGATGCGGTCATGGGGATTGAGCACGGCGGTGTAGACAGCAAAGTTAGCGGGAGAGCCAGAGTATGGCTGGACGTTGACACCCCACAGAGATGGGTCCAGGTCAAAGGCCTCCAAGGCTCGTTTCTGACACAGCAGCTCAATTTGGTCTACCACTTCTGCTCCACCATAGTACCTGAGGGTGGGGATGGAAAAAAAGAAGAAAAAAAAAAAAAAAAAGACACCCTTAGGCCATTTAGTAACAGATGTATCACTCTTACTAATTGATATTTTAGGCAGCAGAAACACTGACATATCTTTTAAGTTGATATGGCAAACTTATTATTTACACATCTAGCACTTACAGAGCAACATCATTATTCATTTAGAGTCTGACTGAACTCTAATATTTGCTCTCTTTTAGCTCTGTTGTTGATCTCTACCAAAGCCTGAGGGAAATATTTGGCTCTTTAGCTGCTAAATGCTCCACCAGCTAATCACTCACATTGTTTGTCACTGGTTTCGTGTTGAGCAGGTAGTTTACAGTGGGTTTTTAGAGCCATTTCACAGAAAACAGCTGCCTGCTGTAGCAAAAAGATTATGCTAGTGGTATAGTGCTTTGGCATATTTGGGTGACAATTCTCTGTTAATCAATACTACGAGCAACGCCTTTCACAGTCACACTGTGCACACAGAAAAGTATTGCTTATAGCCGCTTTAGGTCAGTATCAGCAGTTTGTCACAAACTTGACCAACCTTGGCTAACCCAAAAATCACAGCAGATTTGGGATATTTCAGGTAAAAATGCTCATCAAACCTTTTCCAGTGAAATTACAGATGAAGGAGCAACAGATGGCTTCCTGTACAATCCACTCACTCAATGAGATCATCCTTTTGTTTCATTACATTTAAGTGCAAACAGCAGATGAGTAGGATGTGGGGGGAAGAACATTTTTTAAAATCAAAAACACATTCAGTGGGAAAGAGATTTATTGTATCGGCTTGAATTCCAGGAATCAAAGGCATCAAATGAGAAGCATTTCAAAACAGGTCAGCACTCTGTTTGCTGCTGATAAATGTGAATTATCTGAGGGAAATGATAGAAAACTAGAAATAGGAAAACTGGAAATAAAAAACAGGCTGAACTATCAGCCTGGGCACTGTACTCTTGCAATGTATCCCCTCAGGAATGTTCTGCGGCAAAGCAGAGGCTGTGGATTATGTGTGGTTGGCATGTATTATTACTGGACAAGATTGAGAACACAAAATAAAAATCAGTTTATGTATGTGGTAATGTGTGCACATCTGTAACGGATATCCTGAAGCAGAGAATATCAACGGTGTTAATAAGCTGGTGTGTGGCTAAATAAGCACACTCACCTTCTCCCTGGGTAGCCTTCGGAGTATTTGTTGTTCAGACAGGAGCCCTGAGCTTCCAGAGCTGCTCGACTGCAGAAATTCTGTGGTGAGAACACACACAAGCAAACCCACACTCAGATCAATGGTGCGAGTGGACAGAAGGGACAAGGACGGCAAATTAAAGTCTGTTAAGTGATAGTGAGAAATCCCCCTCCAGCTAAAGACAATCATTACAGTATTGAACCTCTGGACTTCCATAGACTAACACTCTGCACTTCACAATGCTTATCACCTCGCTGCTGGAGGATACAAGATAATGTAATAAACTTTTCTGCCCATGCTGAGAATCATTGGTGTGGTCTTTTTTACATTTTTTAAAAATAATTTTGCGATGCATTTTTCTCAAGAAAAACACATTTTAGTGAGTATGGCTCACTGCAAAAAGGGGTAGGGCTGTACCGAATAGTTTGAGCTTCATTAATAATGTTGCAATTTAAATTCTGAGTCAACATTCGAATGCTGCGCAGGTTTTTTTTGCATGTCCATTCATTCTGATTAAATCTGGTATTTCATAGTTGCAGATAAAGATTAGGCCACACATTATAAGTTGTATACTATTTGTAGAATTAGAATCAAGTGGTGGCTGCTTAAAAGTGATGCGCAGTTTGATCCACAACACCAGTTTGGTTAAGCTTACTAGAAAATATCACGAGTTTGGGGCGACAAAGAACCGCTCCGAGTAAGTTATCGTTAAGTTACAGAAACAATGCCCACCTTCTCTTCCCCTGTCTGTCACTCTCTCAAGCACACAAACACAGTGAGCGCCACGGCACTAAGTCCGCACCTACATGCATTTGTGTTGACGAAACTGACAAGTTATATTCATTAAAGAAAGTTGATTTAATTTATAAAAAAAAAAAAAAAAAAAAAAAAGACATTCAAGCTTTATTTGAAAACCTCAAAAGACGCTTATATTAAAAAGAAAATACAATACCAGTAAGTGACAATAGTATTCAACTAATTTACGGACATCTTTTATCATCTTGATTTCAGCAGACTTGTGATTTATTATATAAAAATCCGATCCTTGATTATGATTGGCTGAGCTGCATTTAAACCCTTTGTAAACTACAGATACAAACTCACTGTTGTGGCCACATTTCAACAGTATCACTGCGCCAATTAGTCACTTATTGTGATAAGTGGTTGGAAGAGATGGACAGAGAAGATCATTTTAGTCTCTTAAGCCTCTTAGCTGTTAGTAGCCGTTTATAAAATCACTGTAAATGATGGCCTTTCGTGGCTTATTGCATCATTTTACAGTACTTCTTAATATTGCATTTCCTACATTAGAGCTTAAGCAAAATCTGACACAAAACACACACAAACAGTACAGTCTAGTCTCCAAACTCTCTCCCTCGTTGACGTGTTGGTGTGTGTGTGTGGTTATGCTAATGCTTCACCTAGAAGCCAAGAGGAAATCAAGGGAGATAACAGCTCCAGTAAAAGCTCTCTGCTGCGTCCGTCTGTCATGCCGACGACTGTGCATATATTACAAAAGGAATTGCATTTGCTTCTCTTGGTGTGTGTGTGTGTGTGTGTGTGTGTGTGTGTGTGTGTGTGTGTGTGTTTTAATATGCATGTATTTTCATTCAAGGAATGCCAGCCTGAGTTGTACAGTGATGTGCCTTGCAGAGTAAGGTGAGGAGGCGGCAGAATGAAGATATCAGCTTTATCTCACACTACAGCGGTCAGGCTTTGTGTAGAGAGGGGGCCGATATACTCCACTGAACAACTACTGTGGTGAAGAAGATACAGGAGGAGAAAGAAAGAACAATACAAGATAAAACCTCTTCTGCTCTTTTGAATAGTAAAATGTCCCATTTCACACCATCTAGCCTTGGAATGAAAACAAAGAGCAATCCAAATGTTTCTGTAATAACTCAGTTATTCTTGCTTACAGAAAGTTATGTATCCACTGAGTGTTTTCACTCTTAAATAACCTAAGTTTGAATAACTTGATATGAACTTGTCAGAGTTCATGATAGTCGTTTTATCATTTGTATATTTGAGCCAGAAGGTCACAGTTTCACTGCCCTAGCAAGGCACTGAAAACATTTTTAAAAAACAGCAAAAGTACCGCTATTAAATATTAAAACATACAAGATGATTTAGGAATAAATATGAACAAAAAAAGAATGAATTTACACATGCTGCAGTGTATGAATTTTAAATACAATACCATTATCATTTGTTGTACTGGATGCGCTGTACGTACTTATCTACAGCCCTGATAAACCACTGATAAGGGCTTTTCTGTCAATACTGCCTGCCAGCAGTAATATGGAAGATACAACCAGAAAAGATATCCATGAGGTTAGCAAGTCTATTTTTATCGATTTTGCCAAAATATCAAAACAGAGGTGATGAGGCGTTCTGCATTGCCAACATACAGGGGAGGTGCTGCCAGCTCTTACAGGCATTAAGTGTTTACAATGACTGTCACTTTAAAAATGAGTCGACTCAATCAGTACAAAATTGCATAGGATGGGTCTTTATATACTACTAAAGGCTGACTGAATATATAAATCAGGCTTGAGTGTGTTTTATGTCATCTCCCTTCTTTTGCAGCCATTTTTTCTCATATCTCTGTAACTGATCAAGTATACATGTACTAAACAGTCAAAATCAAAATAAGTTAAAACATTGTCTGTGAAAGATGTCTTACCTCGGATGCAATGAGCTCCAAGCCGCGGCACTGCCTGTCCTTCTCCTTTAGCAGCAGATCCCACATCTCGGGGTCATCCTGAGCCAGGCTGTCCTGGCCCGTCCATGGACGATCCTCATCCACTGTACGGGTGGCGGCATGGGACTGCTGGCCACGTACACTGAGACGAACCGGGGCTCGTTGGCACAGTGGCTGTGAGCACAGGAGAAGATGCAGGGTTGGGGGGGATAATGAGAGCGTGAGAGAGAGAGAGGGAGCGAGAGAGAGAAAAAAAGATTAACTGTGAGTCTATTAGTTTCATACAGATATAACAGTTATCATGAACACGTTTTCTAATACTGGATCACTGCATTAAAGTGGCTCTGAAGGACTGAAATAAGTTGCAACGGTTTGGGGAGATTTTGTTCATCCAGCAGATTTCGCTATTGAACAAAAATCACACTTCTGCTCTACAAATTACCATAGCTTTAGAAAAATATGGTAAGAGTAGGACTACAGTACGTGTTGCCGCTGATTTTTTATTTTATCAGGGACATTTAAGAAGATGAGAAAAACATTACATGTGGGTGTGTAGAAAAGGGGGAAAAAATAAAACAATATGTATTTTGGATTCATATCATCTATGAAGATTAAACTAGTTGAGGCTTCACCCGTAAAGAGGGACCAGAACATAATAAAGAGAAACAGTTACAAGGAGCATTCATTTTCTACAGAATGTATTGATAATTTTTACATTTGAGGTAAAACCCTGATTTGTCCTACATAAATAAAGACATTTCAAGTCCCCTCCTCTGTTCCTCGTACACTCTAATATGTAGCCCAGTATAATTAGAAACTGGCGTGTTTCCATGATATCAATAATCAGCACGGTTGCTCAATTATGCCTCTATCAGCACTTCTACAAACTGAGGGACCGACTTTTACAGCCTCAGTGTACCGAAGGAGGGCTATGGAGAACAGATTCAGCACTTCCTGCTTATCTAATCTGGACTGGGGCTGGCGAGTTCTCCTACTGCTGCTGCAATGCCTGATCATGAGAGTGTGCAGAGTCCATACAATTTTCACTGTCTCCGTCTTCATTTTTCCAAGTTAAACATGAATCCTATTCTGGCTTCAATCCTGGTTCTTCTATGCACTATGCCTGTGATGGATTATTTGAACACTACATTTCTGGCTTGGTATTTCATACAGTAGATTCCTTACATTGCATAGATAATTTAAAACCTTTGTAGGCACCAAAAGATTGTCATGTATAACAGCTGTATTTGTGCTGAGCCCTTCTGTGCTTAAGTTTCCTTTATAAACCCAATCAACAGGGAGGGCACTGTGTGGGAGAACACTCAGAATATAAGAAGAAAAAACCCTGACAGGTTGATTGCATTTAGAACAAATTGGCTCTCTCCCATCATTTAATCAGCAATATGATGATGACTCTGTGTTGAGATCAATCCCACCACTGCCAACCTATAGTTATCATCTGTACAGGTGTGCCGGGGTGTGAGGGAAAACCTCCCTTTAATAGCGTCATTAAAAAGTAATTAACACAATGCTCAGGACTGGTCGAGGACACGCATACGAAAAAACACAAAAAAAAAAAGAAAAAAAAAAGAAAAAAGCAATTTACGCTTATTCCATGTGGTGTAAAAAATG
Organism: Bovichtus diacanthus; assembly: GCA_943590825.1. Taxonomy (NCBI): domain Eukaryota; kingdom Metazoa; phylum Chordata; class Actinopteri; order Perciformes; family Bovichtidae; genus Bovichtus; species Bovichtus diacanthus. The sequence continues at coordinate 5,591,336 of CALSBV010010288.1, forward strand.
TTTTGGTACTTCATCTTTTGTAGAGGCTTTATTGCACTGTGAACCAACTCTGTAGTTTCTCACACATTTTAAGACCAAAAATAAATAAGAATGTTGTGAAGAAATAATAAAAGCTGCCTGAACCATAGTTTCATAATTCAACATATTTTGCTAAAAACAAAACAGCTAATAAGAACACTTTGTCCTTAGGAGCAGCTTGCAGATAGTTTATCTACTCCATCGCTGTTAGGCCCATCCTCTCTACTCCTCCTCTTCATCTGCTCCCCGGGGTGGCAGAGGGGTAGTGGTGACACACAAGGGGAGGGGCAACTGGCACATTAATGGCCGATTTCTAACAGTCTCTACTCTGGCCTTCTGTCACCGGTGGCAGTGTCGTTGGTGGGAAAGGGGAGAAGGCCCCTCCTCTGGGCTCTGGAAGAGATGAGGGCCTGGGGAGACAGGTTGGGCTGCCTCCGAGGACAAGTTTCTCGCTGAGAAATCACACGGGTCATTAAATCTTGACGGGAACTGTCCTTCGCTGTCTGCACTTCTCCTGAGACTCACCAAGGCCAGGGAAAGCAGTGGCAGAAAAACCCAACACAAGCCAACGCTGCCATCGTTACAGCGCTACTGAAGACCGCACAACAGACAAGGGTGCCTCTCCCTCCTCCTCCTCGCCGCCTCAACCTTCATCCCCGCTTTCCTTTTCCCCATCCTCATCCTGTCACCCTAAGCTGCTAAGCACGCTCAGACAAGTAGCATTCATGTGTTGTTTTTATTAGATTGTCTCGTCATCACTGCCATGGCGTCCAAACAAGCACTGGGCTTAAACAAACACCACACAGGTCAATCCCTGAGGTCTACTTCTTCACTTTCCTTCCTCATTTCCCAGCCCTAATCATTACGGAAGATTAATTAATAAAACAGAAGATAAACAGATCCAAGAAAAGTGAGAGCCAAGATACAAGCACCAAATATGTCAGAGTGGGACTATTTTTAGGCGACAGATGATGCTGTCGTTTGAAGGTGAACTTTATGAAAACTGTGCGGTGAGAAAAGGGGCGGGATAGGCCACATCAACCTGGGCGGCGAGAACGAGATAATGGCAGAGTCACAGATGCACGGTACCTGCGTGACAATGATAGGGTAATTGTTGGCAGTTTACCTTTTCTGTCAAACATCTGTGCCCAAAGACCAATGGCAGAGAAGAAAGGGAAGAAAGAAAATCCTTTCATTAATCCCAGTTTGATATTATTTTTGCCCATTTCCTGAAGCAGCTCTAGAGAGTCAATTTTACAGATGACTGCTGTCCATCAGTTGCTATACCAAACAACAATCAGCTATGTAACAGAAGCAAAACAGAAGGGACTAGTGAGGAGAAACAGTGAAGAAAAAAAAGATATGTAAGGTTGGAGAGTGTCAACAGAGCAGCAACATCCGTCAGTCTGACACGTAGTTGCCTCTTTCCCTGTCACTGACTAATAGCACTGCTGTCCGTTACAAATTGCCCTGTGATTCAGTCTAGATAACTCTAGACTGAGAAATCTGGATGGGGTGAAGAGGCGTGAAGGGACGCAGGCTGAGTCCAGGGCAACTCCACTCTATTCGGGTCAAAGGATCGTCAGGGTGACAATCAGAGACTTAAGCGATGCTGGCAACAAAAGACAATTTTCAGAAGTGTGGGCGGTGGAACGATACATTTATGCTGTAATCTTTCCAAAACACTTTCTGTGGTGATGGGGATGATGGTGAAAGAGCTGCATACTGGCCTTACTGGTGCCTCAGGGAGTCTAGTGCATGCTGCGGACTGTACTGTTGGGATTGTCGTGAGCGCCTTTCCAACAACCCTCTCATTGTCCCCGTTAAGTGCACAGAATTAAATCAAAAATAGAAATACTTAACTGGGCTTTCCTGCATTGTAAAATCTTGTTCAGGCAATTTGGAATAAAAGCAATTTTGAGCCACTAAAAATACAGCAAAAACAGTCATAGAACTTACTTAGTTTATTTTCCTATCACCAGTAAAAAGGAGAGAAAATCTGTTAATGGTGGTTTTAAATTCACTGTAAATCTAAAGAAAATGGAAAGGGCTGTCTGGCAGATGTAGCAAACTTGATTTACCTAGTGCTGCAACTCACAATTATCATCATTATCAATTAATCTGCCAATTAAAATTGGCAGATTGGCTTGATAAAAATCAATAAATCATTGCATCTATAAAATATCAGAAACAGAGCCTGGTTTAATTTCCCATAACCCAATGTGACATTTCCACATATTAAGATATTCAATGATATACAGTAAGACCGCTGAAAGCAACACTTCGTCCAATTCCTGTGTTTGGAATTGTTTAAGGAAAATTATGATTAATTAAATGCAACTCTCCTTTTGAAAAACTCACTAACCTGCTCTACATGTTTTATTTGGATGGAGAAGACTTTTGTGTGTGTTTTTTGTGTTCATAAAAGATGTAAGGTTTAGGCAGTCATCTTTCATGGAATCAGAGTAGCTCTAATCAACTTAGAAACATCGCTGTTAAAAAAAAAAAAATGGATCAAGCCTTGAAATCGAGCTGAAAGATATGAGTTTCTGTTCGTCTACTGTTATATAAATAAAACTGAACTAAAACTGCTGAAGAATAACTCTGCTAGGAAAGTGTTATGTTAGTCTATGTCAAAAACTGATGTGTATAAAAACATTAAAGTGGAATGTTTTTGGATTTGTGGTGTGGGAGGTGATGAAGCCAGACAGACCGTGTTCAGGGTGTCACCAAAAAACTATTTCTGGACCAATTAAAAAAAGTAGGTTAAAAAAAAATTAACTCAAAGCTTATTGCTGGGTAAAACTGAATGTACCAATACCACTCCTGACTGTAACTTTTGCAAAAAGTTGGAAAAGCAGCTGCAAATCTTTCAATCAGAACTTCAAACAAATGCATGATGAGTAGGAGTTCTGCACCAAACTCCAAAGGGCAGCAGGTCGCCAACAAAAAAACAAAGCCCTGCAAAACAAATGTCTAATCTTTCAGTACACAGCACGGAAAATAATGAGCACTTTTATTATTGAATTTGACTAATAAGTATTTATTCATACATTTTCATGTACATTTTGTAAGTATTCTGAATTGTGAATTGAGTACACGACATAACCAAAGTTACAGTACATAGTAGGTAAATTGCCTATGAAGGAAATATCACAGATGAAAAATATAACTCTTCAAATTTAAAACCAAATGTTTTTTCCAGCATTGATATTTGGTAATAACCCAGTAGATAACTGTCTAATTTTAATGTAAATACTTTTGAGTGTCTTTCCTTCAGTCTAAATGAATGTAAGTTTCTTATTTACATCAATGGCATGGTGACTTTCCTGCTCGTCTAGTTGTAGTAACCCTAGACTCAGTTCATACTATTAAATTATTATCAAGCAGAAGGCTAACAAACAGCTTCAGGCATGTGAAAGTCATCTTTCAATGTTGTTTCTTTTCTAAATGTTTATACTGAAAAAGGAAGACACATTTATTTATTCCTCATTCCCTTTCTCAAATTACAAAAATGTCTCACAAAGCAAAAATAACATCTGCAAAAAATGTAAATGCTACATTCTGTGATATGCAGTCACGTTGCTCTACTATTATACTTGATATTATATTAAGTTTAAGGCCTTACAATTTAAATGTGTGTTACTTTGAACCCAATGGTTCTGCAAAAAGGTTAATAGTTGGGATTGTCATCATTATACACTAAACATATAAGCTTGAACACCTCTGAAGGACTTCATTTGGTAAGAAGTAATCTTTATGTTTGGATTTAAAGATTACATTTAAACAAAATCCATGCAATTCAAACATGAATCGATACTAGAAACAAATTCCTCCTATTAAAACACAGCCTAAAAACGCACAAAAAAAAGAAAGTAAGAAAAGAAAAGAGCCTATAGAAAAGTACATAACAATCTATAATGAATAAATCAATAAAAGATAGGCTCTCATTAACAAAAAGAAACTAATGTAGTTGGTAGTAACAGAGAGCCTCGCTTCTTTGGCCTCTTGTAGTGGGAGAAAGGTTTTTCATAATGGGATTAGAGACAGTTAATTCTTAAAATGACTAACTGGAATCTTTGGAATCCATTACCTGCAGCAACAGGCCTATTAAAGAGCATAACACCCCCATAATGGTCAAAGCAAAAATTGAGTTTAGTTTCCCTCATCCTAGAAAACCACACCCTACACACACACACACACACACACACACACACACACACACACACACACA
>CALSBV010010288.1:5595597-5643239 GCA_943590825.1 Bovichtus diacanthus
ACACACACACACACACACACACACACACACACACACACACACACACAGTCTTTTTGAAACACAAATAAGAATCTTGTGAGTCTTTTTGAAACACAAATAAGAATCTTGTGAGTCTTTTTGAAACTCAATTAAGATGCACGCTAAACAGATTACCACTAATATGAAAAGCATGTGATTCAGTCAGTCAATTTAATAGGAAACTTCAAACAAACTGTCAGTGATTTACAAAACTAGGTCTGAATACATGCCACAAGACATTGGCACAAACTCGCCATAGCCTAGTTGTTTCTGAGAAACTACATCAAATTCGCACCATCTCCAAAATAGGTCACTTCATAAAGTTCAAAATTAGGATATTAATAGCCCTCAGGCAACTTTTTTCCCAACACCTTAATCCCCCTGATGTCTCAACTGATCAAGCAACTTGTTTAATAAAAAAGTATATGAAACTATAGAACTTTACATACCCTTGAAATGAGATCAAAGTCAACTGATATGCAATTCAAATTATATTTATCAAGAGGGATACAATTATTTTGACAGGAAAGAAGATTTTAAAAACATATAATAAATTTACCAGGATAATAGAGTACATTGTAAAGTAGTCCTGTACTTAAGCATGTCTTTGTGAAGTGTATAAGTGTATATACCTGTATGTTAAAAGGTAAATTATTAATACTGCAACAAAGATGTTTACAACCCCGCAATAAATACTTGAAGGTTATAATGTTCAGATTCTGTTGGATCTGGTTGGATTGTGCTGCTGTCTAATTGTTATTTATTACACTGAAAGGTGTTTCAAATATGTTTTGCCCAACCGTTTTATATCAACAATAGTAGTAGAGTAAAGATTATTATAGTTCAATCAATACGTTTAGCTACCTAATAAACCAACAACTGGGTGTACAAGGTAAGTGGACCTTTGATCTTAGATTCACCATATACATACGTATGTATGTATGTATGTATGTATGTATGTATGTCTGCTGACACTGCTAAAACAATAACGATTGCTTAGACAAAAAAAAACAGCCTTATCTGATACAAAATTATCTCAAAGTAAGAAGTTAATATTTTCTCGGTGCTCCTGCACAATATTCCAGCCTCAATTTGCACTTTGAACGTTATTGGGGGGCCCTACTGCATATTAACTGCACATTGTTTGTTAACCCTCTCTTGCATTAGTTATCTGCATAGAGCTACCATTACTGAGGCTGTTTTCTTGACTTCATAAATCACCTTCAAGTTAAAAAGAAAACAGCGTAATGCTGATAAATAATATAATAATGTCATGAAGTTACCGTAAAGACAAAGCAAAGAGAGGTACTGGGAGCTAAACGCAAAGTTTTTCGTGATAATCCGGGATGTTTTCCTATATGATGAAACTGAGCAGTCACTGTTGCATCATTACATGGACACGGCTGCAGCTATGCAACATGCACTGACAGCTAGCCTGCTAGCTTATCAGCTAACTAACAACCACCAAGATGTCAAAAATGCAATATTAACAGGAAAGAAATGATAGTTTACGGTTAAATGCTGTAAACACTTTTACATTTGGTGACTTGCTACAGCACAGCTGGGAAATGTAAACCCCCACGACTGCTGTAACATTAAGCTAGCTAACGATTCAACCGTACAGAAACGCTAAGTTACCTAACTAAAACACACCGTCAGAGAAACAATGACACAAAAAGAGTACTTTATGATACACGTACCCGTGTGAGTTGTCTCAGAGCGAAGGACAGCATGTTTCCAGTCTCAGGCCAGAGGAAGAAGCAGCACGGCCAGGCGACACACCGCTGACAGGCTCCGAAAGGGCTGTTTGAAGTTGTTGGCAACGGCTGGTTACGCTCATCCTACCGAGATGGTTGATGGGAATTGTAGGCCGTTGTGAGGAAATTACGCAAACCACCACGTGTGCCAATAATTCAATCCAAAGGGCTATATTGGCATGACATTTGACACGTGTTGCCAAAGCACAATTACGACTATGACAAGACAATGGATGAAATAAACAAAAGTGAATGACAATAATAGTATTTAGAGTTTAACTTTATTTCAGACACATAGTTCAAAATATAGCCGACACATATAAGTAGTATAAATCATCCTTTAAATCCCGCTACTACTGTATCTGTCATTTTAACTAATTTATCTACAGTATCAACTCATTTAATGTGTTATGCTCCCAGGGGGACTGAGCCTATTACAGACTAAAGTAAATGAAAGTAGTTTTCACTTATTCATTATGTTTCTGGAACATATTATTTTCCAATACAATTGTATATTTTTGAAGGACGTGCAAGTCTACTGTAGGTGTTGATCTGTGACAGTTGTAAATACACAGCACACCTCACAACTGTGATAAAGCAAAAATATTTCAAGCTAAACCTTTGTCTTGCTTATTGTAGAAGCAAGTCTTTTACCATGGATGATATGCAGAGAGTTTAGATACACATGTTTAGCATTTATATATGTAATTAATTGTTCATGGACATATACATTTGCACTTTAATAGCCTTGCAAGTAAATAAAGAGGAGCAAGGTTACTGAGTACTTTCTTTAGTAGCCAATTTTAACTGATTTTGCTGCTCAGAAAGAAGCATGGCTTAACTCTCAGCCCCTGGGGCTTCCTTTGAGGAGAGTGGATGCTTTCTGTGATCCTCTGGTGCCCCGTTTGCATCCCAAAACATCACCAGACAAGTCAGGTCAAGTGTGGCTTAACATTTTTAATAACTATGAATATGAGTGTGACTTTGCTTGTCAGAATCCATTTGTCAATTCTCTGTTCAAACTGGTTTTGTAGTGGATGGTGCTTTTTGCCGTCTGCCCAGTAAATGCTGAGAAAGGCACTACGTCCTCGTGCAGCACAGTAGAAATAAGTGGAGGACCTTGGTGGCCTCGGGATTGAAACCATGAACGTCAATGTCGCAGATTTGAGTCCAACTATTGACTTTTTGTTGTCTCTCCTTCCCTCATTTTGGAAGGAGAGACAACACATATGTCATATATCTACTGTCTACTTACTAGTAAAGGCATTAAAACATTCTGAACAAAGGCCGTTTCAAAGCCTCAGACAAAGCTTGGAAAAAGGCACCCCCTCACCCCCTTAGGTTACTTGCTTAATTTCGCTCAATTACTAGATGACTATGGGATCATGGTTATTTTTATTTGATCTGACAGACACTCAACAATTGAGCCAAGGCAGCCTAATATTGCTGTTTGATTTAACTTCAGACTACACCAAAATACATAAAAAAGATCTGTCCGAAGGCATATATTAGTTTCTGAGTCTAGGAAAGTTCCCCCAAACTACTCTGAACTATTTCTTTAATCAAATCACACATATTGAGGCTATTCTATGTGATCTTCTTTTGATAAATAATGTAATATTTCCCTCCCCTGAAAATGGCCCCCCTCCCCCTTTAAAAAACCTCTGGACTATAACAATTTGGGCAAGCATTAATATCTTTGGCAACATAGTATTTCCAGAAAAAGGTTTTGGATGTAATATTTTTACTTTTGATTAGTGTTGCCGAATTATTAGACATGTTCCCACAATAAAGGTTTTAAAAGGTTACAAGTTTTACATGTATGTCATCATATATATTAATGAATGATTCAACGTCTGTGTGCTGTCAATAATCTCTGTGAATTTACATGCCGGGGTTTGGAGAAGCATATGATGCACAGCATTGCCAGCATGTTTATATACATTTACTAATTTCCAATCTAAGTTTTTTTCTCCAAGGATATCTGAAATTAGATTTTTTTTGGGAGAATTTTGGAACCATTTTCACATACAGTATTAGGCCCAGTATCTCCAAAGTGCTGCTCTCATCACACTCCACTGTCTAGGTTAGTATAGTCAACAAACTGTTCAATCAATGTGTAAAGTGAAGCGGACACACATATATACACACACACACACACACACAATCACATGTACGGCCACACAACAACTAGTCCGGTGATTCTTCACTAACCCACTGTAGATAATCTGTGTAACAAAGAGGGGAACTCCAGAGAATCAGGGTTGCGGTGATTCCACCAATCTCCGTAAGCCGACTATCCGCAACAACGTGTGTAAGATACATGGACCTCCCTGGACCTCCATCTCAATGTCATTGATCAAAAGCATAATAGGGTATCGAGCAAGTGTGAGGTGAAGATTCAATTAACATCGACTGTGTGTTTTCTAATGAAAGTCTGAGCACCATTATCGTCAGATCAAAAGTGCGGAGAGCCAACGATTCTGCGGTGAGAGAGAAACAAGAGAGTTTGTGAACAAGGACGAAGAGAAACAATCTGAGATAATCGCAAGGCGGAGATGTTCCAAGTGCGTTTGTTTAATTTAATCAAGGAAGAGGTGGGTGAGATGATTTATGTACTGTGTATATTTCTATCAATGATGATGCTATCCTGCTTAATTTGTCAAGATTTTCATATTTTAGCATTAAGAAAGCAATGATGAAGTAAACTTTATTAGCTAGCTGAGATAATAACAGTAGCACCAGTAACCCAGCAGTCAATTCATTGTGAGGAAGACGCCTAGAGGTTGAGGTGGAACTGAAAAATGCTTGCTCAGATGTGCAACACTTCCTTTGCTTGCATGATCCAACAAACATAAATCTGTCAGTCATATTACCTTCAATACCATATATATATATATATATTTTTTTTTTTTGTTTCAGGGTAAATGTAATTAAAATTATATCAGATACCTCACTCGGATTCAATTACTGGACATATCAGCTCCCTCAAACATCATCATCATCTTAAGAATGTTTCACGGGTGGTGTTCGTGTTAAAAATTTAATTCCTTCCCTTCAAAATGTTTCAGAAAATTAAAAATGACATATCTTCACAGAAAGCTTTTGCAGAAATTCCCAATCAGAGTGAAATGTAACTTAATTCATAATAGTGTCGCGTTAGAGTAGAGTTAGATAACATGAATATTTTGCACAGCTTGTTGCATCTGTGCTTGGAGCTCTGAACGAAAACATTCACAAAGTAAAACAGACTGTTTAAGAGATTTTAATGTACTTTTTCATACAGTATATTGTATGCATATCCAGCATAGCATTTCTCATACATATAACTCTCTTATATCCAAGGAAACGTAGAGCTGAGAGGATGATTAACAGTCAGTCTACCATAACATTACGTCTGCCAAACAGTGATGGCACAGCACAGCCGGCTCAGAGGCTCCCTTTGTACTCGGAGGGCATAATACTGATTCCAGCTGTCTTCAACCGAATTCTCCAACTGCAAAAAGTAATAACACTGAGAAACAAATATCTAAAAACAATAGGTGTGCTGAGGTTGAGTACATTATTTACAGAAAAAAAAGCAAATAAAAACAGAGGTTAACAAATACAAAGTTGGAAAAAAAGTCAGAAAAATCAGCCATATCCTAACCATCCAAAACTCTGATTATACTTGATTTAAATCCACAATTCACAGCAGTTTAGAGGCAAAAAACTGTCCCCTGCTTCTTCATCGTAATCAATATGACTATGATTTCCATCATTATCATTATAATCATCATCGTCGTCATTAACATTGTCTATTTTTTTTTGTCTGATTTCAGTTCAGGCTCACTTACTTATCCAAGATAAGGGTGCTCACTTTGGAAGTTGTAGTCCGGACACACTTTTTGAACCAGCTTGTAATCGATGCTTAAGAAAGAGATGAAGATGCAGATCACCTTGAAGGGTTTGGCACAGAGCCAGGCAGCGTGGGACTGGGTGTGCTCTGTGAAGCAGGTCTGAGAAGGATCGTACAGGCAGGGTTTGGGCTTCTTGGATCTGTTGGTTTTCTCATACTCCACCCGACAGTTAAAAGTCTTTGTCTCTTTGGGGTCGATGGTGGACTGCTGGGTCTCACGGATCTGGACGTCCTGCTGAGTGTGGGGGTGCAGCTGCTGCTGGACGACCTCGAACTCCACCACTTTGGTCGGCGGCACAATGCTGACCGACACGTTCCCCAGGCTGGACGAGTTGTGGCGGAAGTACACGGTGAACGTCCCGTTGATGTGGTCCACAATCTTCCCTGTGACCAACAAGCTGAACTTCATGGTCTTGACGTTGAAGTAGAAGTCTCCCCAGCCGAAGATCTTCTTGGTCTTCATGGTTGTCTTTAGTGAGGGCTTGCGCTTAGAGCGGTATCCTGTCTGGTCCAGCAGCAGGGACTGATTCCGGGTCGTGTCGTATGGGTTATAGAAACTGTAGGTGGGTGGCTTGGATTTCATGGGTGTCTGGTCGATGGAAGTGGAGAAGATACGTGTTTGGTACGGGGGCTTAACCACGCCTCCTGACGATCCTCCCACCGTGCCTCCACCCATGCCATATGGAAGAGTCTTCATCACAGACCCCACTGGGCCCAGGTCTGAGAACTCCACCTGCTTCTCCAACCCTTGGACCTGGGGAAAAGAAAGACGGACAGAAAAGAAGAAAGCTTTATTTACAACGAGCCATAGGCTATTGCATTTGCATTTCACATATTCTCCAGGAGAAAAAGCTTCAGTCTTGTTAGTTTAATTTGCACACTGCATCACTTGCATCACTTCTATTTTTCGTCAAAACTCAAGTTAGTCACAACTTACAAAATACAACTCTAATAATGTTAGAAAGAGCTGGTTATAGATTAAAATTGATATTTTGAAACTGAAAACAGAACTGCTCCAATTGTGAGACTGCTGGGAAAAATTCTAACATGCCAGAAATCCATCGGAGAGTCCAAAAGCCAGATCGTGGATTGTTTGGGTAATTGATCAGCTGTCAGGACACAAAATGAACGTCAAACGACAACCGATCTAGTGGGAACTCAACCCAGTTGAGCGTAACCAATTCGGTATTTAAATCTGGCTTAATCCTTATAATGTCTTCCCGGCATTAACCGCAGTGCAGCATTCATGGAGCAGTTAAAGGGTTCTGCACCTTGCTCATGGGCACTCAACATAAAATAGTGGGCACCGTGCGGCGGGGCTGAGAGTCAGTGACCCCTCAGTTAACATGAAATTCTTCAAGTTGAGCTGTAATTTTTTTTGCTTTTTATTAAAAAAATTTTGTCGGTCTTGCAACAGGCTACATTTTTTTTTTTTTTATTCTAGCAGGGCTAAATGTATGTGATAGTTTCCCACAGACCCACTGAGGACAGTGCACTCAGTGGGAGAGAGGGCGCAGAGAGAGGGCGCAGAGAGAGGGCGCAGAGAGCACTAAGTCCACAGACCCAGGCTGCGGCGCGGTCCAGGCCAGGGTTGCTGTAAAGCTCAAGGCCGAAGCCACGATCCACCTTCACTCCGGGCCTTTACAAGCCGTCTTAGAGCCGGTCGCTGCGGAAGAAATACGCTAGGCGAAGGCCAGGCGAAGGCCAGCCAGCGCCGGGGAGAGGTCCCACGAGGGGATCCTCCCACACCAGAATGCCGTTACTGACTCGCCGAGTTCGTAAAAGAAAAAAAAAAGAGAACGTATAATCTTTGTATTGAACAGCCAAATCAGATTTGAATAAAAAAAAGAAACCTGAGTCGGGTTCAGCCCTACCACACAGTAGATGTATAACCAGCTCTTTTTGTTGCTGACTCAAAGCCAGAATGCACTGCTCCGAGTACTGGGAGTTGAACCAGCAACCTGCAACCTCTAAGCCCCGCTGAAGAGATCAGAGGGGCTGAATTATTCACAATTTGAAAATGAATCCAAACTTGAAACAGTCTGGACAGAATCTAGTACACACAAAAAAAATCCATTATGTCCAATTTCATTCTACACATATTATCGTAATCGTAAGTGTTGTATAGGTCACCATCAGAGAGATCTTTCTACCTCACATGATTGTTTATTTCCGCGAGCATCCAAATTGTTAGATGTTGCCATGTTTCATCTCTCGATTTCAAGTAAACAAAACCATCTATTTTTGTTAACACACTTTAATTTTGTTGTCAGTGTTGCTCCGGAGAGAAAAACAACTCTGCATGTAAGGTAATGGATGTGAGCCTTTGTTAGTTCAGACAGCTTTCTGCCTTTAATCCACAGCCTAGGTGGTTATTCACTGGGCTGATTGACTGGATATCTTCCCCTGCTCTATCTCATGTCTCATCAATCACATCACTGCCATGTTCCCATCCATATGCATGTATGTACACACTTTAAAAACACACACACACACACACACACACACACACTCGAGCACACAGACACATCTGCACACATGCCATCTTCAGGCTCGAAGCTGTCATGAAGTGACAACGAGAAGTATTACAGCTATTCGGAGGGGTTACATGTGCTTCCCCTGAGGATGCATTTGGATAGAGTTTTTTTTAAACAGTTCTAGTGGATAAACAATCCAAAAAAAAAATTAATAAATAAATAAAAATGATAACAGTATTTCAAAACAAGTACAGGATCAGATCTTTGTGTCTTCTCATGCAAGGACAGTTTCCGTCTCCCTTCATTCCTATCCAGGGCAGTGGAACCGACAGGTTTGTGCCAAAGCGCTCCTCATCTTTCATTAATCACTGAACCTAATAATAACTCCATATTGCTATTCGCAGAGGCAAAAGTGCAGCACTCAATACAGCTCCTAATGTATTCAGTCATTCAATTAATGCATCTACGTCTGTTGGCCATTCATTAACATGCCTGCAGAGCTGATTTCTAAGTAGATTGATTGAGGGGAAAATAACAGAGTTTATTGACCACTGGTGGAATGAATTACCAAAAAAGACAGGTGTTGATAAATGACTGGTGACTGGGATAATGACCCACTGAAGATTTTTAACAGACCTCAATTCCCTTTGGTGCCATGACGGGAGGCCGATGCGGGGGTCTTGCAATTTTAAGCTGGTGAATTGGTGATGTGAGCTGACTTTGGTGTTGACAGGTAGGGATAAGCTACAGTTGATGGCAGAAAAACACCAGATAACGTACAGCAACAAACAGTGTGTACAGTGCATGCTAGATGGGGACTTCCTGTGAATGCGCTGTCAGCATTGCTGTCAGCTAGCTCCATGTGTTGCCATCTGTCAGGCTAACGCTCTGCTGGTGCAGTCTTAATCATTTCTCTTGCTGATGGCAAACAGAGCTCAAACTAGCACCATCATCATAATCCTTAACCATCTTCAGCGGCAACATCACGCCAGGAACCTCAACCTAACCTTCAGGGTTAACTGTATGAAGGGGTCTGCGGTCGGCACGGATATTTCTGAGGGGGGGAAAGCAACTGTACACAGTCAGCAACTTTAACAAACATCGATTGAGTGGAAAAAGATGAGTATGGAGAGAGAGCTTCTTCTTCTGTGGCACGAAAGTAATAAAATGCCAACAGAAACCAATGAATAGATGGACTTTCTATTAGCATAAATATGAAATTTTTTTGTGGTGGACAGTAAATCCATTTAAAGGGTGAGGATTTGTTAGAAGGAATATCGGATATTTTCTCTTGACATGAAATCCATAAGCTATAGACTTTTTGCAAAACAGCGGATGTTTGCTATAAGGTCACATCAGGCTGCCCCAACCAGCGAGAGATTGACGGTTTGAAAAATAGAGCTTCACGCTTTTCTTCCTCCTCAGCCTCTATTCAGTTAGGTTACAATGAGTGAGAAGTAAGTTTTAGAGCAATTGCCAGAGGGATGTTGTCGGGATGATGAAGAGGTGCTGAAGCCTCATACACACAGGTAAACACACACACACAAACAATCGGAAGATACAAATTTACACACCGATATATATATATATATATATACACCGATATATATATATATATATATATATACGTATATGTGTGTATATATACACAGTATATACACATATATATATATATATATATATATACCCCTATATATACTATATACTATATATACTATATACTGTATATATACACACATATATATATATACTATATATATATATATACACATATACACACATATATATATATATATATATATATATATATAGATTATTTTTGAGGATTTTCACATTTTAATGGTAGTACAACTGAAGTTAGACTTCAGTTAGAAAAGTTAGAAGAGTTGGAAAAGGGTGAAAGAGAGGGGACGACGTGCAGCAAAGGGAATGAAAACTGAAAGTACAGACAGGCAATGTGTAGTAGTTTCAGGGATAGCACCATAATCCAAAATATATAGAGGCTTGTATACATATATATATATATATATATATATATATTGTTAGTTATGTTAAGTTATGTAGACCATATGGAAGACCCAGGACGAGGTGGAGAGATTATATCTCCACACTGGCCTGGGAACGCCTCGGGGTCCCCCAGTCAGAGTTGGTCAACGTGGCCCGGGAAAAGGAAGTTTGGGGCCCCCTGCTGGAGCTGTTGCCCCCGCGACCCAACCCCGGATAAGCGGTTGAAGATGGATGGATGGATGGATGTTAAGTTATGTGTGTTCTTCAAGAATGTTTCGCCTCTGATTAAGTAATGTATGTTCTGTTATGCCTCAGTGAGGCTGTACTTATAGGCAAAGTGGTGTTTAGTGTTAAAGCTAATATCAACAACAAAGACAATGTTAACATGTTGATGTATAGCAGGGATAAAGTTTACCATGTGCACCATTCTTTTGTTAGCGTGTTAGCATGGTAACATCTGCTAATTATCACTAAACACAGAGTACGGCTGAGGCTGATGAGAATGTCATTAGTTTTGCAAGTATTTTGTCTTTAACCAAAAGTTCATGATGGCTCTATTTAAAAAGTGATACTGACGGGGACATAAATGTTTGTACCACATATCACTGCAATCCAGTTGGAGACACTTTTCACTCAAAACCACAAAAGTGAACCTAACGGTAGTACTCGAGGACGAGTCAGGGAATCATGAAAGTCATTAGGCTTCATCCTCTGGGCACCATGAAGGTCTGAACCACATTTCATGACAATCCATTCAATAGTTGATGAGATATTTCAGTCTGGACTGACATAGCTAGAGCCACAGCACTAGCACGGCTAATAATCTGAATCTGAATATGACAAGGTAAAGGTCGTACTCCCAAAAGAAGCTACACAGCACCACGGCTGTGCTTTCTCACTCTCTATTATCACATTCAATATGAACCAACTGTGCCAAGGATTGTTAAAATACCTCTCTAACAAAGACAAACCATATCAGGAATGTGTTGCTTTGAACTCATACAGCCCACTAGAAATGTTTTAAAAGTAGAGGTTTTAGAGAAACCTTGAGGGGGATAGTTTGGTTTCTCCCTTTTGGCTATTTGGAGCTGCAAACCTGCAAAGTTCCCCACATAGTGAACCTCTACACGTGTCAACAGGGCATTAGTGTTACTTTCATTTAGGATTGAGATTCCTGTTTGGTAGGATGCTGGGGGAAGCGGTAGCAGAAGATGGAATAAGTATCGTGGTGGACTTATACATATGTATGATACCGGCAACTCAATAACAGCACAATCATAGAAAGAACAATCAGATTACAGAGCTTGGGAGATAGAGGGAGATGGTGAAGAAAATGTTATTAGTGGAGAAGTGAGAAGAGGAGAGGAGAGAGTAAGGAGATCTTGCACATTTTCTAGGAATGGCGAACATTAATCATCTTTAACTTCATTTGGAGGTTCATATGAGCAAAAAAAAAAAAAAAATAGCATCTTTAGTTGCCGCTTAGACGGGAGGCCTATAACCTACCTGCAAGTACATGCAAGAATGAGGTGTAGGGACGAGTGTAGCTCAGACTGAGTGACAGAAAAAGAAGACACACATATACTTGCAGAAGGGTTTAGAGAGAGAAAGTGAAAGGGCTTCGCACTAACTTATTAAATAAGAGAAGGTCAGACGAGCTCTAGAATCGACTGCTGAAACCTGATACATCACATCCCGCCACAATTAAGATCTCTTTTCATCATTGTGGAAGCTTTGGATCAATGGCAGCACCTCTGCTCTCCCTTTCTTTCACACTCTTGCTGTCTATCGGCTATCTGATCCTCCGTTGGCAGCTCGCTCTCTCACCTTTATCCATAACTTCCCCACCTCCTTGATAGCGAGAGTATTCAGAGGAACTGGACCTCGCTCATTGGCTCTCCCAACACACATCTGACTCCCCCCCCCCCCCCCGAGGACTGATGAGAAAATGAGAGCTGCTAGTCTCGGAGCTCCCAGGCCTGTTCCTTTGTTTAATTGGAGTTTTATTGGTGACAATCAATTAATGTCTATCCGTGCTCCAGGCTGCATTGATCTGCTGTCACAGAGAAGAGTCAAATGTACAGTTCCACTCCCACCGCAGTACAAACCACAGGCTCTGCTGCCTGCTACTGAGAGTTCTTTTTTTTTTAATTTATTTTTTTTACTTTCTGTTTCTTCTACTTTACTGTTTGTTGTGATTAGAATCAAAAATAGCTTTTGTTTTCTTCACATTTTTCAGGTTTACCTCACAGTTCCTCTAGATAAGTGAGAGGTCACAAACTATTTATAAGCCGTTAGACGGGAAGAATTCAGGATGAGATGTTGAATCAGTTTTTACTTTGAAGTCACTGTTTACTTAAAATGCTCCTAAATGCCATAAGTGTATTCAATGTGCTGGTGGAAAACTGAACATAAAGTAAAGAAAAGTTATCTTAACGTAGCTCAGAACTTAAAGATAAGATAATATTTGTAGTTTATGATGGGGTCGGAGGTCGGCACAGGTCTTTCTGCTGTAGTTTTATTCCCGTTGTCATTTTAGGTTCTTATATAATAAAGTGGTGAAAGTACATTTCCTCAAGTTCTTTACAATTTTGAGGTACTTGTACTTTACTTGAGTATTTCCATTTGATGCTACTTTATACTTGTATACTTTACTTTATACTTCACTACATTTATTTGACAACATTAGTTACTAGTTACTTTGCAGATTCACATTATTAATACAAAATATAACCTACAAATAAATGATGATTTTTTTTTTTATAGATTAAACTACCCAGCAGTATATTAAACTAATTAAATTAGCTCTACCTTTAAAACCTACAACATTAAAGTGAAGAACACATTAATGCATCAATATTTATAATTCAGTAATATAATAAATATTGTTCTGAAAAAGGTGATTCTGTTGAATTTCTAGTTGAATAAATCCTCATTTTTGTTATTTTTTTTGCCACCAACTTGACTGTAAGGGAGCCGGGAGGGACAATTGAGTGAGATTCAGCTCTTCTTTGTTTGGGAGGGGAGGGGGAAACACACCTGGTGGAGATCTGCACTCACTGAGTGCACTTTTCTAGTTGTAACTAGTTTGCTGAAATACACACGTTTTTGTACTTCCAGAGTTTTTGGCAGTTACCAAAACAGCTTCAGGTGCGTTACCACCACCTCGGCTGTAATAGGGCCAAACTAGATTTAAAGATCGATCAGATTTGTGATCTTGCCATTGTCGACGCATATACAGTATGTCAATAAGTGTAAACACAATTGTATTGGATAGTGGATACGTGTGGCTGACATTGCAGTGTCTGGTGGACAGTGGAGACCCATAAGCAGACTTTGAGGTCTGAAAGCCTTCGGTTTGCAGCAGACAGGCAGGTCTGCAACAGGTGAACAAACAGAATCAAGCAGCAGGACATCTGCAACAGGAAGCCAAATCAAGAAAACACATCTCAATGTTGTAGTCACCAGATCATCGCAGGGTGTCTGGGCTCACCTTTGGGGTGAGAAATCCAAAAGGAGCGTTGTGTACAGGCGCTGCTAGTTGCATTGAAAAGGGCCAGTTAAGAGGCTTTGGCCATTTACATGTGTTGTCTGCCATGGCAGACCCGTAGGTCTCATTCCAGGGATTACAAATCCCACCTGCTTTATGAAGCCGCCAGCATCCTCCTGGAAATGTTACAGGACGCGTCTGAAAAGAAGAATGTCTGAGCAAAGACTTGGAGTTGAATAAAATGTCTTTGGACAGAGCTGTCAACAGACACATTAGATATGATAGAGGTGGATCCTATGTCCGTTTGGTTAAAGGACATTTCAGAATTTTACAAAGGGCTCATTGTTGCTTTGATAATGGAACCAATTTATGATGCAAATAGAAGAGAGAAAGCGTACTTAAATATTGGGTGCCGGTAATGTGTTACTATGGCTCAGACATGTTCAATTTCACCAGCAGTGACTCCACTCTGTTTTGACAATGATCATATAATAAAAAAAGAAAAAAAAAGAAGAAACTTTCATCCTTCTTCCAAAAAAATGGAAGAAATGAAAATGACATTTAATTACAAAGAGCAAAATAAAGCCAGGAGGAAAAAAGATAAACCAGTAGGGGGAAATGGAGAGAGAGAGAAAGAGAGAGAGAGAGAGAGAGAGAGCGAGAGAGAGAAGAAGAAAAAGAAAAGGCAGTAAAAGCGATTTCGCAGTCCAGTGGTGTCGCTGGATTATCATGAAAATGAAAGCTACTGAGTCAGGGAGTATCAGGGAGCAAGGAAATGGAGCCGAGACAGATAACACAGTAAGGGAGAAGAAGAAAACGAATAAGAGAATGAATGTAGAGAAAGCAGAGAGGTCTGTAAGACAATGCGAGGGGAAAGTGCAAAGAAAGAGAGAAAAGGTAAAAAGACAATATATATACGACACACAGTGAGATTATAAGTGCAATAAGACAAAAATGAGAATCACTTCACCCCATAGAGAATAATCAGAGGTTTCTTGAGAAGTATCTGTAATATTGTTTCGAGAAGACCAGCTCAGCTCTGAAATAATTTTTAGTTAAAGAAGGAATGAAGTCTTTTCCCTGTGTATCAGGCAAAATGTAAAAAGTATTCTTGTTGATCATGAGCAAAAGTTTCATATGGAAGAATCTGTACATAAGACAATTTATTGTCGCAAGAAAGAAAGAAGTGAGACAGTACTCGTTGCCATCTGACATCTACATATGAGGATTTATGAAGGTGTTGTATGCTATCTTAAGTGTTACATGCTGACAATATTGCAAAAATATTGCAGATGCCACTAAGATTGCATTGAGAGGGAAAATCAGAAATCCCCGGTTGTGGCGTGCAAGATAACACGTGCAGTAAGACATTCAATATGTGTCGCAATACAAAACTTCAAGGCAATCTTCCATTTCTATTGCATGGCTTTCTTTGACACTTTTTAAGGTTCTTTAAGGTTATATGTTTTACTTAATTTGTCTTTAGAGAGTTGCACGTTTTATCAATTACCATTTTTAAATGAACCTTCAATGTTAAGGGGATTTCTTATTTAAAAATGTTGCACTTTTTTTTTTGCATTTTTGTACAAGTCAGATAAACTTCTTTAAACTTTTTTTCTAGCTAAGCCATCAGAGAAAGCTAGAAGAATCAAAGTCTGTGAAAGAGATCCAGCGGAGGCAGAGGTTGGGCTGGTTATGCTACACAGGGTTTATTAAAAGTCATGTAAGTAAAGCTGTAGTTCACTTTTTTGGAATACGCCTATTTGCACTCTCGCAGAGACTGAGGTCAGAAGATCAATACCAAATCTGTGAACTGTGAAATCTGTAAACGTGAGGCTAAAGCCAGAAGCTGGTTAGCACAGTTGCACTATTGCAGGAAACAGAGGGAAACAGCTAGCCTGGCTCTGCCCGACGGTAAAAAGAAATTGACTTACCAGCACCTCTTAAACTAACTAATAAACACGCTATATCACATTTGTTTAGTGTGTACTAAAAAAGAAAAGGGGGGGGGGGTATGTGCTTTGCCAGGAGCAGTAACTTCTTGAGGTATCGTGCTGGTCGCGTAGCAAAAACGAGGCTGTTTCGCGTCTTTATGCTTGGCTTGGATAACTGTCTGCCGCCTGTAGCCAGTTATTTAATGAGGCTTTAATGACAGATACGAGCGTGGCTTCAATCTTACTCATCTAACTAAAAAACAAAGAAGCTATTTCTTAAAAAAACTCCCCACTCTTGTTTGTAATAAGTCCGGTCACATAATGCTGCCCAGGGTACAGCAAACAGTGCAGCTGTAGTGTGTTGCAATCACAGTCTGGATTCAGAAACAGGACTGGACCTTTTCCACAGCGGATATTTTTACTTGTAATACTAGTAAAAGCACAGGTGAGATTGATAACACCAACGATGGCTCAGTAGTGTATTCAAGTGAGCCAGCATACACAATACCAGGGTCTCCCCTGAGTGGAATGCAGCCATAATCCTTGTGATTAAATATACCTGTGCTTGTCCTACTATGTCATGTCAAAATGTCGCCTGTGAAAAGGGTATATTACTCTTTAGGATGAACACAGTTACATTTTTAGCTCTCTCCACATCATAATCTAAACTCTTGCCAACTGTCACACTCAGCTGTAAACTACTCCAATGCACATTAGGGCCACAGAGTGAATCACTCATTTAAAAAGGAACAGCCACAACGGAAAACTGGATGTATGACGCAATGAATAATGCCTCTATAGCACAAGGGAATAAAGTACGGTTATATATAGTACATGCATAGATTAACTGGTCTAAACAGACCATACCTTTTGTAAAACAAGGTGGCATTAGGCAGCTATGTAAGATATTAACCGAGGAGACTGCACACTCACCCAGTGAGTAATATCCACTGCCACTGTCAGCAAACACATTGAGTGGGAGTTTTCATTCACGTATGTTTAAACATTGCTGCCGCAGCAAAATCGGTGGAAACATGAATGCCAAATGTAACACCCTAAGCAAAACCATCGGTCTGCTACAGTCCTCCAAGAAACTAAGACATTAAAATGTAGCAACAAGCCTTTAAAAAGGTCAGCCAGGCCAACTGGCCAACAGTCGGGCTATGGTGTATTTGTATACTTAAGGTTAATATTAGCCAATGTGAAGGATAATGAGAGCAGCGAAACAGCAGCTGACATTTTGTGGCTGGATTGCCGTCTTTAGGGCATACTGTGATGCCTGTGGTGAGGTAGGCTGTTAATCTCACTAAACATAACATCTCAGTGGTATTATACAAAGGCTACAAACAGGTACCATGATGCAATGAGATCTGATGTGGAGCCACCTAACTGGCGTGAAATCAGCCAAAAACATAATACAAGCCAAGGATATACATGCAGCGCAAAAAACTGGAAAAAACAATTAGTGTTATTCCACAGACCTAGTAAAAGTCCTAAGAGGAAATGCAAATGAAGATTGAGGCTTTGCAGAAATGTAAAACTAAGAAACTGCTGTAATTTCAATCTGACTTGACGTTATATTGATGCACTACAACTCTATTGTAATTAACATTCATTTGATTTGAAGAGCAATGTACATCACACTTTTTAACATGCATATTTTCTTTAAAAAAAAAAAAAAGGTTTGGGTAGGAGCAGCTTCCTGCACTCAAATAGAGTTTGAGCTGCTCTTTGGATGAGGATACAAGTAGACAAAGAATACCAAGAAAACTCCAAGGCACTCTCTTTTCAGGCAATTAAAATGCCTTTTTTTTGTCATGTCATTGTCATGTTAGAACAAACTCCGATGCGTATCGGCACCAAGCCTTTGAAGCATTTTAATTGTTTAAAAAGAGAGTTCCCCTTGGTATTCTTTGTCTGCATCTACATTTTCTTTGTTGGGAGAGTTATTCTGTATGCTATTAAAGTGATGTGAGGGTTTCTATACACTGATACCTACAAATGTTGACTGTCTATATCTTGACATTTGAAAGTAAGACTCACATGGACATACTATAAAACTTGAAATGAGAAAACGTGACCTTAAGAAAGTCAATAATGGTCAACTCCTATGATGCACAGAATGTGTTAGACAGGTAACAATGAGGTAATGTCCCTTTATTTTATTTTATTTAAATAACTAACCCCCTTAGTCATTATGTGGAACAAGTTTTACTGCAGAATTTCAACATTATATCGGTATTAATGGCAAAACTAGACAACTAGAATATGAATCTATTAAAACTAAATAAAATGTATGAAATAGAAAATAAAATGATAAGTTGCGACTTAATTATTGTCGAGTAGTATAGTCTTGCAACTTGAATGAAAAGTATTTTACTATTTGCTTTAACAGTTACAACAGTACTGTGAAAACACAGTTAACATTTCATGGCTTCTCTAACATCTCTCTATGCCGTCTGCCGAGAGGTAGACAAGGGAGGGAGTGAATACAAACCGCAGTATGCTTTATCTATAAAGTCATTAGAAGATTTTGCTCTCAGGAACCTGACTTCAGTGGCCATAGATCACTGTGTGCAGGAGTCCTCCCTTGTTTCTCCTATCTTACTGATCACATCAGATCAGCATGCCGGAGTGTTTTTTGCCTGGCTGGCTGGGTGGGCAGACTTCCCACATGTCTCCAGTGATGCCACGGCACCTGATCAATCACCCGAAGCAGCTCTTTGGGGACCTGCCGGAGAGGAAGGGAGGGACGAAGGAGCGGGGAGGCATTGGTGGATTGAAGGTGTCTCGTTTGCATGCGGAATGGCAGGCAATGCATCAAAAGATGACAGCTATCCCATTCTTCCTTAAACAAGAGTGGTGAGACTCTTGCCGGCTGTGCCTTAACTTTAATCATTCATCTAAATAACTGTTGCAGAAGTCTTCTACCGGAGGGGGCCGCAGCCAGACAGGCCGCCAGACAGGCCGCCATGGGCGTGGGGAATATGAAAACTGACGTCGCGCCACTGGATTTCTCATTTGTAAACGTGTAAACATATATTTGACTTAGATTGCAAAAGCACAACAGCGCTTGTCCTCATCACCCACAACCCCCTCCCCCCCCTCTTTCTCGCCCATAGATTTATGTATTGAACAAGTCTGAAATTCATCAAGGTTAGACTTAGCAGAGGAGGTGCAGGGTACTCGGGCTCTGGCAGCATGAGCGACGTGTTGAGCAGCTAAGTGACAGTGATTGATGCCCTCTGTGTTTTGCAACTTATCACACACACTCACTCCGCAAACAGACCAATAAACTGCAGAAACATTTGAGATAAATAAAGAATCAAATAAACGCAGGGGACTGGCGAAGTCTGCATAATGAATAGATGAGATGGAAAGAAGGAAGGAGAAGAGTGGCAGAGACTCCCAGCGGGTGAAACTGAGCCTGGGAGACGTCAGTTGGGGAGGGATACAGGGACACATGGGCCTGTGACGACTCCGACAAGTCACCCAGGCGGCAAAATAAGCCCGGCTTCCTCACATTTGTTTCCAATGCTCATCAGTAGGAGAGCTGGATGACGGATGGACTGGCGCTGGGCGCAACACGAGCATGTCAAAGTTACTCACCATAATAAAGACCTGCTCTTTTTCCTTCCTTCGCTTTTTTCCCAGCCACCTGCGGTCTCACTGCCTACAACCCATTTCATTTCATTTTAATCTGCCTTTGTTTGTTTTCTTCCTTCACCCCTCAATTCCTCCATGCTACATTTATTCCATCTCTGATCTGTCATCCATCCCCCCATTTTTTTCTTGCCTTCCTTAATTTCCTCATCCTTCCTTAATTTCCTCGTTCTTGCATCCTTCCATGTCTTTATCCGTCCAACCATCCACGGCTTTAACATTACGACAGGCGCTGGATTTTTCCTTTCTTAATTCTAATTCTTCCCTCTTTCTCCGTCCATCTGTCTCTCTCTCTCCTTCATTTCCTGCATTTTTCCTTTTCTCCATCCTTCCAACAACTCTTTCATGACTGCATTAGTAACCTCTTCTACCTTTGTTCACTCATCATCTGTTCTACATCCCTCCATTCTTGCTTCATTCCTTCCTTCATTCCTTCCTTACATCCTACCCTGTCTCCATCGACATATCCAACCAATCCCACCATTATTCCTTCCTGCCCTTCAGTGTTTGATTTCTCCATCCTTCAATCCATCAATGGTATTAAAACTCACCCTTCCTTCTACCTTCAATCCCTCCATTTCTTCCTTTCTGCATCTCATGTCTCCATCTGTCTTCATCCACCCATCCATGACTACTAGGGATAACAACCGGTTAATAAATTTGTGGTGTTACCGATTACACCAGACGTATTACAAGAAAAGATATATCCGTTGATGACGCTCACTTTGATCTCGAACGTCTCTGGTCGAGCATTCCCTGCGGGGGCCGCAGGTTTCCACCCGGCGCCAGATTGCGTCATTAAGTTTATCTGGCTCCCTTTTAGCATTGGGGATATACTGAAATACTTTGACTCAAAATCCTCAGACATTCGTCCTGCCGTCTCTCTACTCTCGTGAGTAAGTGATGAGTTAAATCTGACAACTGCTACTCTGTGCTGCTGTGACGCTGCTGCTGTACGGAGCAGACACTTTCACTTTATAGTTGTTGCCTCCGTCGTCCAACGTGCTTTACAATTAATTTTATTTGATGAGTGCGGGGGCTGATGAGTGTATGTCCGAACACTGTGTAACACCAGTTAACACCATGCTTCTTCCCTAATACATTCCTTCATTTATTTACTTGTCAATACTTTGATCCCTACATCTATTGTTTTGTCCTTAAAGTCCTCATTTCTCCATCCCTACATGCTTTATTTTCCCCTCCCATGTATCCATCCTTCCACCCACCCAACAAGAATTGTGACTTCCTCAATCGCTCCAGCCTTCCTTCCTTCATCCTTCCATTCATTCGTGACTACAAGACCAATGTTACAACTAGCTCCTGATACTTCCTTCCTTCTTTTCTTTAATTTCTTCCATCCATGTTCATTAATTCATACCTCAATCATTTCTCTCTTTATTCAGTTTCTCATCCACCTATCCTTCCTTCCTTTATCTCCTCAATCTCTTTCAATTATGAATGAATGAAAGGATGGAGAACTCTGGAATAGAATCACAATTTCTGATCCTTCCTTTCTTTTATACCTGATCCTTCAAGTTCACACCCATCCTAACTAGCTTTCTTTATTTTCCCATTTTGCTTTATTCTCTTTCCTTGTGCTATTTTATTTCTTCACCGTTCCACCCATCCACCTATGACTATGACATGACTACCTCCTTAACCGTCCTCTGTCTTCCCTTCCTTGATTTCTTTCATCTCTCATCCCTCTCCCATTCATTTCTTCCTCCATTTCCTCACCTTTTATCCATCCACCAAATCGCTCCATCCACTCATCCATGAGTAGCTCCTGATACTTCCCTACTTTATTTCTTCATCCCCTCATTATTAATTGCATCCCTCCATTCGTCCTTCCTTCCCACTTTTCTTTCATCCTGCTGCCAGAGCCAAGGCCTCGCAGTCACTCTCTCCCTGATTTGGAAGTCAGCCAACTTTTGGGATTTAATAGGATGATTAGACAAAGATGAAAAGACTAAGCGTTTCCATGTCTGCTCCTTCCCTGCTGTGAAGGATGCTCTCCATGCATTTGGGGCCTTAGCCGAGTGGGGCTGCGTGGGGGCAAAGCTCAAACCTACGAGGGGATACGTGGCTCTCCTGTTTGGGCCACACTGACTTCACCGGGGCTGATGGCAGAGTTAATTGGAGAGAAAACAGTGGGAGGTGCCGATGAATAAAACCCCTCAGAGATGCTGGCAGCAGGACACGACGGCATTCCCCTTTCACTTCAAGGTTATTCACACACACTAAAACACACACCTGCTACTGAAGCTGAAGAGACAAGGTTCCTGTAATATTATTTGCATAGAAAGCACAAGATTATTCTTTGAGAGTAATTGGATTAAAAGAAGCTGGATATAACACGATAGATAAGATAGATGAAGATAAGACAACACATATACAGTATATTGGAGCGCACAATGTATGGCAAGTTTTCTCCTCTCCTGCCCTTTTGGATGCCTTTGCCAGTGTATAAATCACCCGGCTTCAAGGACGCAGCATTGGGACCCCTAACTGGGATCTTTCACATCCACCATCTGGACGAAAAAAACCAGAGTGCTGACCAGCAGCCCTGCTCTCATTCTGTTCCTCAGGACGAGCCGCAAGATCGGGGGAGGGTGTATACTGTAGAAAGAAGCCTAATCAATCCAACAACTGCTTAGTATGTACTGGAGTTAATAAAAAAAAGTCTCTGGATCTCTGGAGATGAAGAAGAGTCGAATAGAGCAGCTATGATATTTTGAGAGCGAGACAGAGGCCGGAGAGAGAACAGAGAGAAGCTGTCAGCGTCTCTGCTCATCCGGAACTGTCTGAAGTATTCATTCACACACTCCCTTCGCTCGCCCTCCTCCAGAGATGATGTCCTTCCATCATTCGACTTGGTTTCACACTCCGAGACCCAATATCAGAGTAGATATGAACAGAAATGAGAAACACAGCATTGTCTTTCCACAGACAATTGTGTCCACTGCGGTTATTTGTGTCATGCTATCCACTGGTATAAGTAGTACTATATCTCCCTGGGCCGCCCCTCTGCCTGCCTGCTGTCTTTCCATCAGGCTGAAAGCGTTACTGAGGCCAGCAGTATTCCCCTTTCCCTCTCTCTCTACCTGATGGGACAGTCGCTTTGTTTTAGCTCAGGTCATCTCACCTGCAGGGTGCTGCCCGGTGGCTGATCACTCGGTCACTGTCGGACCCAGATGTGCACACGCACACACGTGGAGATCATCCTTGACCGCAGATGCCCACATTCATCATTCGCGTAAACGGTGTTAAGGCTGAAGTGTTGAAATCAGTGAATTAAATATCAGAAAATGTATTTATTTTATCTCAGTTACGCAAATAGGGCTGCAACTAACGATTATTTTCATTACCAATAATATGCAGACTATTTTTTCAATAAATCATTTGGTCTATAAAATGTCAGGAAATAATGAAAAATGCCCAGTACAATTTCCTAAAACACAAGGGGATGCCTTCAAATTGCTTGTCTGACCGATAGTTCAAAACCTAAAGACATTCAGTTTATTATAAAACCTAAAGACATTCAGTTTATTATAAAACCTATAGACATTCAGTTTATTATAAAACCTATAGACATTCACTTTATTATAAAACCTATAGACGTTCACTTTATTCTAAAACCTAAAGACATTCACTTTATTATCACACAAGATAAATACAAGCTGCAAATCTTCACAATTGAGCTGTAATGAGGAAAAATCACTCAAATGATTATTTAGTTGTTCATTGATTTTCTGCAGAGATCAGAGATGTGTGACCACTTGTGTTGATCAAAACCGTTTTCGTTTTGGTTATTGTTTCCGTTCCGATAACACTGTACTCACTATATTAGCTGAGAATAACCAACACTGCCAGCCAGCTTTTAGCAATTAACTAGGTAAGTACAATCCTAATTGTACTTTGGTATGAACGATCAGGTAAAATCTGACTGTTGACCATTTTTCATTGTCTCATTGCCACATTAGCCAATCACACCTTTGTCTGTAAAAAAAAGAAAACCTCTACCAGTTTTTCAGAAAACTTCGAGCAGAAGATTTGTAAAGAAAGTAAAATTGTGGCACACTGCTATGATAGCTACATTTGTATTACTGACCTGCTCTCATTCACACTGCTTGTGTCGATCCAACAACGATAAAAGGCTCTGGACAGACCAAGACTTGTGACTAATAGTCCGGCAGGATCAGTGGTTCAATTACCGCATGGGGCAGCTCTCCTCTGTCCCTGGGCTAGATGCTTTACTGCAATAGCTTCAGCAAACACACACACACACACACACACACACAAACTGGAGCACGTACACACACAGCCTTTATAAATGTGATGTCACTGACCAAAGGATATCAACACTGATACATTTCTCTTCCTCGTTTTTTCCTTAAAGATATGTCCAGAAGAAACGCATTGGAAGATTGGATATTGGCACTATCTAAATGAATGTTTTCAGGCCCTGGGGAGTCAAAGACTCACTGCACCGTCTGGGTCTTTAAAAATAAGGGGACAGCT
The DNA here is from genome assembly GCA_943590825.1 of Bovichtus diacanthus. Lineage (NCBI taxonomy): Eukaryota > Metazoa > Chordata > Actinopteri > Perciformes > Bovichtidae > Bovichtus > Bovichtus diacanthus. The sequence goes on from CALSBV010010288.1 coordinate 5,619,363, forward strand.
GATGAAAAGCTTGGCTGAAGCAGCTTATCCACAATGAGTGAGAAAACTCAGGAAATTAATAGTGACCTATGGAGTCAATTCTAGCAATTTTAATAGATGTATTATGAAACCAATTTCAGCTGGCAAATGGTCTTTTGTAAGTTAGAATCCAAGGACTTGTATTCTGCATCTTAAGCAAACAAACCAACAAAAGATGTCAATGCCATTATGTTCCCTGTAGCACAGCCTCAGTTTGGACAATATGTGCTTAAACAGCTTATAAACAAAACCAGCTCGGCCTTGGGATTCACAGAACCAACAAATGATGGATGCAACAAAAACATGAGTAGAATTTTCTTGAGCTCCCCCACTGGTCCAACCAGACCTGCAGAAAAACTGAACTGACTGACAAACGCACACTCCAACGCCCACATGGCGTAAACACAAGACGGGTCTAAGGATCTGGCGTGCTTCCAGAGCAGATGGGTGGGTTGGCTAGGTTAGTGGGGTTGGCCTGGTGGGTGGGGGGGTGCGGGAGAGCGCCAATCTGTCATATCTAACAAGCCAGGAGACTTGCAGCCAGGGCAGGTCACAGACACAGGACACACACGCACGCACACACGCCCGCTCCTCATCCTTACGCAGGCGTCACATTCCAACTGTGGCATTCCTGCTAATTAGAACACAAATTAATGATCCAAGCAAGAGAGACGGGCTGACTTTCCCTCCCTCTAGCCAACATTTAGCCTTCCTCCCGGGATTGTGTAGAATCTTTTGTCTGTTGAAAATGTAATCCTCAAATCACATTAAAATAAAAGGTTATAATTTAGAAAAACGACAACGACATTAAAAGGTTTTAACGTCTCAACAGACGGCTCAACTTCTTTTCTGTTCTGTGCTGCTGGATGCTCCAACAACAACAAGCTGAGAATGGAAAAAAAATGGTAAAAAAGCCACAAGCCTCTCCTCCATGAATTCAATTATTTTATTAATCTCCATATAACTTTTATAAATCTCCGTTAAAGCACTGAGCAGGGACCACCTTAACCGAAAGAGGCCAGTTCGACAGTACAGAGGTGGGTTTTCTTTCTTTCTTTCTTACTTTGTTTTGCTCCTGGAACCCCGGTGCAGAGTCAGCTAATGGGACCGCTAGCTGCACCGCTAACCGAGCTTACTAGCTAACGGCAGTTACAGTTTGTAGAAGTTTCGGTCACTCTGCTATCGTTCCATCACTTCGTAAATCACCTCGGTACTGTATTCCACTGTATGTCGTCAAGCTGGCCATATAACATTTAATGATATCTTAATGAAAAGTCCAAATGGTACCGCTGTAGTTGAGGTCACGGAAAATGTATAATGACACCGCTATAAAAGCATTTGACAGGGTAATGAAACTTAATGACATGTTTATGACAAGTCCAAATTGTACTAGTGTAGATGAGGTCAAAGAAAATATTCATGACACAATTATAATGGTCTCATGGCAGCCAATGTCAAAACCAACCACATATGACAGTGTAAAGTAATGCTAACACATAAAGCTAAATCGTTGGTTTTAAGGTAGATAATTAGACCTGCCATGTTTAGGAGGTTATGTTGTCTGGGTTAATGGCAAGACATCTTAAACAGTGTCAACTTTGCATTCAAAAGGACATAATTGAGCGAACGACAAGTCATTAACATTCATAAAGACTCCTTCATGTTCATGACACTTGTCAGTTCAGTCTTATTCACACACCTTCAAATAAAGTGTTACTGACTAGTGCTTTGAGACTGAATAACTTCCACACTCACATCAGCTACTTTCAGCTGTCGACCAACAACCCAAACATATCTGCTTTCACTATCAGTGCAAATGTGTTCAATTAGGAGCGTGAAAAATAAACGATCACCAGATTTGTCTAAACATTTGGAGGACATTCTCACGATGCCGCCGTAATGTAAATGCATGCATGTAAATCCCAACTTGCTCTGTCTCTTTGAAATCCTGCATCCTTTCTCTCTCTAACATTATTTTTCTATTAGCGTGAAATCCTCGGTGCATAACGTGGAGAAACTGTGAAAAATTTGGGTGTGTAACTCGCAGATTAAGTGTTAGTAGTTCCCCCTCAGAGCTGCACTCCTGAATAAATTGCTTGTTCTGCGATTGTATCTGTTATTCTTTCAGGAAGAACAGTGATAGATTCTGGGGCAAAGTCACGGAAAAACAACAACAAGAACAAACTCAATCTGGCAGTGCTCCTCAGCGGTCCAGGACACATGGCCCACAATGCATCAGTGAAAGGCTGACCTTGAGTGCTAGGCATTAAGGTCAGGAAGCATCATTAGTCCTGCTTCCCCACTGCACGGCTAAGAATAGGAACACAACCACAATCACTCACTCATCATCTCCGTAAGTCTTTCCTTTCTTTTTTCCGTTCTGCAATTCATTATTTTTGCTCAGGGAAAGTCTAAAAAAATATGTACAATGTGTGTGTTTTCTTTATACTCATATCAACTAAAACAACAGAATCACTTTGCCTGTGTTTTCTTCCTCTCTCAGAATGATATTCCATGTACAGGTGTGTTTTTCTAGCAATAACTGCTTCGTGTTGCTACATGCACCACACACCTATTGTTACTGTTAGATTGTCTCGACATGCCAAGTCTTCTTACAAAAAATGTCCCTGAGGTAGTTTGTCAGGGACTGAAGTACAACCGGTTTGATTTATTCAAATAAATAAATTCACCCCGCTCGTTTGAGAGAAGTACTCTGGAAAAAAAAAAAAACACCTTACATGATGGGGAAAGAACACGTTTTTTTTAAACACATACAAATCACCTGCTGGTAACAGCCCACATCCGCCATGTTTCCGCCTCTTCAATCCCAGTTGGGGCACTGACTCACAATCAATACCTTTCACCGCTAAACTAATCTGCAATAATAAAGGCATTACAGACAGTGAAAAATAAGACCAAATCTTATTAAATACAGGAGATGGTCTCTTCCCTTCTATGTCTTCCTGTCTCTTGTTGCCTAGGTGAGCAGGGAACCGCTCCATTGGACAAATCACAGCGGCTGCCTTGATCCCTAAATGTTCTGGGATGATGGTATTGTGGGTTACAGGTGGATTTCGAAGCTTAGCATTCTGCTCAACTTTCCTACCAGTCATGTATATTTCACAGGCTCGTCTTTTATATTCAGTCTGTAGCTCAGTGGAGAACTCATCTTTATTTCATTTTGTGGCATTTTTTAATTTTAGCTGAGATTTTTTATTTTTTTTTTTTTTTGCACCATCCTCCTCTTCCTCCTTCACTCCCTCCATCCTTCCTGACAACCCCCTCTGCTGACTGAATCAGTAATGACATTATGCATCTTGCACTCTGAAGTTTTCAGCAAAGCAAACACTAACTTCTAGCAATCTGATGTCTGCTCTTAGTGCAACAAGCCTGGAAAGAAAGATATTCTAATTTTGTTTTTCTTACAAAAATCTACCAGCCAGCCATTCACCAACACAACTTTTTGGTTTATAGTAACAAATCCAATTTAGAAATTACACTTAAATTACATGTGATCCTACTATTCTGATGGGATTTAACCACGCAAATAGTTTTGGCTTTATTTCACCAGGTTAATAAACCTAACCAATATAATAGAGCTTTTGTCACCCAAGAGTGTCTTTCCAGAAACAATTTTCCAGTTAATATTTCTTCGGTAAAAACAAAACGTATTGAAAAATCTAATAAAAACTATTTGCATGGCTTTATTCCATTGAGGGAAAGTAGGAAAATATTCTTGGTGAAAAAGGAAATCTGTTTTCAGACCAGTGGTGGAAGAAGTATTTAGATTCTTTACTTCAGTAAAAGCAGTAATAACACTGTAAAAATACTACATTACAAGGAAAGATCCTGCATTTAAAATTGTAATAACTGTAATTAAGTCACAAGTATTATCAGCAGAATTGACAGCATTAAGTACCAAATGCAGGCAGAATGTCCTCGTTCACAGTACTTGTATAGTATATTATAGTATTGGAAGATTATTTTTGATGCACTAACATGTAAGCAGCATTTATATGTTGTAGCTGGCCGAGGTGAAGCTAAATCTAATTATTCCATGTACAGGACTGTTGGGACTGTATGTTGATTACAGATTTGCAATATAACGAGTAAGTTGTCAGATAAATGCAGTAAAAGGGTTAGAGGCATCAAATAAAATACTCAAGTGATGTACAAGTACCTCAGAAGACTCTCTCTCCATCTTTAACCCCAAACATATGAACCTAAAACTTTCTGTTCTCTCTAAAGAGTCATCACGTCTCCTCCACAGTGTCGACAGTGACTTTCTTTTCACACTTCTTAACTATCGCCTTTTGCAGAGGCCTCAAGAGCGACTAGGACGGAGCGTTTTTCAGATCCTCTCATTACAGTTGGCTCGGTCTCAAGAGCCAAATGAACCCACAAACACAACAATCTAAACTCTCTGTTAGCTTTGCCAATACACCCTCAAGTCAATACAGCCAGCAGCCGCCTCTTTATTTAAACATTTGTTTTCAGTCTTGCTAAAGCTGTTCACATGCCCCCTGGACTTTCTCAATTAGCTGATGATTGAAAACTTAACTGATTGAGCCTTCTTGAAAGTGCCAGAATTATAACAAATCCACACAATGTCAATTTACTATAGTAGAGCAGCCAAAACTAAATTCACTCCACTGGGTGTGCGAGCTGCTGCATTGATCGTCCCGAAATAGTGTTTGGAGAATTCGACAAAATAAAATGCAGCGTGGATGTTTTTTCTACAGTGACCTCTCCTGCTGCTGTTGCGCCACCTCGACACGTTCCTCTGACGTTAAGAAGAAATAGACACATTCAAACGTTATCTCACTCCATTTTTTAATATACAGATTATGGTTCGGAGTCCTCATTGGACAAACCTCCTTCTAAGCTGTTAAAAAATAAGACACATTAAATGCACCGTGACCACATGACAAATTACCCTAAATAAATACCAGTCCTAAATCTGTGTTGCTGGGCGGAGGAAAACTGTTATCTTTATTGGTTATGTGTTCCTCCACTTTTGTAAAGCAACACTTACGTTGTAAAAGTAAATCACAGCCTCTTGTGCCAAACTGCTTTCAGTTATTTAGCATTTTAAGATCATAACAACACACAAGGACAAGTAGAGGTCCTCTACCAATAAAGGTTTTCCTTTAATATACTGTGTTTTTGTGATTATTTTAGAAGTCTGAACAACATGCTATGAATGAAAAAATGACTCCTTCAAAGCACACGGTACATAACATTAACAAAACTGATGACTGAATTTAAAACCATGAAACACATCACATGTCAGCTGAGCCAGCACGACTGTAGTGAAAGCGCCCGTGAGGACGAGCTAAGTTTACACAAACTCACGCGTCTTCTCATGAACATGAACGGTGAGCTTGTTATATAATAAAAACGGATTCAATAAATTATCAACAATTAAGTTTAAAAGTATCAGAGTTTACAGAAAACAGTGATGCAACTAAATTGCGTGTTTGCAACGCCTGCAATACTGCCAATAATCATAAAAATCAATATTTAATCATTAGCATTCCTTTAAAAAAAAATCCTACAAAATAAGTTTAAGTAGTAAAATCTCTCATTAAGAAGTTGATTAAATCTCTTTGCATATCAGACTCAAACACTAAATAATAATTGTACTTGATGAAACATTTTTTATGATATGATGATACTGACAGTCTTATGTTCATCTCAAACATCCACAAAGCCGACTTATTGCAGAGCTTGTATTGTATATTTTGCATTGCATTGTTAAGTTATATTGTTCAGTTATCTGCCAGCCAAATCATTTTCCAGAATTTCCTGATGCCTAAAAAAGAAAGAAGAAAATTTGTGTCGCACAAATCCATTACTGCATGTACATGCAGAAAGTCTTTGAGACTGAGGATTGACACCTCTTTATCTAACTTGACAGTCTTTTCCACAAAACAAGTCCAAAATTATTCAGCAACAGATTGTAATCTCCTTTTGTACAATGAAAATGTGTCGCAGGGGTTTGATATCTCAATGAACAACAAGAATGAAATCATTAATTTAATCATTTGGCAACAGAATCTAATCTTTGCTACATCAGACGTGGTAAATGAAAATGGGAGGGTGGGTTGATATCTCGACAAAGAACATTTGTTATCACAGATGAAAATCAATTTTTACCAAAATAGAAATCATTGTAATGTAGAGGCAATGTGCATAAAGACACCAGAGGTGTTAGGCGCAGCTGTTACAGAAAACATGTCTTAAGACCTTAGAAATGAAACGCACGTAAATCTCAAAGCCTTCAGTAATCTGTGTCCTGTAAAAGATGAAAACTGGAGCAGGTAGTGTATCTCATATAAACATGACAAAATGGTGGGGGAGGAATGTGAATTACAGAAGTGATATGGGTGACACAGGGGGGCAAGTGGGAAGCACTGACCTTGTGGATTAAACATCCGAGAAAATTACAAAAAACATTTATCAGCAACATTTATTTGTAAATCTCATTTTAATCTCTATTTAGTGGATGTGGCAATCTCCAAATAATGCACATCCAGTTAAATACAAATTGCTTTGCCTGATGAGATTTTGTAAAATGTGATAAACCTTGAGGCACGCAATAATGCAGGAACAAAATTTGTGGACGCATCATTTTTGATATTACTCTAAGGTTAAGTCCTCAAGTCTATCTTAAGAATGATGTTGAGATAGTAAACTACGCCATAAATTCCGTGTGTGTGTCGCTCTCGAAGCAAGCGTTTACTCATTCAAGGTCTACACAAGGATTGTTGGTGCTAGACTTCTGCACAGGTACATATTTGCACTAATATGTTTTTTTTTAAAAAAAGAAAAATAATCTTTTGGCAGTTCTGCTTTACAAGGCAACAGGGGAGTCAATCTCTCACAGATATCTTTTTAATCTCTTTCTTTCTGCCCTTGTGTGTGCGTGTGTTTGATTTATGTGGCTCAGCAGGCCATCAGGACACGATGCTGGCCCCTCAAAACTCTGCCGTCTGATTTAGCAAGACATGAGATCACGCTGGCCTCCTTATCTCAACTACATGAAAACATCCAACCGCAAAGAGTGACAGAGAAAAAAAAGTAAAGGAAATGAATACCTGGGAAACAAGAGGACTTGGGATAACACTGAAGAGCAGAGGAGGAGTGGTGAGAGACAGAAGGGAGAACTGAAGAAGACGCCAGCGGCTCTGTGAGGCTGTACCAGCACGTGTAATGTTAACCATTTGTCACCATCTTAGTTTATGATAGCATGCCATATTTTCTAAGTAGATTAAAAAAAGTTAAGGGAAAAGCAAAATGATTACAATTGAGGGGAACATGAACGTGTGTACTGTATTTTATCGCAATAAATAAGTGTGGCGCGGTCGAAACAAAATGTAAAGTGAGAAGTCAGGAGATAAACAAAGACGTTGGGATGAATCATCTGGGCATCATGGAGATCTGCACAAAATGTCGTGGTGATCCATCCAGTTGCTGTTGAGCTGGTTCCGTCTGAACCAAAGTGTTGGACCAAGCAACATGCCATAGATCCGCCTTTCGTCAAGAAAGACTGGCGTGGATTTTCCTCTGATTGTTTCGCTTGTTTTTGGGATTGTTTTTTTTTAGATGCTTACTAGTATGTCCATGAGACCCTAAATGACATATTTAGAAAGCTATTGTGGATCTGGGTTTCCAGAGGATTTAAGACCAAATTAAATTCCCCATAGTGATATTTAAACAAATTGGATCTGTGAACGAAAAAAGAGATATGGACCCAAGGAGGACTAGTAACGAAGCTATGGATGCTAATGAGTAGCTAAGGAAAGAATAAAGAATCGTAAAAGGAATAAAAAAAGGTATTTTAGATCATCTAGAAGAGAAAGAGGTAATCAGAAACGTTCCTTTAGCCATCAGCCAGACATTAGTCATCCTTTATAAGTGTTGTGTTTGATTGACAGCTGAGCCGGCAGGGGAACGGAGAGTCAATGTAAACAAATGCAAATCATGTCCGTCTATGTAGACAAAGTAGCAACAGACGGGGCATGTCGTCATGAAACCAAAAATATGAAATATAAATAGTTCCCTTAAGGGTATTTTTCTCAAAATAGCACACAGGACGTAATTTACAGAGCAGATCTGTATCCTGTAGCTGAAAAAAAAAAAATATATATATATATATATTATTCCAGACTTTTGATTCAGTAAACACAGAAAATAGGACATCGGTTTATAGCTGAAAAGTTTGTTGAACAAAAAAAAAAGAGAATGAAAGAAAGGAGACTTCTGAAGTCCAGCAGTGTGTACAGGATGAGTCGGATGCATCACAGAGCTCGCAAATGAACTTGACTCACTCAAGCGACCGCTGTCTTTTCATCCCTAAACTGTAGTTAGTTGAACTTCACGCAGTCACACATGCAACATATTTCACTACAGCAGACATGCACTGAGAGTTTATGGTTATACTGTTGCCAACTTCTCTGCCTAAAGTCATCAGGAGAGGAAGAAGTTTGATCAGCATTTGGTCTTTTAGGGGTTTACACTAATTCTGCTGATGCCCTGCTTGTTTATGTTGCATTACATTGTTCACACTCTCCCCAGCTGAACATACAGAAGCGCAGCCGTCTGCAGAGAGACGTCCAGCCTCTCGCTGGTGCAGCATATGTGTCTGTTTCTCCGTCTGTCTGTCACTTCCCAGGGCTCATTCTCTGTCTGTCTTTCTCGAGGTGCCACATTATGTCACTGTCACTGACTGGTCATGTCGCTACATGCAGGTTGGGGTCTGGTCCAAGTGTCTGCCGAGGGGAGGGTGACATCTGGTGAGCAGAGTGAACTGAGGCTTCAGGAAACTGATTCCATCTGCGGTTTTCTAAACCAGGACACACACAGGGAGAAGGCTATTTTGTTTTTGTTTTTTTGCACATGAGCAAGCGTGAACAAGCTGTGACAGAGACTGCAGTTCTAGCTTTCTTTATTAAGGCCAGGGTCTGAATTTGATTGAAAATAGTTGAGCATTTGTTAGCTTTCCGTTTCAGTTGGTAACAAAAGTTATTTTAAGCTACATTGAAAAAATGACACACCAGTTCATTACATTACATTACATTATATTTAGGTGACGCTTTTGTCCAAAGCGACTTAAAATAAGTGCAAACAATCATGCAGATACGACTCCGAACAGCAAGAATCTTGCAAGTACATTAGCTTGAAATAGGTGTAATCATTCGAAGTGCAGTACAATAGCTTCAAATAAGCCAAACCAATTTAAGTGCTACATGCAGAAAAAAGATTTTGCCGAAAGAGATGTGTTTTCAGTCTGCGATGGAAGGTGTGAAGACTTTCAGCTGACCTGACATCAATGGGGAACTCGTTCCACCATTTAGGGGCCAGGATAGCAAACAGACGGGTTTTGTTTGAGGGGGATCTGGGTCCTGCTCGCAGTGAGGGAGTAGCGAGCCGATTGGCTGATGCCGAGCGAAGTAATCGAGCTGGGATGTCTGGTTTGACCATGTCTGGTTTGATGGTGGCCTGGATGTAGGAGGGGGCGGATCCATTCACAGCACGGTAGGCCAGCACCAGAGTCTTGAAGCAGATTCGGGCATCCACTGGTAACCAGTGAAGGGAGCGGAGGAGCGGTGTAGTGTGGGAGAACTTGGGGAGGTTGAAGGTTGTTCACATTTTAGGTAATGTTATTCTAGCTCCATTTTGCCATCATATAATCGTCTTAAGAACATTTACTGAGAATCAAGTTTGAACTAATCAGTTACCTGAGAAAAGGGGTTTGTGTTATGGCGACAAGTAGAGCCGTCTTTTGAATTTAAACTCAGCACCACTCCCTCCGTCTGAATTTAAACTACAGAAGGCGTTGCAGATCTAACGTCGAACATGATTCAGGGACTGCATTGCCTATATTTTAATCACCACAGATTTATCCAGAAGACAGTTTTGTGGAATAGTTGAGGTAAATTGTTCAGCTAAATCAAAACAAAACAATCCTTGTACCAAACATTACAAAGTAGATCCTATGTCAATGCCTTAAAAAAAAAAAAAGAAAAACCTATATAAACGTTTTCTGATTTGGCCTCTCGATCGGCAGTCAGTACTTTAAAAAAATGACCCTTATGCTGTAACTTTAACCACTTAATTCAACCTCCTGGTGAAGCTGAGGGAACTGTGGTCATGAACTAGTGCGCGCAGTTGTTTGTCGATGGTTAAATGTCCATATTTCTGAGCACTTTAAGGACTTATCGTCAAGGTTGCCTTAAAAGTTGGAATGGTTTATTCTTCTCCTTGGAAAACAGTAATTGAACAAAAAAACAATCTCACCACAGGGTAATTGGTTATGGTTAGGAAAAGATAGTGATCATGGAGACAGATGGAGATGGATGCGAACCAAAGTTTCTACGTCTAACGCTCCACCTCACCTACTCCCTTGTTGCAGGTTTCTAGTGTGAAACTCGAAAGTTCGGAGGCGCTTAAGCAACGTCATCATTTGATTCCATTACTTGCATGACCACAAAAGGAGAAAACAACTAATCTTGTCGTTCTCCTGATGAGGACAGTCTCGTATGGGAAGCCCTTTTAACATTTTAAAGATCCACACATTATGGATCTTATTTCTTTATTTATGATCAGATTTTGACGAGACAAAATTCTAATTTTGACAAGTAAAAATGAACCATTGAGGTGCATGAAGAATTACATACTGTATATCTTGAATACAAATTTCTAAAAAAAGAGAATTCCATATATCTCCACATAGCCAAATTACAAATTCAAGTAATCTTCAATGAAGGTCTTTTGAGTAACGTGTTCCTCCATTCAGGTTAGGGCTGCAACTAACAATCATTTTCATTATTGATTCATCTGCAAATTATTTGTCTTGATTTATTGTTTGGCCTGTAAAATGTCAGAAAATAGTGAAAAAATGTCTATCCCAGTCCAACATGATGTCTTTGTTTTATCGGTCCAAAACTCAAAGATATTCAGTTTAATATGATGTAAACTGAGAAAAGCAGCAGGAAATCTCCATATTTGAGAGGCTAAAAAACGATCTATTTCTGCCATCTTTGAAAAAAAATGAATCACTGACCAAAATAAAGGGTCATTATTTTTCTCACAATCGTCTAATCGATTAGTCGACTAATCGCTCCGGCTCTAATTCATGTTGTAAACAGCGAGGCCATTGTTTAAAGTGGATTCAATCATCACCAAAGGCAGTTTGGTCGACACCAGCTGATGTTGCCTCCAACCCAAACAAACACAGCGAGCCTCGTCAGACTGCAGAGTGTTTGTAGTTTCTACAAGGCTACACACAGATAACTTCCCCACTGACAGATTACAGCCCTTCATTATATAAATGCCTTGTTCAGAGTCTGTAGTAAGATCAAAAACATGTATATCAAGGTCTTCCAACACACGCTGACAGCTAAGCTAAGATTTAATGAAAGTTGCCAATGTGAGGGCAGTCAAGATGCAAGACGATTTCCTGATGTTCCTCTTTTTGCCCACACAGCCAGTAAGTTCAGTTTGCTCTCCTTCCGTAGCCCTGACCTAGACTCCCTCCCCAGCAACATCTTTTGGGCCAACTTGGACCAAGTTAAAGGAGGGAAAGTCTACCCTCACCGCCTCCGCACACACCACTCCATTCCCTCGTGCCATCAATCTCTCCATCCCCCCTGCTTCTTTATCGCTCGGGCTAATTAACTAAAAACCAAGCAGAGATTTTATATAATTCAGCAGCGAGAACTGCCATGTTCTGATCCAGAGACACCCAGAGAGCAACATGGTGACTGGAGCCAGAAACCACCAGGAGAGGAAAAAAAAAAAAAAAAAAAAAAATCTCGTCTCCACCAGCACAAGCTATCAGAGGACAAGGAGCTGGAAGCTGAAACTATGAAATTCTACTCACATATTTTATTTCTTCCAGGGCTACATTTTAATCAGACACAAAAGTAGTTGCGGGCCGGGCATGACCGGTATCAAGGCGGGGGGAGCAGGAGAGAGGAGGAAGTGCGAAGAGCATGCAAGAGGAGAAACGGGGCGAAAGATAGAGGCTCGATTGTGAAGGTTTTGACAGGCAGGTGGCAGGTGAGAAAGGTGTAAGATGAAAGACAGTGAGAGAGAAAGACAGAGAAATAGACTGAGAGAGGTGCGAGGGACGTGTGACCAAATGGTCCTGCGGAGTGCTCACTTCTCCCCTCAAATCTTCTGACCACTGTCCATTAAACTAGAGTCCAGCAAACAATATATATAAAGTAAGTTTGACAAGGGAAAACAGTCCACAGGGGAAGAAATCCACCCCCCCCAAAAAAAAAAATAATAATAATCACAGCTTGTAAAAAAATAAAAGCATAGCGTCTTGCTTTCATCTCAATAATGCATCACATGTAGCTCCTGAATATCCTGAAAGGACAAACAAGAATGCAAACAAGACTCCATTATTGTTATTATTGTTATTATTATTATTATTATTATAATGGTTGGAGGTACCAGTTCACCTCCTGGGCACTGCCAAGGTGCACTTGAGCAAGACAACACTGCTCCCAGATATAATAGCTGCCCACTGCTCCTCATACTGGGATGGGTTAAATGCAGAGACTAAATTTCACTGTGTGTGCTGTGTACATGCGCGTGACCATTTAAAAGAGGATTCAAAATCCTCCATGTTCAAATCCCTGAGATTCTTGTATGTCCAGGGGATTTTCGCAGGATCTTTTATTTATTAAGATGCTGAAGTTCAGTGCATACCGAGGCTTACTGGAGGGGTCACCATTCTAGACGGGTTACCTATGTCTCTTTTTTTCTACACTCGCTTTAGTTCTCCGACAAATCCAATGCATGTCTGAATTAATGCATTTGAAGCCATGCTGGAGATATTAAAAAATGATAAAAAACTAATCCCTCCTCCACAGTCCCGTCTGTGGCGGGGTCCTCACACTGAGCTGACCCTGAGCGTTCTCTGCCGTCTGCTCCATGAGTTATGATATTTGGTGTCACTCGGATTACACTTTAATATTTCATTACATGCACAAAATCCTATTCTATATATCTCCCCCAGGTGTGTCACTATTAATCATAAGACGTGAAAACCCAAGGCTGTCTAATACCTTTAAACTATGTGCGCTACACTCATACACAAACATTGTGTAGGAAGAAAATAAAAATAAATCAAACATGTGGATCTACTGTATATATAGAGGTAATTAAAAAGTGTGCATGTAAACAGCCACACACCAACACACATACAGGACCTGTTATTTTCCTTTTTTCTGCAACAATTCAGCGCTCAGTGTGAGGCATGTTCAGTTCTCATGCCTGTCTCTCGCACCAGTAAACACACGTGACCGCATCAGAATACACACTGCTATATCAAATAGCAAAAGTATGAAACACAGTGTGTGTTTTCTCCCAGGGGGAGCTCAGACTAGGCATGCTATAACTGGGGGCCCCCACTGAGAGCTGAGCTACTCATCATGCATGTATGAAATAAACACAGTGCCCATCATCAGGAGCCAAGCGTCCATTCTGATGTGATTTATTTCCAAAGCTCAACTCCGCTCCTCGCAGCCAGGAAAAAGAGAGAGGGAGTGAGACAGAGAGATGGAGAGAGAAGGAGAAAGAGAGAGATAGAGAGAGAGAGAGAGATAGAGAGAGAGAGAGAGAGAGAGAGAGAGAGAGAGAGAAGATGACTAGGGACCTCTCAAAGTGGAGCAACACCAGTAGAGCAATCCAAAGTAGGGCTGTCCACTTTACACCCAAAATCTCCCCCTGCTGCTTTATTTATTAAATCAAGCAAAAGAGGACGACAACAACAAAGCCACAGCGGAGATTCAGGCAAACTAATATCTGAATAGGCTACATTTCAAAAGAAAACAAACAAAAAACAGCCTCTCTTAAAAAAAAAACACACAGAAGTATTTCGATTGACAATAACTTGCAAAATTTCAATTCCAGTGCCAATAAAATACCTGAGTTTCAGTACAATACCAAAAGGATACTTATTTCCAATGCCATACTTTGAGAAACATTAACATGTTTTTCTCAAGACTCCAAAGGTCTAAAACTATAAAATGTTGTCTAACAAGACTAAAGAGTGTCCAGCCATGCTAGCGGCGCTGCGAGGCTGTGTTCAGTGGTGCTTTGAGCTAAATGCTAACGTTAGCACGCCGACATGCTCACGGTGACAATGCATATATGCTGATGTTAAGCAGATATAATGTTAGCCATGTTTACCATCACAGTTTAGCATTTTGGTATGCTAACATGTGCTAATTAGCACTTAACACAAAGTACAGTCGATGATTTAAGTTTTGCAGATATTAAATTAAAAAAGTGAATATGGTCATAAATGCCAAAATGCTGGAAACAATTTCATGATGGCGTTAGATGCAGAAATCCTCCTGGGATTATCAATGCTTTAACAAAATGTCAGGTTAATCCATTCACTAGTTGTTGGGTATTTTTGTCCGGACCATCCATAGAGCCATGAAACTGTCATTGCTAAAAACAAGCAGTTATACAAAAACTTTATCTAAAACAAGTGCGGTCTGAAATTGAAAAAAAAAAATTCAAATCAGGAACTATCTGATCAGTAAACGAGATTACGAATCTAAACAAACAATCAACGCCATTTTCAGTACACGAGTATGCACCATAAAAAGATGCTCAGCCCTGGTGCCTGCAGTCAGTAACTCCTGCACTAAACATCAAGGAGCTCAAATATTTAAAACAGTGTACTGTAAACAGTTTGCCTCACTCTGAGCTAAAGTCAACATTTAAAAAGTGAAATGACGGATGAAGTTGTGGAGCGTGCCCTGCCCTTCTCCTCTGCTCAGGAGGACACGGTGCAGTGATGAATGTGTACCCTCTTAGCAGACAGCATTACAGGGCCATGGCACATCCAGCTGTAATGTCCCTTTATCGGCTGCAGCTAAGTGTTCATTTTCTCCCCTCTGCCATCATGGCCGTAGCACCTTAATGGTAATTGCCGTGTAATAGATAAGCTCTTCGTCTATCACACCTTGGTCATGACAACTTGAACAATCGGGTACTCGTATACCTTGCATTCCTGAACGTTACCTCTTGGTACCTCTAGACGTACGTTTATGACTGTGCTCGGCCGTGATTCATTTTATCACAGCTCCATTCTATGCATGCACGTCCGTGCCCCATATATTTTTCGGCAAACAGATTACGAGTAATATTTTCAAATTGATTCCTTTTCAGGCGTTATCGTCTCGTCGTGTGTTCTCTTTTTTTGCCCTCCACAACTCCTCTCAGGGAGCAATTTTCCACCGTCGCTCCATAAGGCTTGGTGAGTCATACACAGTACTATTGTAATAACGGTAGCCCATCCATTGAGGCAGGCGAGGATGCATTAAAATGCTATGTGAGTGCGTGTTCTGCGGTGTGGGTAGAGCTCAGTTCAAGACAGATCAGGTGCGGTTATCTTGACCTGGAGCTCCGTATGTGCTTTGCCTGCTCTGCCCTCATCTACCTTTTCTTCACTTGGGCAGAGAGAAGACAGAAAGAGCAAGAGAGCAAACTGAAGATACAGAGGAAGCACAGAAGTTGAGTCGGTATGAAGGCTGACGAGGTGCAATTATAGAAAAGCATTATGATACACAAACGAGAACCGTGAGAAACACGGAGATTCACAGACTTCCTGTTTGCTCTTTATCATCCCAGCCCACCAAAAATCTCCAACAATCTCCATCATCAACAATTCCTCCTCCACCGCCCAAGCTGGCATTTACGTAGAGAGCCGTGTTGGAGGCTGGGTGGGGGCTCAGGCCATGAGATGCGAGACCCTCTTGGGGTTGAGGCAGCAGCTGTCCACAGGCCTCCTTCTCCAGATTACCCTGGCAGTGAGACTGCCTGGCATGGTGTGATGTGGAGCCCGGTGCTCTGCTTCTTTCTCTGTCTGGCCGTGTTTTCACCGATGCTCAAAAGCTCATTTTTCCAACAACAGGTCAGGGATGTTTAATGTTGTTATGTTAATGCTTGCGCTGCTTTGCAGTGGCTGTGGAAACACTATTCCCCTTACTGTGTTTCCACTGGGCTCCAATAGATAAATGAACGGAAATATTTTCTTTTTCACCTTAAATTCACACAGTTCAGCCTTTTCCTTTAATAACGTTAGTAGTTACATAAAGTGTTATATTAAAAATATGGCTTTCTTAAGCACGTTGCTATGAATCAGAAAACAGCAATTATGTCTCAGGAGCCATGTCAGTTTAATTCTGATGGACAAACCTTTTATTCTTTATTGATTGCCTCTTCTGGCAGTTATGGAACATAAACTCATTAAATTTAAATTAAGTGCTGTACTTAAGTACAATTGTGATGTACTGGCACTTCACATTACTGTATATGCTACTTGGTGCCTCTACATTTTATGGGAAAATATTTGCAGATTAAGATATTACAAACAGACCAAAACATATGATGAAGTTATAAAATATGAAGGTTACACTTGAACTACCCAACAGTATATAAAGTCATAAAAATGTGCTTCTCCATGAGTCTGCAACATTAAAATGCTGCGTACGTGTTAATGCATCTGTAACAATAATTCAGTAATATTGAAATAATGTAACACTGGCAAACTGCATAAGTAGTACTTTTACTTTGGATACTTGAAGTACAGTTAGCTGATAATACTTCTGTACATTTACTTAAGTTGAGATTCTGAATGCAGGATTTTTACTTTTAACAGTTTTACCACCACTGTCTTTTAGTTTTTATTGGTTAAACGACTTGTACCAAACACTGTTTTTGACATATTGAGGAGGTCGTGGCAGATCTTTTCTAAGTCATAGGAAGGGTTTAAAAAAAACATTAACAACCCCCAGATTTAAAAAAGTGAAGCATCTGCACTGCTACTACTAAGAATCCAAGTTCGGGGGGAAGGAATGCGTTTGTAATAAAGCAAACAACTAAAATAATGAAAGAAACAAACTTAATACCACATCACGATATGACAGCATTGATTTTATGCTACACAGTTTGTTGCTTTAATGCAAGTTCATTTAGGATACTTCGTTGGCCGGGCAACCAAACTCTGCAAAATACTAGCATTCCCATATATTGTTGGGGAAAAAAAACGTTCAAACATTGACATTACGATATTCTGATGAGGCTTTGTATACCTGGAATGGTATTTAGAGTAACTACACACCTCTCAACTATGCAAACACAATCTGTGCAGTCGATTTAAAAGTTCAATTTTCAGCATGAGACAAGTTTTACATGCAGGCACCGTGATTAAAGCATTTTTCAGTTTGTTCAACCTCACATTTGATTCCACTGATCTCAAAATGACAGAATACAAATTCAGAGACTTTTAATTCAGCCAGTAAAGTAGTAAATCACTGAACAAGAAACAAATGGAAAGACGTTTTGTGGTATCTGATCACTGCCATCATGCCATAAACTGTTATTATATGAAAGTCATTTTGTTTACCATTTTATATTAACTTGAGCTTTCTGGAACCCAACGAGAGCCCAGACGGGACAGGAGGAGGCGTTTTATTTAAGTTGTCTGCTTCTGCTTCTCTGATTTCCATGTTTTTCTTTCCAACATAAAAGCTTCAACCAATTGCCAATGTTATTTGCAGTTATGTGAAATCCCACCATCTGGCATTCACAACCAAGTCAATCCAAACCAAAGCAAGACTCTTCTGACAGCTGGAGGCTACTTTGTAAAATTAAACAGAAAAATTTACTTGATTTTTCACAACATCCTGTCTTTTCTCACTGCGAGTACGTTGTCCTATTTAAAAAAGCATTTATTGAGAAATAACTACAGTATAAAAAGGGGCTTAGACCCGGGATAAAAGGAGAGCAAATACCTCGCAAGATCACTAAAGCACTGTAAAAATGTCCGGTGATGTAAAAACAAAGTAGCAGACTGCAGGAAATCAGCAGTAACATCAATCACTCCTCTGTGCAACTGTGCATAACAGGAGACAGTACTACCAGGGTGAATGGAGGGAGCCAATAGATCATTTAACTGGGGTGAGTTTAACTGTGTTTGTACACAGGGCTTCAATTATAGACCTGTACCTTCTGCTCAATGAGTTGATTCGGAGTGGACAGCACAACTAACATCACATCAGCTTTATTGGTCTTATGATGCAGATATTAATTCGGTGGCAAAAGAGCCTATTCTTTTTTCTCTGAGGATGCCAATGGCCGTGAAATTCTGAACATACATTCATGTCGCCCGGCGGTTGAGTTATCATGACTTTTAACCACTTTTCCTTGACCTCGATGGAAAATGTCATGAAGTCAAGGAAAGAATGTGAAGGAGAATTCATAAGGATTGAGGAGAAGATTGAGACTGCACTTATAGGACAGTGGGCGGTAAACTACAGTGACACACTCAATGCTGTACATTTCAAGTAAGGACTCCTGTCCAAAACAAGTAGCAAGTTTTCAATGCATCCATAGTGTACAGGCGCAATGAGTAGGATTCGTCGGTTGACCTTCAAAGTTGGCCTTTCAACGAAGGTTACTGGGCTCGCCAGCGGATGAAAGCCAACCCCAGATTCACGTTTTGGAGCAATTTTGATCCGCTTGTTTTTTTCCGCCTTGCCCTATATTACGTTTTTCTGCGTTGTGTCCGCCATTTTCATAGCTTCTATAGGATGCGTGCTAATGATCTGGCACCTGGTCACTACGCTTTTATAGAGGTTAGTGGCCAGAAACGTCCCAAACAGAGCAAAAATGCAGATCACAGTAAGTGATGATTGAGAGGGACTCTTTGTGTATGAGTATATATACGTTGTTGTTGCTGTTTTAAGGAAAAGCCTCATTGTGACTTTAGATATATGAATCGACTTCCACCACTGCTGAGGATTCATTCTGAAATCACCACTGAGATTAATTAAAAAATAGAGATGAAAGGCGTTTATTATGCATGAATAGTAGCCGATCCTCTGACCCAGGTACACCTTTAACATCCGCATATCAAACAAGAACAGGTGGCTCCAACAGGAAGAGAAGCAAACACCCGCAACAGGCCTGTTCAGCAGAGAGAGCAGCGACAGCAGCTGTTAGTGCTTCTGAACATGTTCTGGATCTCTCTTCCTTTGTGCCTTAAAAATTATACCATCGCCTTATCAATAATTTCAAACATAATGCTTCCTTTCTTGGAAGTTCAGGATTAGACGAGCTGTCAGTCAAAACAGAGGGTGCACGTGTTGTTTGTAATACAATTTTAGCACCAAATAATATGTATTATTGTGCCTCCTCCATTATCTAGAAATTGCAGAATAGTAGTGATATTATGATGCAGTTATTATACATACTCAACTTTATCTTTAAATTTCAAAGAGAACATTTTAATTAAATCCTCAAAAGTGCAATTATGTTAGTTTTACAGTACGACATGAGTTCCACAACCTGAACAGTGATGACAGATGCTTGTACAAAGCAGCATCTGCACGTCCATAACAATGTTTTATTTTACATTATTCTAAAATATATGACATCTTCGCACAGTTAAATTAAATTTCCCTCTCCTTAAGGCTAATACAATGCCTGAGGTGGAACTGTTCACTGCACCAAGCCAGTGATAACTCATTTTTAAAAGTAATGGGTTGTCAAAAATGGGGCACAGGGCTGTTGAAAGGGGAGAAAACAAATGAAATAAAAATGGATCGTTGCTTAACCTTAAGCAAACCATGTTAGAATCCATTAAAACACTGGATGAATCTGTGCCATTTTTTTTTTTTTTAGGTTAGAGGATGCTTTGATCTCTGGGAACAATTTCATAGGCAATAGATATAGCAGTAATGTGATTGCTTCTGTCATCATGTTTTAACAGATTACATATCTAATCGGTTTGTGAATAGAGAATATAATTTGCACAGATTACAAGCCAGTGGTTGACAGTTTAGCTGTTCCACAGACAGACAGATGGACAAAAAGACAGTGAGTGGGAGGGAAAGCAGCATCCACCTGGTTTAATCCGTGATAGCAAAACATCTGATCCTGCTGTTCTGATGACTCAAATTGTTTTTCGCCCCACAATGGCGAGAATATAAATGCATAACATGTGGGTACGAACATGAGGCATGGAAACACACTCGGTTGTATTTGTCATACACAATATTATCGGGGAAGGGACTGAAATGCAAAGCTATGCAGAATATACGAGACAGATTGCAAAGGAAGTAGGATATACAGTATAATGAAATTAAAGTGACTCAGTTGCTGTAATATCCCTGGGGGATATAGCTAGTTGTTTTATGGGGGGAGATAAGAGGATTTTGTCAGGTTGAGATGCCGGCTAATGCTATTGTTTCTACTGGGAGCATAAAACAGCAAAGAAGCTTTTCACACATCTTTTCTTCTTTTGTAGTGCTGTTACTGTAGATATCGTTTCAAAGCACGAGGTGGAAAAAATTAGAATATTGCAGCATTGGACATCATATGCAGGTTTTCTTTTTGTTCTTATACAAATGAAAAACCCACTCCTATCCGAGTATGTTCAGACAAATTCATTTTTCAAAACACATATTTGAAAATAATATATAAAATACGTTTTTGCATTTTGATGCAGCATTTTTAAGGCAGTTAGAAAATATAAATGATAAAGTTTTAAGGTATCATGAGAGGATTCTCGTCCTTTCTCACTTTATCTCCCTGCATCCTCCGCTTCTCTTTCAAACGCTCACTTATGCACTTACACATGCACTTAAACAGGCCTCTAAGTTACTGTAAATGGCCACTAAGGGTGGGTTTTCGTTCAAAGAGACCATTAAATTAAGTTAGAGAGATGGTTAATGTTACCTTTTCTTCCTTCCCCTCTGCTGATTTTTATTTTTCTGTTTCTCTGATTCTTCTCTCCCCTCCCTCTCTGTTTACAAAACGTTTCACCTGCCTTCACTTCTTCACTGCGTCCTTCACCTCTTCACTTATTACTCCCTCAAGCTAATACTGCTCGCAAGGATGTAACTTGTCATATTATGTCAGTCAAATCACCGTGTCATCTACACCGCACACAAAACAAACAAGATTCATATGCCCCCCCGCCCCCCTCCCTCTCCTCACCCCCCGACTCCTCTAAAAAAGAAAAGCAAAAGGATCCAACACAATTTCAAATGGCGCATTACTGAAAAGCATGGCTGACATAATCTAATACCAAGTCGATTCTAACACTTGAACCAGAGTTGCACTCCCATGCGGAAGAGGCACAGCAGTCCCACTTTGCAGCAGGAATGATTTGCATTCAATCTTCAAAAGAAGCGTAGGTGTTATTACCTGTCACAATACAACCTAGCCCCAATCTGCCAGCAGCCAACAGGGTGTTTTTTTTCTCTTTTTTTTGAATCTGTATTTGGAGAGAATGTCGGCGACTGTGGGCCACCAAGCAAATCTGTTAGCAGTGAAGGTTCCCCATCCGTCCGCCCCCTCAGCTCTACACTCGAACCAAGTGATGTTCCTCTGCTAATAAGACTTGTTTTACACTCTCAGGGCTGCATTTTAAGACATGTAAAAATACAAATAAAAAGCAGATTTCAAAAGTCAAGATTTGACAGTGTCGACATAAATATGTATTTGTCAACTGTATTTAAAGATATAGCAGGTGTTTTTTTAAAGGAAAATCAATGGGGTAGAGATGATCCATAATGAAAGAGGAGGAGAGAAGAGTGGAAAGGAGGAGGAGGAGGAGGAGGAGGAGGAGGAGGAAAATGAAGGAGTCAGAGGTGAGGAAGAGGAAAAAGTGAAGGATCATGGTGAAAGGTCATGTTTTTATTCTCTTTCATTTCTGACTGAGGCCAAAGACACACTGAATACAGATGGTGTGCATCTGCTGGGACAGACCTCCTTCTATTGTATTCTGCTCTATTGTATTGTGTTATGTGTGGATTTCTATATATACATATATATATATATATATATATATGATAACTGCCAGTGTAAAGCAATCAGGAAAACATTCTAATATAACCCTCAATACAGCCAATACGAGTGTGCGCGCACATACAAGCACGCCCGCATTTAACCCACACATAATCAGCTGCTGCAGCAGCATCAGAGCCAGACTAGGCGTACAAACTCTGTGCCACAGCGATGCCGAGATAATAAAACAAGCCACGGGCGTGTTTAACTTCTGAAGAAAAAATTAGAGGAAGTTGCTGGGAGCGCAAATAGATGAATAGATAAGTTGGGGCTGCTTAACTGGGAGTAAAGGGGAAACGCTCAGACAAGCAGAAATCTGCGCGTGTGGAGATCGGGCGAAAGTCGCACACCCGTTTATTAAAACTAACAAAACCCAATGAAGTCAAAGAAATACGCCTTTTGCCTTTTGTTTGTAGTGTTATCAGCTGTCGTGAAGATATAAACACTTTCAATCAAGTTCCATTGACAAAAGATATTAGGGAGATCCCGCAAATACAGTTGAAATACGGCACAATCAAAACAAAATACACAATATTCTGCGTCTGTTTCCGATAGAAATCTTGATGTGACCTGATAAAAAAACGTTATTGCTTGAACGATTTTTATCAGCGGACTGATCTCTAGGAAACTGACCATCTAAAATGAGAGGGCAGGTGTTTCCCTCCAAACGCAGCACCCCACACCCCTGTGGTTGGATTTTTAAGAGCCTTCCCCCCCCCCCAGTCTCAGGATGACAATTAACTCACCTTCCGTAGGATCCACTGGCCCAGGAGAACTATGGTCCAACCGAGAACCTGCATATCACCTTCCTTATAGCGGACCACCCCGAAAAAACTACACGTCTCCCCGGCTGAACATATAACACCGCGGAATCCAAGCAATCCCAACAGACAGGCGAGGCGTAAAAAGTATTAGGAAAGCAGAAAAACAGGCTTAAAGTTGTGTGTTTGTTCAGTCAGTGTCACAGTGGTCTCTGTAGGCAAAACTTTGAGCGGTGGCTTCAGTTTGTCTGGTCCGCCTCATGTGGCACATCCATGGTGTTTGTCTCCGCTCATGCTGGACGGTCGCTGGAAGTTTGCGCGGAGACGAAGTCAGTTTGGAGGGCGGAAGCAAAGAGGGGATTTCATTGAAGATCGCCAGCGCTTCTTGTGTTTTTAGGATACTGACTGGTTGATTTAGAGAAATGAAACCTCTCTCTCTCTCTCTCTCTCCCTCCCTCCCTACCTCCCTCTTTCTCTCCCTCTGTTTCTCCACGCGCGCGTCACGGCGCACAGCAGCTTTCGTTTATTCGCAACCGCACTGACCACAACTGCATGTATCATATTTTGTCCTGTCAATGTTGCGATAAACACTATACTCGTCGAAGTGCTTCATCAGAGAGAGGATGTCAAGACTTATGTTTTAGACTCCTCAAAGTTAGTGTGTACGCAAAGAAAGTAAGAGGTTCGCGTAAAATTTGACTTTTAGACGTTAACAATTATTTCCTTCATTGTTTTATACTGGAGCTGAAATGGTCCGTCAATTAAACTATTATTGGGTCGACAATAAGATTGATGATTTATCATTTTAAAGTACTTTTTCGGCTTGACAAATGTGAGGATTCACTTTTCTTTGTCATATATGACAATAAATTGGATACATTTGGGTTTTTAACTGACGGTTGGACAAACAACCAATTTCAAGATGTCCTCTTTGGGCTCTGGGGAATTCATATTTTTGATACTTCATGTAGATAATTGAGAAAATAATCAGCAGATTTATCAGTAATGACAATAAGGATGGTTAGTTGCTGCCCTATTTTACACCACCTCTCATTTAACATTTCATTATGAATCTTGCTTCAGTCTGTTGGTAGGTAGGCAGGCAGGTAGGAAGGTAGGTAGGTAGGTAGGTAGATAGATAGACAGACAGACAGACAGACAGATAGATAGATAGATAGATAGATAGATAGATAGATAGATAGATAGA
>CALSBV010010288.1:5643639-5680622 GCA_943590825.1 Bovichtus diacanthus
TATATATTTATATATATATATATATATGTATTTATATATATATATATATATTTGGGCATGCTTGAATTTTGCAGATTATCTGTCTCGTGCACTACTGCCAGGATATTGTGACATGTTGAGCAAATATGAAAAATAAAATCAAGGTTACCAACTGAACTTTTTACCAAAGTGTTTTAAAACCTAACCACATGCAGGACACAAACTCGAGATCTAGTGTCAAAGTCATTCACTTTTATGTGCAACATTCTTCCCGACAACCCAAATACAACTTAGGTGTGGTACAAAACCACAGCAGTTTTCTTCACATAAGAAACCATTGAAACCAAACCATTGGAAACGTAAGTCGGGCAGAAATGACATTTCCCTCAAAACGTTTTCTGGCAAAGGACATAAGTATATAAACATAATTTGATCGGGCCTGAATAAACTTATTACAATTTTTTTGTCAAACGTTTCGAAAAAACACAAAATCTCACTCCGATGGAAAAACGAATACAACTTAACGTTTCCTCCATTATAAAGACATACTGTTGGCGATAAATAACTTTCAGAGTAAGTTACTCTTTTGGTTTCTGCCAATCCTACAGCTGCTGTAAATCAGTGTGTTACACCCATTGCTTCATCTTCAGTCGACCATGAAACCTTGTCCATCAAACACAGCAAGTCTCAAAGAATGTGACCATTTCCTATTTCCATCACTGCCCTCCATTCAATCTACTGTCTGTGATTTGTATCGCCACAGCACACTCTGTCCTCCTGTTTCCCTTGCATTTCTTTCCACCGCTGTCGGAGAAGGGATGCTGGTGTGAGTGCAATTTCTGATCCACATTGGAAGTGGCAGGTGAATTTTGCCCAGCTGCTCCCCTTCTTTGTTCCACTTAGCAGTGACGCTCATGTACGAGTCACTCGGTCGCCACATGGTTATAGTAAATGAATGAACATGCTCTGAGCAAGAGCCGAGTGCATCTACTTTCACAAATATCATCCTCACATCATTACTCCTCTTTTTCTCCCCAAATGTCAGGAGAAAGTTTTTATCATTTCCAAAACTGCACACTTAAAGGCTGCTCGTGTTTATCATCTTCATGGAAGATGAAAAGTACTATGTATCATTGCAGACAATAAATTACAGTCAAGTCTAAGTGCATCTAGAAGTCTACACATATTTAAGCATTAAGCAGCCTTAACGCACTTTAGTATTAATGCCCTTTGATGGATTAAGAGAAAAGCAGATGTAGGCGGAGATGGAGGTGGTAAAGAAGGATAAATGAGGAGGACAACACTGTGAGTATGGAGGAGGATGAAGCAGCAAGTGGAAACAGGAGAATCAGCAAATGAGGAATAATAGAAAGAGAATGGAGAGGACGAATGGGAGAGAAGGTGGTAGAGTCGACAAGAAGGAGAGAGCAAGACAAAGAAGTAAAAAAAAAAACAAAAGCAGTGGTTCTGGGCATCCAAAGTAAGACGGGTTTATACTTGACAACAGTCCCACTGTAGATAATCGACAGCCGAGGTTTTTAATTATAAATAAGCGTCATATTTTGCCTATCATCCCTGCAATGCTAGACAGATGTACAGGTACAGTACATGATCGGGCCATATCGTGCTTTAATTACATACTTTTTTACACTAGTCATTTCAAGCATCTCGTAAAATATTAAAAAAAAAAAACAAAAAAAAACATGACACACCAGTACTCCAGTCCAGCGAGTAGTGGTCATGCACCTGAAATTGTTTAGTGACCAAAAACGGCAGAAGAAGAACAATTTATGTCCTTTTCGTTGATGATTACAAGAAAAGCAGTGAACCTAGCTTGCTGATAACTATACATAAACTAAGACACATGGATGGATCACATTTATGGACTGTGAATGAGACAAAAGCTCACACTCACGCTGCCCCCATAGCCCATACAGATCAATGTCCTTGGTAATCAGGGATGAGATAAACGCACTGGCTTTCTGGATGTGTTCAAATTGCTGAAACCGCTTTTTCTTGTTGCTTTAATGAGATGTGAAGAACAATGGCTAATATCAGTGTAATTTTAGTGTCTTTTCAGTTGCCGTTATTACAGGGGACAGACCCTGTAGAGGTCATTTCCACAGGCGGTTTGCAAATATAATTATACTTGGGAGGAGCGAAGATTACAAATGTTTCCTCGAGAGAAAGACACATTTACATCTTTTTAACATCTGGCTGGAATGCATCTCAAACCAGCTCCTGATGTGCTTTGAACAATCGGTCGAGTTCATGCTGTCTTAAATGTTTGTTTTTTTAATTGTATTTAAGCTTTTTTTTTATATCTGATAGCTACCCAATCTGCCCAAGAGCATAAAGTGAAAAGGGCTTTCTTGTGATATACAGAGACGGTGGGATATTTCTATTCCATCATGTGTCATTACTGAATGATGGCCAGGTTTGCTTTCTTTCGTTCACTGTGATGGAGAGTGGCGATCGTGGTGAGGAAAAGCTTTATGGTGGAAATCTTTGCTAGATATGCGTTACTGAAAAGGAGACGATCTCTGAGTTTTTCACCAACTTGATTCATGACGTCTTAAATCGTCAACAACCTCAATCAGAATCAGAAACTTATGGTAAGTCTGTAGCCACTGACAAGGTCAACCTGACCACTACTTATTACAGTACATCGACCCAATCTCAGTGCCCACTTAAGTTCTGGTCCAGGCTCTTGTCATCTCACGCCTTGACGACTCCCTCCTGGCTGGACTGCCTACATGTGCCGTCCGACCTCTACAGCTCATCCAGAATGCAGCAGCCCCCCCGACCTTTAACCTCCCCAAGTTCTCCCACACTACACCGCTCCTCCGCTCCCTTCACTGGTTACCAGTGGCTGCCTGAATCTGGTTCAAGACTCTGGTGCTGGCCTACCGTGCTGTGAATGGAGCCCCCTCCTACATCCACGACATTGGCCAATCGGCTCGCTAGACCCAGATGCCCCTCAAACAAAACCCGTCTGTTTGCTATCCTGGCTCCAAAATGGTGGATTGACCTCCCCATTGATGTCAGGTCAGCAGAAAGTCTTCACACCTTCCGTCGCAGACTGAAAACACACCTTCGACAGCACCTTGGCCAATAATAAATAAATAAATAATTCTTTATTCTGTATGTAGCACTTACATTGGTTTGGCTTATTTGAAGCGATTGTACTGCACTTATATGATTACACTTATTTGAAGCTAATGTACTCGCAAGATTCTTGCTTTTCGGAGTTGTAGCCTCATGATTGTTTGCACTTATTGTAAGTCGCTTTGGACAAAAATGTAATATAATGTAATTCTTTCTGTGGGAGTATGCACTTCTTAATGTGTTAATGTCGATATAGATATAGATAGAGCTGGAAAACACTCAAATTTGCCATCCTGAGTCTATAAAAATAAAGCATCTTATCTTCTCAATAAGGTAAAACATTTGATTAATTATGAGAAATTCCAAGCAGGCCTAGATGGAAGAACGAAAAAGATCATTAGCCATGCCTTTGGCATTTTTTTTTTACTGGAATTTTTAACGCTAAAAATAGCAGGCCGTGCAGTTATTGCAAACATGACAGCAAAGAGAGAGTGAGATAAAAAAGTCGGTATGAATGACAGATTCCTTGCTATTGCATGAGGAGCTCTGGTACACACACACACACACACACACACACACACACAGACACAGACACACAGACACACACACACACACACACAGACACAGACACAGACACAGACACACAGACACACACACAAACGTGCTAACACACACACTGATGCGCCAATCCTGGGGTGTCTATCTCGGGGGTTAAGGAACACAATGACCAGGGGTCACCTGGCAGTAATGGAGGCTTTTGTGTGTGGAAATAGTCATTTCCCTGTGTAGTCTCGGGGTATCACAGCAGTGATATGAAACCCTGTCATTTTGTTTTCCTTTCTATCGATTTTAGAAAGGAGAATGTGTGGAAGGAGAGAGGGCGAGAGAGGCACAGGAGAAGAGCATGAGCGGTGTGCCTGTTGCGGGTGTTAGGACTATGCCATTGTCATTCAAATGTTTTGTTGCAGGAAGGGAATTTGAGAGGAGAATGGGAGATGAGCACTAATGGGGAGCAAAGGGAGAAGTGGTATAATTGGATTTGATTATGTCTGTCTGTCAGAACAGGACAGGACATAATATGCGTCTGGAATTATTTTGACAGTGTCACAATGTGGAAGACTCTTTGTGAAGTTGGTCCGATGTGAAGAGTGAGAATTGTCTTGAGTGAGATTTGTAGCCCCACTATCAACGTGTCTCAGGGGACAAAACTGTCTGTCTGTTGGTCGGTCCACCACTTTGGTCCAGTACAGAAATAAATCAGCAACTATTGGATTGCCATGACAATTTGTACAGACATTCACGGTGCATAGAGAATGATTCTTCATGGTGTTCCTCTAGTGTTACCTTCAGGTTGACATTTGTGCTTTTCAGTATTATCTACAATGGGAAAGTTTGTCTACACTAAGTTGTTGAAATGTCAGTGTGTTAGCTTTTTCATTATGAGCCTGTTAGCATTTAGTTTAAAGATATAATATGTAACATTTACGCGTTAAAATGTAAATAAATAAAAAACTAACAGACCTATGTTGTATATTTTGTTGATTTATCAAACTTACATTAACCCAAATCAAATATACCTAGATAACTACATCATTTTAAAGTTTGGTCTGGAAACAAGCTAAGCATATGTTAGCTGCTCCGCTCTGTGTCCACTGGGGAAACACTGATTTTTAAGTGAAACTGCTTTATTGAGTTTTTACCAGCTTTACTCACCGGGTCCGTTTGTTTTGGAGTCGGGGGGGAGCTCCAGGGATAATTCGGTTCACGGTAAAAAGATCTTGAACGATGAACAATGAAGTAATCGTAACCAGGAGAAGCCGAGTGCAAAAAAACCTCCCATGATCCGCAACGACACTAAACTCCATCTTTTGTTGAGAGCCCCCTCGTGGCAGAAAACTACATATTGTACGTTTTAAGCATCACTGGGCCTACAGTCAGTACAGCATCATAACTGAAGACTCTTTGTGGGCATTCAGACTGAAAACAGCTCTGTGTTAAAACAATGCATAGGGCTGCGATGGTCGGGGTGTGTTGCTTCAGGTACAGGTGAGACGTGAAAAACAATCATGGAAATCCAGTTTGAGATCCATGAGTTTGACACCAAAACACTGACTTTGACTTCACAACTCTGAAATATTTTTTTGTCGAGATTATCGCAAAGAGAACAATAGATATACACCATTCACGATAAAAAGTAATGCCGGAGGAAGTGTTGTGTCCAATAAAAGTTGAGTCCGTTTTCAACTATTATTACCAGAAACCCCCCTGCATAGGCACCCCTGTTACATTACTGGACTGACCTCATTGAAATAAATGAGATGGCTGTGTTTCTTCACACAGAGCTAAAGCTGGTCTGAATGTGGCATTCAATCTTCTTAAAGCTGGGAATGCAATTTGGTAGAATCCAGCATGGGTAAGCTAGATTTTGAAAGTATCCAATTAAAAAAATCCCAGCTTCCCTTCAGGCCACTCCCCGAAAACACATGAACAGCGCTGCCTCACTAGTGCTGGAGGACAAGCCCAAGAGAGCGTTGGGGAGAGGAGCGCAGTGCATCGTGGTCATCGCTAGCCGTATCCGAATACCTCAATCTATGCACGGCAAGAGTGCGCTCAGGTAGGTAGACAGGCAGGTAGGCCATCCAATCATTTCATGAGGGTCAAATGACATGATTGGATGAGTTATTACAGGCCAGCGAGAGTCACAGATATCAGATTGTTTCCTCTTTTTTTTTTGTCAGAGAATTTGATTAATTGTTTGCTGTCGGGATGTAAAGATAATTAATTAATTATTTTCAAATGTGCGTTAGTTAGAAATGTGCAGTACATCAGGCTGTGACTGCAACTTTTGAAAATATTTGCCTCTTATGTCAGCTTTAACATTTTCATTATACACGAAGACAGAAAGGTTAGTACCAGATTTTGTGTTTTGAATCTACCTTATTTACAAAATTTTGACTGACTCACTCACTGAGACCGTCAGAGGTGATGTAAACTGCCTTAGGATGTCCATGAATAGTGAAGACTGATGCGTGGACCACAGATAAGACTTGGAACTGATCGATTCTGGCCTGGCAGCATGGCTGAGTGTGTCTAATGTTGAAAGACCCTAAACACTGTGTGACCTCAGGTTACACCGCGGATGTGTCCAAATGCATCAGATGATGTACAACATTAAACTCACCTGAAAACATGCACATAATCCATCTAGTCACATCGAGGCTGTAGACAAAACATCATAAATAGATAAATCTAAAAGCCACATTGATCAAACATAATCAGATTTCCCTGTCTGACTCTGTCATCCACTCCAGTTTCTACAGATCCTGTATCTGATTTGTACTGTTTTCGGTGCATGTTGTGCTTTTGCCAAATATAAAATGGTGACTCGGTGACACAGTGACTCTATGAGTGTCTGGTGCTACAGGAGCTCTTTGCTTTGTACACACTTAATACAGAAACGTGAGTGTATAATTTTACATACAATTGCTTAGTTTTTCCAATACATGGTCATATTCAGCCTATTTTCTTTATTTATTCTATCAATAATACTGTTAATTACAATAAAAAAAAAAAAAAACTCATGCGCTTTCAATCCATCGTTTTGGTGCGCATGAATAAATCAACATGTAAACTACGTTGCACATTTGAAGGACCATGGGAGCGGCATCTTGGCTGTCAGAAGGGCTAAATAACAACATAAGGCTACTGTTTCAAAATCAAAGAATACATTTATTAATCAGAGAACTCACATATAAATATATTTAGAATTACTGAATTATTCTCTGAGGGTCACCCCTATTATCCATGTTTATCAATATCTACTTTTGACTGGAAATGTATTTGCACATGTTTGGATAAGTCAGCTATTAAAGATATCTGGCAGAGCTCTAAAGTGGCCAGATCACATCACGTGACGTGTGCCAAGCACAAACATCCCATAAGGAACTGACCATTTATCGCAAATGATTCTGGCTCTGCTCTCAATACGAGTCGACGTTACCAACCGGCAGGTAGCAGCTGAAGAACGAGCCAGTGATGCATGATGCCAATCAGGAGCAACTTCAGTGAAACACTATACTCCATACAATAATCAACAGTGATTACAAAATATTTTTTTCAGGAATTCAAGTGATTATATTACTTTCCCTCTGCGTTCTAGTTCATTTCCAGCTCCTTTGTTTATCTGCACACCCTCTCAGCAAAGACTCATTTCTATGAGTGAGAGCACCTCTAACCTCAGTGCGCTATCACATACAAATACAAACACACCACCTCAGAAATGCACAAGAGAGAGAAAGCGTAAAAGCACAAAAAAAAAACAACCGGAGACGTAGTCTATGCTGGAGCCAGTCGCTTCGCTGTTGTTGGAGTCTTGTTATAGCAGTAACCGTTAAAGGTAAAAGCCCCTTTAAGCAACAATGGCTATAAATTATCAAAAATAATCTGGCACCCAGGAAGCATAGAGGGCCCGTCAGCACACCGCAACTCCCCATCTGTCATACACACACACACACACCTAGACGCAGGCACACGCATAAGCACACACACATACTGTAACAGCAGCAGCATGCATCTGCTCCGAGCTCCTCCAGCCCCCCCTTCATCCCCACCTTATTAAGATTCATATCCCCGAAAGGTGACTTCTAAGTCGGGCACAGTGACAACCCCCCACCCCTCACCACCCTGCCCCACAAGCTGCCTGGAGGTATAGCCACAGTGACAGGTAGCTCTTCACTCCCCTGGGCCCTGGGCAGGGGTGCAGAGGTGGAAGTGTGTGTGCGTGTGTGCGCGCGCGTGTGTGTGGAGAGTTCAGGGTGGTAAAAGTGACGAGGAGCAGGATTATCAAGTCAAAGATGCCCCCTGTAGATAAGAAGCCTCTGGGGAAGAGAGCCTGTCTGCGAGTGCTGGAAACTGAAGCCTCTCTTTCTCTCTCTCTCTCGTCCTCTCACTACTTGTGTTGCTCCTGCTCTCTTTCTGTCTGTCCGTCTCTTTTCTCTCCAGGCTTATCTACCCTTCACCTCCTATGGTTTGCCGTTCTCTTTATCCTCTAACACTCATTCCCCCTCCTCCTCTGTCTGTGGCACTCCTAACTCTGAGCACTCCCTCTGCACTCCAACAAATGAATCCAGCCACTTGACTCCTGATCCGGCGTGTAGTTAAAGCAAATACTCAGATACCCACAGCGGCCATATTTTTGGGGGAGGGGGGGGGGGGTTGCATTTATTCTTGTTCCCCTTAGACTGTACCTTTTTGTAAGAGGTTGAAAGTTCCCTCTCTGTTGTCCTGTACAGGAGCATGGCTGCCATTGTGTTTTCTCTACTATCTTCCAACATATTTTCTGTGAGGCTTTTAATCTTTTATCTTTCCATATTTACCACAGAAGAGGCAGTGAAGGTTATCGGTCATGATTAGAGGCTGTACCGAAAGTCTTGTTGTTTTTACATTCGAATCGTCTATTGAGGTTTTTCGAACAAAGCTTTGAATGGCTGTCGTTATATTACATGACACAATCAACGTATATAAAAAGTTACTGTGGTTATATACTGTAAATGTAATTTTGCTTCTAGATCGCCATGTTAATACATGTGTGCGCCTCCCTTCGTGTGCAGAAAGCGGGAGGGAATCGAACGGCAACAAATACGGATTGAAGCAGAATATTTCGATAGATAAAAACATGTGAATTTTGTAAATGATTACATCTATCTTTTTTCAATTAATTTCGACTTTGGGACTTTTGACAACGCTCTTGAGTTATTGGAAATGTTTGTCTCTATAAGACAGTAGTGCAGAAGTGAACTCAATACTGTAGCACTGCACAAGGTCACTTTGGAAGAATGTATCCGTTCATTATCGGCACCAGTTCCATGGGACTCGAGAGCTTGTGAATACTGCCCGGGGAGCCGATGTCTTTAGGGACAGTCAGAGGAGGCTCCAGTTGACGGACTTCAGGTAAAGTTCTGGTTGGTGGCACTCACCAGTCAAGGTGTTTAATGAGGCAGTCCAAACAGACAGGCAAGGCTAATACATTCACACCAGGCTGATTAGTGTTAACCTCGCCTAGGCTGCCAGCTAGAAGAAGCAGGTCGAGGTGTCAACCCGGCCCCTCATTATTACTCTTTAAGCAGGGAGGAAAGAGAATGTATTTTTTTTAAAAACCTTTTTATTCCACAATCTAAATCTACTTCTTATACACTGCAGGGTTTCAGTTCACTTTAGTGGAGTTCAACTGATGAAACATTTTTGCTTAGATTTAAAAAAATACATACTGTACTTTATTCCTTTGGAATATAGAGATGTTTAAACAGTAAATTTACCGTGTCGCTGTCCTTACAAATGCACAATGCTGAAAACCAACATGATGACGTCTCTGGATTGATGAACATGTCAACGAAAGCTGAGCCATGACTGATGTCAGAAAATTGTTTGTTTGAAACCTTTCCCACGTTTTTTTGGTATTTTTGCTGCTAGTTATGCAGGTTTAGCTTCCAGAGGATTTCTGTGAAAATACACGGCACATTTTTACAAGACACAGAATACAAGACACATTTTTTCTTGACTATGCCATAGAACTGGCTGGAGCTATATTCAAGCATGGGCAGGATTTCCTGGTGCAAGAAAAATAACCTGTAAACTATGGCTAATTCAATTAATCAATCCAATAAACAAACTAAACAAACTAAAACAAACACAGAACATGGCTGTAATATTTACCAGCGAGTCAGGCAGCTGTTCTTCTTCTCCCTCTGTACTGAGGCAGACTGGAGCTACAGTGACTCACTATCACCTCTAGAGGAACATGTGGTATTACAGGCTTCTCATTTCAGTAGATATCTCTGCAACACAACGCAGAGACGTCTTTGACACAACATGAACACTGTTACCTCTTCACATTCTGTTCATAATGTTAGTTAATCATTTTTATGTTTTCAGTTTAAATTCTGGCATATCTTAACACATTGAACCTTTAAAGTTTCGATTTATCAATTTTCCAAATAAATTACTTTTTTGATTTTCTTATTATCTAATTGCATACTGACGGAGAATGCATTGTTTTCTACCTCAGCTGACGTTTCCAGCATGTATGTGACTAAAAAAGTCATCTGTAAGTTTAGTTTTACTTTCAATTCACTTTTAGAATTTTTGAACGAGCCAACATGGTAATCATAACCCACATTTATAAGGATTCACACCATCATCAAGAATAATAAGACAATGGGAAAGCGATTTCATGAAACTAGTTGGCTTTCTTCTGGTATAACTAATCAACGGATTCAGAACAGCAGCTTTGACCTCTGCTTGACGCCGTAATGGCTGAAAGGTCCACGTGATAACAACTTGGCAGCCTGATGTAAAAGCACCCACTGCACATTTACGACAGAAGATGAACCTAATGATGGTTTAGTGTTTTTCTCTTCGCTATTTAGAACAAAGACTTTGAACCCTTTACATCATATGGCACGAGCAATTAAATGTGTTTGCAAGGTACGAAGGGAAAGAAGCCTTTGACTGGAGAAGACATCATTTACACAATGAGCTGTACAGCGTACAGAAACAAACCCGCAGTTATAAGTTAAACACATCTATGTTCCTGTTTTACAGCTGATGGCTACAGTCCACTTGAAACTGTGTCCATTGTTTACAGTAACCATGTCACTGGCAGAGCTTCACACTGCAAGGACCATGAATTTATCATGATCGACCTGAGAAGGAAGCTCACTCTCAATGTCAAAGCGTTTGGTGCTAACAACCAACAGTGCGGCCTTTCTACACGGTGAGCAATTACACACAGAGACACCACCAACCTACCAACAACACTCCCCCTGCAGCATGCACACAGTTCATTAGCATGCATTGTCCAAAGTGGGATGCAATGCTCAGGTCCTGTCGTTCAGTTTGAGATGTGGATGGAGCAGGGTAGGGCAGGAGATGGCAGGTTAGCAGGGATGGGTTGTGGCTCTTAATGAGCTCCTTGGTGCCTTGCTATCAGCGCAGAGCTGGGTAACCCTTACATGGCACCCTAGGAGCTTGTTAAGAGGCTTTCCCTTTAAAACAATCATCTGCCAGCAATCCTCGCCTTCCTCTTTCTGTGTCTGTATTTCCAAAGTTATTATATCACGCCGTCTGTTTCCCTCACCCCCCTCACAGGAGCCTCTTTCCCCACTCCTCTTGCCATCTCTTCCCTATGTCCACATCACCTGTTATTCAGGTATTTTGCTCAGTATTCAGATTGGTAGCGGTGGCTTTCCCTGGGGAGCAGATCCAGAGTCTGACATGTTTAAGAGGGATCAGAATGACAGGATGTGGAGAAGAGAAGAGAGCAGGCTGAAATGCAGCGAGGTATATATAGTATGCATCTCTACTGCAGAGAGGTGTTAAGAGAAGGAGATAATGGAGGAGAAGTATGGAGCCGTAATGTATTTGCAAATGAGTAAAGCAGAGAATTCAGAGAGGGAAGGTTTTTATCCAGCGACTTTGTCTCTAAAAGAAAACGACATTCATATGCCACTATTTTATATTCAGGCTTTATTTTCAGGTTCAAACAGTGTAAATGTTCAGTAGGAGGTATGTTACATGAGAAGATCACCGTAATGGACAGCCATAAAAATGTTTTTAAAAAGAGTGTTTGTCAGCCTTACTGGCAATCTGGGTGTCACATTCTGTCCAGTACTTATTTGCATTACTGTGTAATGTTATATCATTTAAAAAGGGAGTGCTGTAACTGGATCTTTTTCATTTGTGTGCACTTTTTTTGTCCATTTGTAGCTGTATAAACTCTGTGTTTAAAGTTTGTATTTTAAGGTCTGTGCTTGCAGCTTTGCAGAGTTAATTTCTTTCATAACATTTAGTTTGTTGCCTATAAACTCTGTTTTTCAACTTTGTGCTTTCAGTTTCAGGCTAGCAAGCTTCATTTTACAAACTGTGCAGCAAATACATATTTTACTAATCATTTACTTAAGAAGAACACACAATACCTAACATATTTTGTAAATCTTTAGAAACCTAAGAACGGAGATTAAAGGTGGACCGAAGGTGGAAGCTTGCAAACATGAAACTAATGTTCAGTTGATTATTAAATACCTCTAAACCTTAACCTTCGTCAGTGCTATGCTGACAGAATAATAATGTAACCGAAATTGCGGCTATTTACTCAGTATTACTTTTTTTTCTTTTCTTCAATTAACTTGCATTAACTGGTCCTAAAGTTTAGCAGTTTAAAAAAAAGAAAGAAAAGAATATTACTCCATTTCTAACAGATATCTTTACAGATATATTCAATACTATTGTTCTTGTTGAAGATTGAAGATTGAAGATTGTTGTCAATCTCAGATGTCAATTTATAGTTCTCTTGAAATAAGACTTGCTAATGAATTACCTGCAGAAATCAGAGTGAAAGTAAAGGGATTTGAAATGTAAGAGAGAGAGAGGTGAGATAAGTGAGAAGAGGTTGAAGAAGACATATGTTGTTAAATTAAAGGTAGGTAAAAATATGTGAGATACAGAAGAGCAGGTGCCAAATAAAGCACACTCCTCATCAGACGCACATTCAGAAACAGCACACTCACAAGAGACTTTGAGAAAACAAGCGACAGAGTCTGTACCTTGATACAGACGCTAATCTGCACGGTTATAGCTAACACTATTTGAAGCTAATTCAAGGTTGATGCTGTGGAAAACAAAGTATGGTAGTTTGAATAGTGAGTACTTCGCATTTTTGCCACAAAAAAACATCCTGTATTTCAAGTTGTGTTTTTTTTTTTTTTTTTTTTTAACAGGGGGGGGGGGGGCTAGCTATTAAAACTGTGGCATCAACTCCATGAGATGTGTGAGGGTGTTTCATGGAGTGCCAAGGCGGTGACCATTAACAAGTTCTGGGATGAAAAGTGTTAATGCAGCCCAGCGTTTCTGTTTGACAGTTTAGAGTATCTCAACACCATTAATGCGAAACTGTCAGAACTAAGCAGATGATCATAAAAATGTCTGACAGTAAAACATGTCCAAATAAACCTGCGTATGGGAGAAAACTCTGCTCACTCTGACTTGTGCTTATAAGTCACGGTGACATATGCTCACTATGACAAACAGGCTTATGAGGAGCCTTATGAGAGCAGCTACATAAACACATTTATTATACCCATCCCAGAATCTAAGATGAGTAACTTTTGTTTTTAATTTATGCAAATTAATTTGCTTAGCTAGCCTACAGTGCCATGACTCCACCGCTGGTCCATATTTATGTGTAAGCACATATAACATTTGTACATTGAATGAATTAACTAACTTATGGTAGGAACACCGTCGCTCTGTTCATAAGATGTCCACAGCTCATCAGTTGAAATGCTATAGAAATAAACAAAACTCCCAGGTGTAAAATATGCCGTGAATAATTATGTTATATATAATACATAATTATGTTTCCAATAACTCTTGTGAGCTAATTTTACACAAGCCATATGGAAACCAAGGAAACATGGTTATCTGTAATATTGTCCTTTAAAGTACATTGATTTGCTCAAATGTCATATGAAATCTGAATTTATGCATTAGACCTTTTCATTGGACCCATCGGACTCTTTTATTGGATGTACTACATACTATATTAGTATTGGATTTACGATAAACATTGAATCATAAATCCCGAGTGCATTGAATTCCTACTGTTAAAAAACAGTTTCCCACCTACAGCTTCGACTGAACACACAGCCTCCAGAGCAGGAGAGATTTTTCTTTGCCTCTTTTTTTTCTATTTTTACCTTGTGTGTTGAGGTATTTTTTTGGGACTTTTTTCTTGTCTTCTCTCTAGACAAGAAAGCTAGGACTGGGTTGGAGGCTGCTCATGCTGCTGGCCTATGGAGATAAACTCAAACTGTGGTCTTGTATAACAACAAGGAGTAGTAACACGGTACAAGTGGACAGCAAACACACAGCAAACTGAATACATAACCGTGCTCAATTCAAATACAGTACATGAGCTTATCATAGTTTGTTTGTTTAGCCTTAACGTGTGGCAGCAAATACAAATTTCATTAACATTTTATTTTAAGTTCGTTTTCGGAGACATTTCTTTCGTATTTGATTCAATCCATCCAGTGCAGACATATTTAATGCACCATAATGTAGCACACGTCATAAAGCCTAGATCAGACAACAAGGTAAGGTGGTCGGAAAAAAGGTCTGTGGTGAAAATCTAAAACATCACACGTGACAACAGGTCGATCCCTTTAGTATACTCTTTATTTAAGAGAGAAATCTTACTTGAACGAACACTTAGTAATACGGCACATTGTGGTTGAATCTCAATCATTTCTTTAGTTGAACATTTTTAGTCTTAACTGTTCATATGATTCAGAATACTTAATATGGCTGTTTTTCCTTTATCTCTATTAGAGTAAGAGAGAAAGGGAGAGAGGCAGAAAAACAGAGGGGACAGCGGGGTCTCGGTGCACAGAGCTGATCTGTGTGTATATATTGTGACATTTCCAAGTGGTCTCTGATGTAGGGATGGCACACCTGTTTAATGAGCCTCTAATGGTGGCACTAATTGAGGTGGGCTAATTTCATGTCATCATGAGCTCGTCGGCACCAAAGGAATTCATTCCACGGAGCCGGAAATATTCGGTGACAGCCGCCAGGTTTAAACGGAGGCTAGTCTGATCTCCCATCACACAAGCCTCTCTCGTCTCTTGGATTTGAAATGCAGGATTCCTTCGATTACCATCAAACAACTTATCATTTCATTAAAATTCATAATCGCCATGAGAAGGCATCGCATGATCACAGCAATACTCGACTGAGCAGCCACTCCTTAGATGCAAGGCAGATTAAATAAATAGGGTTTTTACGACGCAAGCTTCTTTCTTTTTTTTTATTTTGCAGCAGCAACACTGCTGTAATGAGCAGCGTTTTAAAGCTTGGCTGAAGGTTTCAGTGGAGTGATCTGAGGGATTGTAAGGCAGCGGACAGTGGAGAGTTGTAGCTAGGGAGGAGACACAATCCTCTCACACCCCCAGGCCTTTTCCATTATCCTGCTCTTTCTGGATCATATAACACAGGGCTGTGTGTGTGTGTGTGTGTGTGTGTGTGTGTGTGTGTGTGTGTGTGTGTGTGTGTGTGTGTGTGTGGCCAACTTGTGTTTGGCTGTGATTGCATGCATGTGTGTATTCTATACGGATGTGTGCACATTCACATCCATCTCACCAAGTCCCTGTTCATTTTTTTTTGCTCTTTCTTCCTCTTCTGTTCTTTTAAAGCTTTCTTTTTATTACTGTTAATATCTGGTTTGTTCTACCAACCGGGCCCAATGACAGGCGCGTGTTTGATATTAATTTGCCGAGTGCCCCCGAGTCATGAGAACTCTGTGGGAGGAGAGAAGAGGAGCGGGAGAGGAACACAAGAGGAGAGAGGTGAAAGAAGCGAGATCAAGAGAAGCTTCTCATTCATCGTCTGACGCCACATTGTCACACGACAGTTGTTTCCCTCTTTACTCCGCACACAGACAGTCACACACAGTTAGGTTGAGAGGAAGATCAACACAAACAGGTTCACTGACAGATGTGCATGCACAAACACATTATTCCAACATGTACATTTAAAGACTTTATCACGGTGCGGTTAAAAGACCCAAGCGCAGTAAACACAACAGGCATGTTGCAAACAAAAAGCGAGCTTTAATAAACAAAGTTGAATTCAAACCAATGGTATAAAACAAAACTGAGGGAGGAGGCCAAGGCGACAAACCAGGTTGGCACGATGGCACGAGGGAACACCAGGATCAACGCAGGATGAACACAGAAGGAACGACCACACCAGGAAACATAGACGACGAACCGACAAGGAACAATGGGACACACAGGTCATACACAGACAACCAATCACAAGAACAGGACACAGCTGGAGGAGGCAAAGACACGAGGGCTGCAGGGTGATTAGACACGTGAGGATCAAATCAGGGCGGGACAAACAAATCACAAAAGGCGGGAAAACAAACAAAGACAGGAAAAACGAGACACGACACAAGGTGAGTAAAACAGGAAGCAGAAGAACTAAAAGCCAGGATCATGGCAGACGTAATGGTGGCTGTAATCATTGATTTCATTCATCCACACTGGCTGCGAAAAGATTCCTTTGGAATGTAATTCAATTGTAAGTGATGGAGGGATGGGACTGTCCTCCCGAGAGTAATGACAGCAGCAGTAAAAACAATACGGTATTGAGACTTGTCCGTCGGGAACAAAGGAGGACGTAGTGCTTTGTTGTTATAGAACCACAAATATTGCAGCAGAAGCAGTTATGGGTCAACAAAACGCAGGACTTCAACGCGGGAGACTGTTGTTCGTTTCCTGTTTTCTATCGACAGTCAGCGTTGTCCCCAATAAGTGGTTATTACTGCTATGACGACAAAGGCCAACCAAAACTTAATGAATTTCTAATTTGAACCCAAACCGTGATCTTTCCCAAAACCGTGATCTTTCCAACTGTGATTTGTAACGTTTGGGAGGCACAGAGAAACTATGTTGTCCTGATAGTGGAGTCAGATGAGAAAACACTTAAATGTGTTGTTCTAGAGGGCATGGACAAATAATGCTGTTATCTTGTTTAATTTGGAGGACTTGTTGGATACTCACTTAAATTGAATAGCTCAGATAAGTGGGAGTCTGCCAAACGTGTTTTTAAGTACAACATTTGTATTAAGAGAGTATTTCGTACTACAATGACAAACTTTGGAAGATACCCACTTGATTTGACTAATCCATACTATCTCTTGGTAGCTTCAGCATCGCTATGCATTTTTACGCAGAACGAGGTCTGTGAATCTATCTTCCCATCTCATTAGTAAGGAATGTTTTCACAGCCAGTATGGACAGAATAAAATGATTACAGTCACCATATGAGCATTTTGTATTAAAGGCACAATGAGTATAGTTATCCTAAAAAAACAAACAATGTATAGACTCATACAAAAATAATCCCTCTCAATCATCACTTATGACCCACGAGAAGTGTGTGGCGGCGTTTGTATCTGCAGAGAGCATCTCTAAAAACGTAATGACCAAGTGCCAGATCGTATCCACGCATCCAAGAGAAAGCTATGAAAACGGAGGAGAGAGCGTCGAAAAGAAGAAATTTCAAGTCAAAACGCCGACGAGAGTGAACCTGGGGTTGGCTCTCACCCGCCGGCCTAACCCTCTTTGAGCCGGGGAGGAGGGGCCAACTTTGAATGTTGAGTTCACAAACGACAACCAACAAATCCTAAGTATTTAGCCTTTAAGGTAGACTTGAAAAAATGTGAATCTATCCTTCATTATTGTCTGTCTCCCAGTATTCATTGGGGGAAGCGTTTGCAGTTCCTCTCACCAATGCTGCTCCTACACAGTATTACCTCATCTCCAGCCCTGAGTAGTTGGGTAGACTATTCTACCTCTAAACCTCCCTCAGTGCGGTCAAACCCTGTGTACTCTACGTGTGTGTTGATAGACACTCCATGTCAGCGCCTGTGCCCTGGGTCAGCGTACGCCGTCTCTCTCTTACTGCACAGCCGCGCGACTGTCTGCAGCCTCACAAAGCAATGGAGTAATGAGTCCCATGACAGTCCGGTGGAATAGGCTCTGAATAGGTAATGATGGAGTCTGAAGGTGCTGGAAACACGGGCTGTGTCTGATCGGGGGGTTATAATGTAGTCTTGGAGCATTCTCCCCTCACCTTGCCAGTGAGAGTTGTGCTGGCACAATACCTACCGACCTATCTAAAATTTATTGCTGCATGCCTGTGTTGCGGTCGTGTTTCCCTCATACTGCCCATTGAATCAATTTGAGATTCCAGTCCCTGTTTAATGGTCGATACATATAGTACTCTCCCCATATGTATGCTATACATGCTGCTGGGCTCGTAATAGGGAGGTGTACAGCAAAGCCACTATGACGCTTTATATTCAGAGGCGGTGGAGCCCAGACAACGACTAACTGACTGGCTGGACTGAGGAACCCTGGGACCTCAACTGACAGTTCCTGTGTTACATTCAAATGACTTGTGTTAATGTGCTATTCTTTGCAGCTCCAGTGATTGCATCTTATTGTGTTTATGTGCGTGTGTGTGTGTGTGTGGCACATGCCTTTGTGTGCCTTTCTGTCCACCTGTCTGTATATTTTTCTATCTGTTCTCATATTTATTATGTATTTATGCTCGGAGAGAGGCTGCCTAGTAGTGCCTAAGGCATAATTAAAGCCCGAGAGTGGAAGCAGAGGAAAAGTTCTGGGAGGTGAATCAGAAAGAGCAGCGCCTGGCAGACGCTGATGGACAGGAGTGGACGGTCATCTCTGTGCCTTCCAGCTTCAGGGAGGGGGGGGGGGATACACCCATAATGCTCTATTCCTCCATCTCATCTGCGGCACTAGACATAAAGATAGGCCACATATTCCAATTTATGGCTTATCTCATCATCATCGTTCTTCTGTCTCGTTTTACTGCCCTTGAGATTTCACCCTTGTCATCCAACTGGTAATCAGAGTTTGGAGAGTTACATTTATTACTTCACAATCACGTATCTGTGATTAGCTGCTCTATTTAACTGCTGTGATACTGACTTGCTCTTTCTTGCATCTTAGGTAGTCTACTCCGTTACCTTTGGATTACTCGGCCTCCACATCTATAAACAATTTCTGTACCTACCGGTTAAGTGAAAGTAACAATGTACTTTCTTTCATTACATACATACAATACTAGACAAAATGTCACCCTGGTGATACATTCAAAGAGCTGGACTGGAAAGAAATTTACATTATTGGATATGCAACCGCGGCTTAGCTCAGAAATTCTAACTTAAGCCGTGTAGCTGCATGCTTTAAAATACAGTTTAAAAGGAACAAGGAATGCTAATTTAGATCCTGACCAATAGCCGACACTCGTTAACCAAAAATTAACAGTTGACCGACAACATTAGTTCCTCGCATACGGGAGTGCTGTGGTTAAAGTGCCCAACAAGCCGCTTATCTTCAGCGATAACCCCGATGCACAAACAGGTTAAATCCATCATTTATTGGCGCTGCAGTGCATGTACACAACAGGCAACTGAGTCCCCCGTTCACCCCTCCGGGAGAGTTAGCAGCCACGTTATTGCATGCATTGTTGCGGACACATGTAGCCACTTTCCCAGTAATGTTAAGTCTCCACCGCATCATTAGCTGCAAGGTGGCTGTGTGTCTGCGTGGCATAACGTTATTCTGTCAGGGCGCCAGTGTATTGCAGGCCTGAGGGCCCCACGTGTGTGCGTGA
The DNA here is from genome assembly GCA_943590825.1 of Bovichtus diacanthus. NCBI lineage: Eukaryota > Metazoa > Chordata > Actinopteri > Perciformes > Bovichtidae > Bovichtus > Bovichtus diacanthus. The sequence goes on from CALSBV010010288.1 coordinate 5,662,993, forward strand.
CGTGGTAATGTTACTTTGGAACGTAGCAGTGTGTGTACAGTTTATTTGTTGGTGAATAAATGCTACAACTCCTTAAGACCCATGTGAAGGGGGTTAGCCCCGAAGTTAGCAACAATTCTCACTCACTTACGCTCACTTAAGGTGGGCTGACCTTTAAGGTGGACCAGATATTTTCCTTTTAATCACAAGCCGCTCCTCTGAGTTTTGAGGTGTTTTTTTAAAAGTTTTTTTTTTTTACTGTTTAACTGATCCGTCAAAGCTCTTATTATCGGTTACCGGTTAAACGGTTAAATATTAACATCACTAAAAGGAACATTTCTGTCTTACTAAAAAATGAAGCCAAGATGCAAATTAAAGCAGATTTTTGAAGCACACTTTGTTATGAATTATCTGACATTTATGTATTATGTATGTGATCATAGCTATAAGCTTTTTTATTGAATCACATTGCTGACGCACACTAACATGCTGCTCTTTAATGCTCATTGAGCAAATGAACACCTGCTGTAGTAGGAAATGCTGCACAGAGGTGATGAGCAGATGAATAAAACGGTTGTTCATCATCAGGAAATATCCACGTGGCTCCACCTTAAACCACTACGTCTCTCAAGTATTAAATACATTTATTAAACATTTCCGAGATGCATCTTGGCTCTTTCTTCATCAGCCTCTGTGGAGGTCACAAGCTTCTTGTGCGGGGAGTTTAATCAGGACACAAACATAGACCGGCGAGAAAACCAGAACGAGGTTTTTCAGCTGATGTCAGCATGATCAACAAACGCTACGGCGAGTGAGCGAAAGGAGAAGAGGAGATGGTGAAGGAATGCATAAAAAAAACTACTAAGAGCCTGTCAACCATAAATCTTGTGACTCCTTAGCAATCGAGTGGCTGCAGAATGGTTGCAGGGGGCTTTACCTCTTCCTCCCCATCTGTTAAATGCCTGTCTGGCATGGTGGGATAGGTGTGGGTGGCAATGTGGTGTGTATGTGTGCGCGCAGGTATGCATGTGTAATGTTTCTATCTGTCTTAGGTGGGGTTTGCGAGGGCCAGCTGGTTAGGGGATGAAGATTGGCCCCCCAACACACTGTGCAGGGACCCATCCGGTCACCTCATGCTATTGATCAAGAATAACAGAAGCCGGGAGCTCACTAACTGGACAAATTCACTGCGCAAGGTCTTTACAGCACAGCAAGCAGCAGCACACAGCAGCAACTTGCTTATAAGCTCATGCATACTCTTTACCCACTTCCCCCACTCTCTCGGTAACTGACTCCAGCGCACACACACACACACGCACACGCACGCACGCACACAGACACACACACAGAGAATTTAAGAATACGGACATTTTTCACTGTCAGGAACCTGCTTGAGGAAAAACACCAATGGTCTGCTGATTTCAGCGGGATAGGGATTTAAGCATCATACCTGCATGGCATTGTTAGTGCGAGAGCCTCTTTACTCTGCTCGATAAAGTCATCCATAAAAATGTAATTATTTTTTTTCTGAGTTCTGGCAGCTGATGTTAGGCTCTAGTGGTGAAGACATCAGAAGGGCAGTGGAGCTCAAATCCCCACAGAGCTTTAACTGACTGGGGATAAACCACATTGACCCTGTTACATTTGTAGATAAGACTTGGGTCAGATACAAGCGGCAACCACCACGGCTGAGTGGAGAAGTCAATGTGAACATGCGCTAAGATACACCTCTGTGGCCGCTTAGTGCCAACCAAAGAGAAAAAGGGGTTGGGATCAAAATTACTTTGGTTTTTATTTTTGGTGAGATTGTTGATTTGTCTGGTTTAATGAAAGAGATAATCAAATTGTATTGTTTGTTTTATATTAGATTTTTGCCATATATTGATATATGAAACAAATGAATCTATGGGCAAAAGCTGCTTTATATGTCCAGGATCCATAATCAAAGATCGATTAATTAGAACATTTTAAAATACTGAATAATAATTTGTGTCCGATATGTTTTTCCACACAAAAGTTCAGTTGCAGTTAAAAATACTTAAAATCAAACGTTTCTTCTCCCCCGCTGAAAAATCTCAAATATATCAATATGGAAATATTCTTATTTCAAATGTTAAGCCACACAAGATGTCTCCTACTTTCCCAAAAGGTCCATGTTCAGTTATGTTCACTGGAGGTTTTAAGTTTCATTTCATTAAGTTGCATATTGAACAAAAATGGAATTCAAACTTATTGTGATGTCACAAAAACACACAACGCACAGAGAAACCTTTCCGCAGAGGAATTTAAATACTAGTCAAACTCTGCACAGTTAAAGTTAAACATCCAATTAAATTAGCAAGATACATTTTTGTGTAGAGGAGGAATTTAATGGCTAATGTAGTAGATTTTTTAAAAAGCAAACTCATTGATTGATTAGTTTGCCATCCTCTATCTCTGCAGCGGTGCCTCAGCACAATGCTTGTTAGTTGAACCGTTATGCATGATACTGACCTTCCTATGAACACATGTGGGAAAGAGGGGCCAGAGAAATGATCCCTGTGCCTCCTCTGGATGTCATAATGCGTCTTAATCAACCTGTTTGTCTCTAGGTAGAAGTACTTGCACAGTTGTCGTTCCTCTGTGAGTTATGCGCCTCTGGAAATTGGAATACTTCGTTTGAACCTCTTCATTGTGAGGGGGGAAAAAAAGAAAACCCTGCACAATTTCTTACATGTGCCCTTTCCTGGGCCCATTGTCTGAAGAGAGTTCTGTTCCTTAACCTTTATCCGTTGATGTATGAGCTTAGAGGGGTGGCTGCAGGCCTGTGCATCCATAATGTCAGAGCGGAGTCAAGTATGGCACAGGAGGAGAGAGAAAGCCATAAACAGGACTGTTATCTTTTTAATTGGCTTTAAATAATTAAAAACAATTTCCAAATGTGGAGTATTGAACTTTTCTCCTTCTAATTCCTCTGATTCAAGCTTGCTAATGTGAGAAAATACTGCTTTTTATCCTTTCACATTAAATATCTTTGGATTTAAGACAGTTGGTCAGACAAAATAGGCAATTTGGAAATGTGACCTTGGGCTCTGGGAAATTGGGATGGGCATTTGTCACTATGCTCTGATGTTTGTGATTAATTCAAAACACAATCGACAGATTAAAGGCACAATGAGTAGCATTTGTCGGGTGCGGTTTGAAAACACAACATTCAAAGTTGACCCCACTTCCCCAGCTCAATGACAGTTACGGTACTTGCCAGCGGTTGAAAGTCAACTCTCGTTTTGGAACAAGCTTTGTCCTCTCGGTTTCTCTCCTCACTATATACTGTATATATTTTCTCAGTGCTGTGTATTTTTGTAGCTTTCTCTTGCATGCGTGCTTAGAAAGGTCCCGAACGAACACACACTTCTACTGGGTCATAGGTGATGATTGAGAGGGATTATTTTTGTATGTACATTGTTTTTTAGGAAAATATTACACATTTCATTTATCATAAATATATGTGTTATTTCAGTTCCGCAAGGAAATCATATTCCATATTCTTTCTCATTACCATATCAGCACATAACAAGTCCCGTAGGATGACACTGGTGATAGAAACCCTTATAACATTGTTTAATGTGTACTGAATATACTCTGAATATAAGTTGCCAGTTTTGCAGTACAATACAACAGTCCTGCAATAAATACCTCAAATAAATACCTTCATGAAATCTATCATGTTCAGTTTTTGTTGTAACCCCATTTACAGTATATCACTGAGGAGAGGCTAAATAACCGAAACGTCTATCTGTAAAAATGCAATGCAGCTCAACAGCACCACAGACTACATCCCCCAAAATAATCATACATTTGAATCGATACCTCTATAAAATGTATTATTATTGCACGAGTGTTGTTAGACTGCATTAGTTTTAGCTAGATGTACCTAATGAACTGAAAACTGGCTGTTGTTTTCATGATATGGAGGATGGCACAGTTTTGTACCATTATACGTTACGAGTCCATCTGCAATAAGTTCCTCACTCTAACTAAATAATGTCTGTATTTACCACATTTTCTGACTTGCACATCGTTCCATATCTATTCTTGTTTTGTCATCATCATAAAGATGCATGCGTGTATACCGTTTCCAAAATTTGTGTTTTTTTCTTTCTGAGATACATAACTACTCACCTACCAGGCAAGTACACAGCCACAGCTATAATAGAGGCTTATCATTTGGAGGCAATTTCACACCATTCCGCCCCTAATTGAACAGTCTGTTTGTTACACTTCCATTTTCCCCTCTCCGCCCTCTCGGCGAGCCTGTGGGACAGGCCTGAGAAATGACACTCTCTGCGTCTCATTGAGCATCCTCAAGCTCAAACAAAGCTCACAGAGCCGCACACAGGAGCCACGCATGGCCGCCTTGACTCATTGCTTCTACTTTGTCTGCTCGTGAAGGAACGCGGCAGACAAAAGAAGGGACGGGAAGAGGGAGGGGGCTGAGATTGGCTTTGAGAGAATCTTTTTATGCTGGCTGTCAAGGCCGTTTTGCAACATGGTGAAATTTGTGGTGACAAGAAAAGAAATAGACCAAATATTATACAGTAATTCATGACCTGTACATCCTTCTGTGTGTCTCGCTGAATGTCAATACCTCTAATCATAAGAAAAAAAGCTCCTATGTGTATCAATGCAGGGACTGAGGGAGATGATGAGCCTGCAGTCAGTGATCCCCTATGTGTTAATCCTAATTAATATCCCTCTAATTGGGAGATGGCTGAATGTTCATCAGCTTGAGAGGAGAGAGGCAGGAAGTCACAAAAAATACTTAATTGGGCGACTGATTGGCCAGTGCTAATTGAAGGCGAGCACACAGAGAGCGGAGAAGTGGAAAAAAGCGGTGCACAGGGAGGCACGAAGGGAAACAGGGAGCTGTTGATGATGGGAAGAGTGCGACACTTCTGTATAGTGTGAGATGTTGTTCCAATTAAAGCCACTGAGGATCTGTCTTTCTGCTTGCCTCTCGCTCTCCATATGTCTCTCCGCTTGTTAATTACTGGTGGGAGTTTTGAACAGTCTGCTACTGAAAACAAAGTGTCTGCTATTTTTATTTTTTAAATAATTCAACAGATTTATTAGATATATGCTTATGTTGGATGCGGAAAACGGAGGGAGGGAGATTATTCACATCCTGAAACAGGGGGTCCACAAGTGAAAGGTGATGATGATGAGAGGGAGGATGTTGCTGATGAGAGGTGGCACTGTGTTTTTGTTCGCGACTCCAACAAGTTGTCCGTCTACAGATTACTTTTCCTCACCACAGAAAGTCCTGTTTATTCCGGTCAAAATTCAGTGAGTCTTTCGTCTCTGAGGAAAAGACGGCCTAGCCTGTAATTACATTCTTAAACACCTTGACAAAAAACACAACAATTAAATCAGTGAAATGTATTGAAATTTCATTCTATGAACCAGAATCGAAGTTTTCAGTAGCAGACAACGGACACAGTAACACAACACTGACATAACAATCAACAGTTACATTTCCAGCCAGAAAACCAAAATAATGAGCTGAAAGTCACTATAAAGCTCAGAAACAGGATTACACATTTTCCATTTCAAAATTCCATACTTTACCAGAATCTAATTTTCTGATTTCTCGGTAGATTTTTCAAGTGCTAATCGACTGTTAATATTAAAAAATAAAGATTATAGCTGCTTTACAGAATGATACAAATTCTCCTTCTTATAAACCCGTGAAAAACCATTTGGAGCTCAACTTGATTTCCATGAAGCTCAAAACAACACTGCTCTTTTTAGCTAAAAGTTGACTGCGATGCTCTGTGACAAAACTAAACGTGTAAAGTTTTAAATTACACCCTGGGTGGGTAGCACAGAAGCACACACAATGTTGTGCATTTATAATTCTGACTCTGCAGATGATAAATACAGTTGGTACAAATGAACACTCATGTCTCCAGAAGGTAAAAAAATATATATATATGTTGATGGCTACCAGTGTATTATTACGCATGTTAGCAGTACAACGTCATTAATCATTGTCATCGTTACACAGCGTGAAGATAGCGCCAATTATACAGAAGTCACTAAGACTAATGTCACGATATAATGATAGATTTGATGATGAAAAAAAAAACACAGGTTGGATGGAAACATATGCAGTGAGACATGTGTGCTGCCTCTCCCCTTGTCTCTGTGGCACAGGGGGTCTGTGAACATTTTAATTATCATGATATAATATCTTATTTCTTTGGGTTTTTTTTTTCTTTTCGGCTTCATAGTATTTTTATTTTTAATTCTAATCAATCATATTTTATATAATTATAAATATCCTAATCAGAATCTGTGTTTTATCTGACGTATGTATGCACTGTATGAAACACTTCACACGTCTCTTGATGTTTGAGTGTCTATGTTCTCAATTGCACTTCAAATTAGCCCTTTTCTTGATTTGCCTTTGATATTTTCTTTGAATACAGTGTCAATTGCATAGTTTTATGGGTATTCTGTGTTGAGATGGTGCAAATGTAAATCCAATTTTTTGGGCTTTTTGGAGGATAGACTGGAAATGGGGAGAGCGAGGGGACGACGTGCAGCAAAGGCCAGCTTATGGGCCGCTATGTGGGAATGTTTTAAAATCCTGTCTAATATCTTTCTAATACATTTCTCTTGTGTTGTTCTTTCACACAATTAAAACTATCAAAGTGTAAAAAAATGGGAAATTGGCTTCATCAAATTATTGCAAGGGACATCGCTATATTCTCCATCCTTGACTAAAAAACAATTGAGAACCTCTGCCTTAAGAAACGCGCTAAAACTGTTCTATTTTCAGTGGTAAGCATCATGACAGACTATCTTCAATGCCATGACACCTAAACAGGACCTTTCCAACAACTTATCATTCCCTAAAATAGTCCCGTCAACCTCTTTACCCCCAAGTTGTCCCATTCCTCCCTTCCAATCCTACTATCCAACCACACCTCTTTCCCTTCCCTCCATTTCCTTCAAACCCCCCACCCCCTTCTTCTTCTTCTCCCCATTCCATTGCATCCCCCTCCACTTGTTTCAGATGCTGTCTGGTATATGATGAAGTGCACATATTGAGAGACTCTGGTTCCCATCTTCATTTCCCTTTATCTCCCCCGTTTGGAGTGTCAGTGTTATTAATGCAGGCTCAGGGTCCACAAAAGGGAGAGAGACACCGACACAGAGCAAATGAGAGAGAGAGAGAGAGAAGAAGAAGAAGAAGGACTAGAGAGAGACAGAGAGGTGGCACATGGACTTCCAGCAGCAGTAAATACACAAGTAGGAGTAGGAGAGAAGGAAGAGGTGTGTCACGGTGTGATTTATTACACAAGTTTCATTAGGCAGCAAACAAAAGGTCAGGGAACCTTAAGGTGGGTCTTGGCAAATGATGGAAAATGCAAACAGTCGTAAGTATTCTTAGATACAATTAACCTTTTCCTCCTCTCAGTGCTCCTCTCTCTCTCTCTTTTCCTTTATCTCACTGCAGACTGGGGGCAGCAGGTTTCACTAACTGGAGCTGTCAGCAGCTGCTGTTCCCCGACACTTATTAGGTTTTAATCTCACAGTTTTAGATTTCTCTCCTCTCCTTTCTTTTTATTCTTTCTCTGAACGACTGGGCTTGGCACTGCGAAGTAACCTCTGCTCTGGCGTGGAATATTGTTCTCATGCTAATTTGTAGAGAAATCAGAAGCTCCCTATTCTTTAGACACAACAAGAACAATTTCAAAACTAAAAGTGTAACTTTTACATTGGCAATAAAAAGGGGTGGGCTCAGTGAGGTGGTGATGTCATGCTTAGAAAGTGTTTGACATGTACTCCTTAACTGAAGAACTTCAACGGACGCGCTTCTGCTCAAACGACACTATTTCTCCTTTCCACGGTTGAACATTTGATTTATTTGATGTTTAATTATATGAACGTCTACTTAACTACTACTTAAGAGTTATTTGCCTTCGCTCCAACTTAACTTTCAAACTATTCTACCAGAGCACACGGGCAATCTACCAAGGCCATGAAGTTTGGGATCCAAGATGGAGTCCTCCTTGCTATCCCATCCTCCCCGGAGGCCGAGTAACAAGTTAAAGGCCTCATAATACATCAACTGAAGAAGTTACAGGATGAAACAACCGCAGGGCAGTAAACAGGCTGGAGGACATGTACTGGTGCCATTCAGAGGTAATAATTCAGCCAGTCTTTGGGTTCCATATGAAATTGGTGTTGGACACTTTATTTATTTAAGTATAGCCAACCAAGTTTTTATGATGAACACGTAGGACAAACAATCAAGAATCCAAGGTTATCACATTTCATTTCAGGGCCGTTTAGTGCACTTGGCATTTTATGTTGACAACACAGTTGGTGAGGACAGGATGGTTTATGGACAGTGATGATCGAGAGATACAGTTGAGTGGTTTTGGCAAAGCAGTGCAAATGGTGGCGACGGCACCAGACTATTTGTCAAAGAGGCAGCACAGAGAATTTAACGTCGACTAAATGTTGGATTTTGTAGTTAAATCATAAATGACAGGGACTGTATGAGTGATGCTATTGTTGTTCCCCTGGATGAGAAAATAAACAGCTAAAACACAGACAAATGGGGCCTCTCTGCATATTTATATATTTTTGTTCACCCGTTTGGTACATAAAAATGTTTTAGGCTAAGGTAACACAGAGGTTAGACTGAAGACTTATTTATTCAAGTGTTTAGCTAACAAAAACTTTGTTTATGGAGAAAACTTTACTCTTGATGAAATATCTGGGAATTGAAATATGGTTAACAAGAGCCCTAACCCAGTATCAATAAGATTTACATACATATTGGATTGGTCAGCACATTTTTACATCAGATGCAAACGTTCAGTGACTGACAGAATATAGAGCGAAGTAGCTTAATGTGGTGGATTCTGGCACACAGAACCTCAGAGGTGCAAATAACGTTTGCATTTTTATTAACCGTAGCCATAATCTTTCCCTAACTTAATCCACGTGTTTTAGTTGACTGAACATAAACATAGTTTATGTGACATAAGAACGATCTTAACCTTAACATACCGTAGTTGCCATGCACATATATTGCAGAAAGTTAGGAGTTAAAGTTAAAAAAGCCTTGGCATTGTACTTAAAATTATATTGTCATTGAAAATATGCCAGGGTTTTGCAGAATTGTCCAACACAGAAGCACTTGTGTGGTCATAAGGCTGCAGTTAAAGCTCTTTCTACATGTCCTTGTATTATTCAGAGCACATACTGTATTTATCCAAAAAATAGACCGGACCTGCAGAAACATTTTACACTACATGCACTTAAAACTAGCTAATAACTATAATTGACCGCTGTATAATTGACAGTTTCCTGCATGTGAAAAAAAGTTACCTTTAATACAACATTTTTACCCAAACACTTTCATTGTTCAAAGTCACTTCCAGCTGTGCCATGAATTTCCATAAAGCAGCTTTTGTAGCAGTGATTTGTTGGTTGCTATGGTGACTCTTGTGTTAATCAGGGAGCTAATCAGAATGTATGTACTGCAGGGAATTAAGATACAAGTCACCAGAGAGCTTTGATATGATTAAGAGCAGAGAAAATAGAGATATCTGTGATGGAAATGTGTCCAGCAGATTGTGTATTCCCCAGAAAAGATCTGTCTGGAAACATTATTCATACTTCTGCCACATACATTAATTGGGAGGCATTAAATAATCAATAGCCACTAAAAACTGCAATACCTTGATGAAAAACATGAATTTGAAGCTTAAACTAATGATGACGTCATACTCAAGACATCTGAAGCTGTGAAGAAAAAAAAAATCTGATGGCTTTATACAATTTAAAAAACAAGTGCAAAATGTATAATCATCCAGACTCGTGAAATTGCCATTATTCACGAAAATAGTACTGGTAGTGTACTGATCTAGGACCCACCACCCCTAAGATGCAGTCTGTTGAACTCCATACTGCAGAAAGCCTGCAGGTTTACTGGGTTATTGATGGTCTTAAATGTCCTGCTGTGAGGCTCTTTTCTGCAAGCAGATGCTGAGGTAACCGCTAACTGGCCGCTTAGATGAACATTTGTGCTCGGCAGCCTCTAAAGCGCCACGCTGATATCATAACACCACCTGTTCTCTCCAGATCCTAAAGAAGCAAAGTCCTCCCTGCCATACCCTCTCTCACCTCTCTGACTCACTCGCACTGCTTCACCTCCCCCTCTTAATTCTCAATTTCAAGTCTTAATTTGTACTCTTTTATTCTCACATGTTCTGAATTAGAAAGCTAATTTATAGTTTTTTGCACACTATTAACACTTGTAGTTTTGTGTTTTTCTACATAAGAATAGACCATATTTAATAAGTGTTATTAAGGGGGAATGACTATTCTTGTGGTACTACCACCTTACAAGGTCCAAACTGAGCAAAGCCTATTAAGGTCGTAATTCACGTACAACAACTTTCTTACTTACTATCAATAAGCAGTAAATAGGATGTTATTGAGGAAAAACGTTTAATTAATGGCCTAGTAGTTGTAAAACATGGTAATGCAGCATAAGGCATTAAATCCTGCTTTATAATGACTGATAAAAAGCCAATATGCTACTGATATGCATGCTAATAAGCAACTAGTTAATACGTGCACCTTACTTAAGTAACATTTTGAATGCAGGACTTTTACTTTTGAAATATAATATTAGTACTTTTACTTAAGTAAAGGATCTGAATACTTCCTCCTCCACTGCCAGTCGCTGAGAGTAAATAAACGCACCATGGTTCCACAGTGTTGCTGTGTGGGGGAGCAGCTGCCAGATGAGAATTGATAGTGTACACTGTACCACACACACACACACACACACACACACACACACACTTTAAAGGCTGCATTACAGTAGAATGATGTAATTATGTAATTTTCTGAAGTTGTATTTGTCTTTATTATATCCACATTACTGATGATTTACGCGATGAGGTTTTTAGTAAATAATAATTTTTGAAAACACCACTAGTCAATCCTACAATATCGACGCAAAATCGATAAAGGTATTTGGTAAAACTGCCCCATTTCTGCTCAGCGCCCAGCCCTATGTTGCTATTTAGCTGTTAATCACAAATTATGTTTGACCTCCCTGAAATGTGTTTGGGATAACAGATTCTGATGTCATCATTTGTGATCAGTTTAGACACCAGTTGTCTAACATTAGCCTCGGACATTTTGCTGAGTGAAATAACTCATTTATCTTTAACATTACTGTCCTCCAGCCTCAGCCTTATTTCCCCTTTTGCTAACGTCCTTATTCTGATATGCCATTTCACTTTGAAAGCGGGTTATTGTTTCGTGTTGGTTGTCAGATTCACACTGCTTGCATCTAGTCATTACACACCATGGAGAGAAAAAAAATACATTGCGGTTACTTAAAGAAAAATCTCCACAGAAGACAAAATGTGCATTTTTGGCACATTAAGTCCAATCAGAAATCAAAAATTGAAACACCAACATTTTTTTGAGTGATAATAATGTGCAGTAGACATACAGTATAATATAGCTGTGCCATTGCTCCTGTTATTTAATCCATAAGCCGAACATGGATTTTTTTTCCTGTTGTTTACTCCAGTGTAAAAGGAATATTGAGGTCACTGTGTAAAATCGGCTACAATGGGAATCCACACAAAACACATCAATAGAATCTGTATCTTTTATAAGGTGGGGTTTCAAATATAGAAGTATCATTATATGTGCTCCTTGCAGACCTGATACACTTTACAAACAACAAACAGACAGGAGCAGGCTGAGCGAAAATCAACGTCTTTCACAACTAGGATTGATTTATAGTGAAAAATTGAACACATATGAAATAGTGATTATATAGGAGGGAGGTGCAGTATTGTAGGTAAGCGCATTTTCACACTCTAGATCCAGAGAAAGCTCCCGGTCCAATGCAAAACAGCAAAAATTATCAAAATGTTTTTTGTTTAAATGTGACTGGTGGAACATCTCCCTCTCACAATAACAGTAGCGGTTTGCATATCTGTGCTTATTTATGCTTCTGTGGCTGCAGCAGCGACTTGTCAGTGATAGGGCGACAGATGGGGGTGTGTTCATCTGCTTTTTTTGTAAATACACAAATGGAGTGTGTGTGTGTGTTTTGTGTTTGAAGCAGTGAAGTGCTAGGTGACCTTTCGGGTGGTGTAGAGGTGGCATCACTATGACAGTGTGACAGAGCGGGCCTCAGCCTTCCTGTAATGGATGAGCACTCTCAAGGTGAACACCTCTCCTTCCTCTCTTTTCTCTTCCCCCTTCATCCCACGTGTCCTCTTTTCCACTGAGACTTGCCATGTGTGGCCCGTCTCCTTTGGTTTGTTTTTGACCCATTGTGTGTGAGTGATGATTTCCTGTGTCTTAGTTTTTGTTTTTACTGTTTTTTTGTAGAGCCGCTGTGTGTACCATAAATACACAAGAGCCTTTTTTATCCCACAGATGTATCACAATATTATGAGGTAACTTTTGAAATGAACTGATGAATGTGTTCATTAGGAAATGAAAAAAAAAAAAAACTCACTCAGACATATCATGCGATTGCTTCATTATCAGTTACACTAAACTACTATCTATTCTATTATATGTCATAGAGCTTATTCTGTCAATTGAATTTCTGTAGTGTTCCAACAGTCTAGCTGACACTGCCCTTTCAAAGAGGGGATATATGATAATGATGTTGAAAAGGCACACACTAATCCCTCAGAGAGTGGAGGGGGGGGGGGGGGGGGGGGGTACAATCTGTTCGTGTTATTGATCTAAACTGAGAGGACACGCATGGCAGGTCACGGCAACATACTTGCATGATATTGATGGGTGGGCAAGCAGCCGGCCACCCACATCTCTGAGAAATGGACCCTGCTGTTTGTCCTTTAGACCGAGCAGACTGTATTCCTTCAATCCTGGACACACGGACAGCAGTTTCGATTAAACATATGACTCTGACTTAAATAATTTGACAGACATCTGAACTTCATTACCTCAAATGGATACAATGTCATCTGAGTTGTAATGTAATTAAATAGAAAGATTTTTTTAATTATTTCTTTTATTGCCTAAATGTTATAGTTATTCAACTTGTAGATAGATGTTCACACTTGTTTACGAGTCAAAATTACCTTAGTCAAACGGTCTGTCAAACTACAAGACCAGATCCAAAGTATCGCAGGTTAGATTATAGTTGAGAGCAAATCAAGTCCATCTCCATCTCACATACAACCTTTTTTCATGAAAATTAAGGTTTTTTCACATCCACGCTTTTTTCATGAAAATTAAGTTTTTTTTTTTAAATACATTTGGTTTCCATGACAATTTAAGTTTTTTTTTTAATACATTTGTGTTCCATGAAAATTAAGGTTTTTTTTAAATACATTTGTTTTTCATGAAAATTTATGTTTTTTCACTTCCAAGCTTTTTCAAGAAAATTAAGGTTTTTGACATCCAAGCTTTTTTGAAGAAAATTAAGGTTTTTATCACATCCAAGCTTTTTTCATGAAAATTAAGTTTTTTTCGACATTCAAGCTTTTTTCAAGAAAATTAAGGTTTTCACATTCAAGCTTTTTTCATTCAAAAATTTAGTATTTTTTGACATCCAAGCTTTTTTGACATCCAAGCTTTTTTGACATCCAAGCTTTTTTGAAGAAAATTAAGGTTTTTATCATATCCAAGCTTTTTTCATGAAAATTAAGTTTTTTTTGACATTCAAGCTTTTTTCATGAAAATGAAGGTTTTTTTCGACATTCAAGCTTTTTTCATGAAAATGAAGGGTTTTTTTGACATTCAAGCTTTTTTCAAGAAAATTAAGGTTTTCACATTCAAGCTTTTTTCATTCAAAAATTTAGTATTTTTTAACATCCAAGCTTTTTTCATGAAAATTAAGTTTTTTTTCACATCCAAGCTTTTTTCATGAAAATTAAGGTTTTTGACATCCAAGCTTTTTTCATGAAAATTATAATTTTTTTAAAAATACATTTGTTTTCCATGAAAATTAAGTTTTGTTTTTTTTAAATACATTTGTTTTTCATGAAAATGAAGTTTTTTTTGACATTCAAGCTTTTTCATAAAAATTAAGTTTTTTTGACATTCAAGCTTTTTTCAAGAACATTAAGGTTTTCACATTTAAACTTTTTTCATTGAAAAATTTTGTATTTTTTCACATCCACGCTTTTTTCATAAAAATTTAGTTTTTTTCACATCCATGCTTTTTTCATGAAAATTAAGTTTTTTTTTGACATTCAAGCTTTTTTCATGAAAATTAAAAAATGTTTTCACATCCAAGCTTTTTTCATGAAAATTAAAAAATGTTTTCACATCCAAGCTTTTTTCATGAAAATTAAGGTTTTTGACATCCAAGCTTTTTTGAAGAAAATTAAGGTTTTTATCATATCCAAGCTTTTTTCATGAAAATTAAGTTTTTTTAAAAATACATTTGTTTTCCATGAAAATTAAGTTGTTTTTTGACATTCAAGCTTTTTTCATGAAAATTTAGTTTTTTTCACATCCAAGCTTTTTTCAGGAAAATTTTGTTTATTTTTTTTTTACAGCCAAGCTTTTTACATCAGGGGTTCTCAAACGCACACAGAATCACTTTCGCCCCCCCGACGTTCTCTGAACGCCCCCGTTGAGAACCCCTGCACTAGTTGATGGCCTGAAGTTACTTAGTTATTGACGGAAATAACACTGAAGTTTATAATAACATTGATGTAAAAACTGTCATCACATTACTGTACGGCAGATACCCGATCTACTTAATCAGGCCACTATTGGCGCCAATAGATCGTTCTATTCTAAGCCTAAACATGGGCATTTGAATATGCAATTTTTTGGCGTAGAAACTGTACATATGCTCCAAGAGTTGCATTAAAAAAAATGTACATACACTTTATACTTGTAAACTAATTTCATCTTTGTATGCTAGGATTATATTCACACGTACACACACACACACACACACACGCTATTATCTCTGCGTCCTCAACAGTAGTTGCACTCCTGGGTGTAAACAGAGAAGGCTATATAAATAGAGGTGGATGAGATAGAGACAAAATACATTGCAAAACTTTTGACTGATATAAATAAAATAATGATGTCAGAGATCAAAACAACAAAATGTCGGAGCCCATTATTCCAGTAAATATGTCTTAATACTGGACTCACAGATAAGACTGAACAACTATTGTCCTCATGTTAAAGACTCCTTTATTATTACATACTCGTGACACATATCTGATCTCTTTTACAGCAAAGTAACATGACATATATTGTCAATTGTGTTGCTGAGGTTAGAAAAAAAATGTTTTTTTTTGTTGTTGTCTCAGTTCAACCATCAAAGGCCAGTCGGATAAAGGATAGAGCTAACCTGATTCCTGACAAAACACTGTGAGCTCCCTCGGCTCAGCAGTGTGGTTCAGCACAAAGTGACCATCGTACTGTATAAGCTTTATGTCAGTTTAGCTCCACAGCTACAACACATCACTCAAAGCTGATTTAATATGCTGTGGCTTTGCCTTAATTGTTCAATATGTTACTGTAAACAAGTCTGACGAGATTAACATTTACACACGCTGAGAAGAGATATTAGTCATATGTATATGCTCTGTAGTTGTTGAGTTAATTGTCAAATCATTAAACGTTAATGACATGATTAGAGTAACGCTCTAGCTGGTTCAGCACAGCACACAAGGCCTTGCCCTGAACTGGGAAACAGCAGAGCGATTCAAAGAAGATTGCATTTGTGACAAACACCATTCCCGACTCATCCATCATGCTTGCCAAACTTAGACATTCATTATAAAGTTTGCCGATGGATGCAGCCCGTTCTGCTCGGCCATTCATTTTTTAGACCCTCTCTCTCTCTCTCTCTCTCTCTCTCTCTCTCTCTCTCCCTTCATCTCCGTCTTTTTACCTTTCACTCTCTCTTTTGCGTTCTCTGTGTGTGAACCGCGCGGTGTGAATGAGTTTCTCTTGTTCCTTCTCTCTACTGTGGACTGAAAGATGCTGAGCAGCAGTGTAACAAAGGAGGCAGTGCATTAATTAAATACAGCAATTTGCTTTCCTCTCCTTTTTGTTGTGGGGACAGCGCTGCTAAGATTGATGAGGCACTGTCTGATACACAAGAAGCCCACTACATCTATATCTGAGGCTGATTGTGATGGAACACCCATTGAATGGCCAGTATGTATTAAGATGTCAACTTTTACATTATAAACTGTGTTGGTCGTTCCATTCATATTTTATATAATTTATAAAAAAAAAAAAAGATTTCCCCTTCTCTTTTGCATGTAAGCATATTTTTTCCCGCTAATAGTGGCTTTGCAAGCAATGCTGTACTGCGTGTGTTTACGGAGCAAAATGAAAAAGGTAGGTGAACAAAGAAAAAAATCAGTAAAAAATAATGTTTGGTAAAATTACAGACAATGTCCATTTGTAGTGCCCGTCTCCAAAATCTGAACTTTGAACCTCATACTTTCGTAAATGTGATACTGCCGTCTTCTGCAAACGTTCATATTACTGCATTTACAATCTGTTGGCAAACATTTACCGTGAATAACTCTGCATGAGGTCCTTGCATCTTTGCAGACTTACAAGATGACATCGAGTATGTTTTACCTATATGCACGGAGCAAAAAAGTCACGACATTAGGAGGGAAGAGAAGTGATGCAAAAAACTGCCATGGAAGAGCCAAAGGAGCCCTTGAGGGTCATCTCATTATCATACAGGTCTGTATGGATTTCACATTGCAGGCCATAATGACCATTTAATGAAGGTTTTCATCAGCCAAATTCACATCAATTACAGATTATTATTAAATGTTTCTGTTTTGATAAATGAATCCTACTGGGATTTGCCTAAAGGTGCGTAGGCAATGTCCCAAGTGAACCATTTTGCTGTGTAGCATAACTAAACTTGGATTCTCGAGGCAAATACTGATATTACAATTTGAGAGTAAAGAGAATAAGTTCAGAATAATTTAAATACAGGCCGAAAGCTTAACTGTCCTCCCTGCTTCATAGTTTCTTACCCAACATTAGCTGAGGTCAAAAGTGATGTCACAGTATACCGACAAAATCGAGTACACTTCTACCTCACCACCCAGGACTACAAACTCACTTTTACTTATCTTCCTATTTCCTTCTTCTCTCCGCTACATTTGTAGATGTGTTGTGCGAGATGTGTTGATTGAGGAAGTGTATGTGATCGAATTAGAGCTTTTCTAGAGAGCCATCGCGTGTCACTACACAACCAGCGTGTGATTTCACATTGAAATCAGCAGGCCTTGGTGTTTGGTGCACATCGTAGGCTGTTAGCTACAATGTTTTTGGGGAATTGCTCGCCTCCCACAAACAATTATTAGGGACGAACTTCGCTACACACCACTGTCGGAGGGCTGACACTGCTAACTTTGGGCAAGTCAATGTTACTGCAGCTAGGCAAAACAAAAACATTTCAGGTAACGGTAACCTGGAAGCAGTGTATGCTCTAACAGGGTCCTGCATTAATTAAGAAGAAAAAAACTCGAGTTTACAGCTCCAAATGCAGCACGGTGAAACATAAACCACTGGAGGTCGCAAAACTAAATGATCAGGGGGTGTTAAGATACTCTTTAAAAAGC